>WNWK01000067.1:160000-650000 GCA_009830355.1 Cherax destructor | reverse complement strand
AGAGAGAGAGAGAGAGAAGGAGACGAGAGAAATAGGTGTAATATGGGTGTGTATATATATATATATATATATATATATATATATATATATATATATATATATATATATATATATATATATATATATATATATATATATATATATGCGTTTGTGTGTGTGTGTGTGTGCAATAAGATCACAGTTAACAGGTGATATTCCAATATGCAAAATAACCACATTAAAAAAAAGTGAAATTCCGAGCGCTTTCGTGATTTCTCACATTATCAAGGAACAGTAAAAATAACAGGGCAACACAAGACTTATTAAGTTAAGATATAACCTCAAATATGACCTCACATATGACCTCACAATTCTCACATATGACCTTACTCACTAAGCATAGAAATGCAGGGAAGATTTAGTCAGGTCACAAGTCGAGTAAAAAAGTGATATGTCAGGCAGTGTTTAAAATCCTAACAAATTCTATTCCTTATAAATTAATCTAACTTATACAACCCATAGCTTACATTCACGTCGCAATCACTGCTATGTTTTTTTTAATGAAGCAGGATTCAATTTTATCACTGTCAACCATGGACCTGCCTGATGCAGCTTGGGGGGTTAAAATCTCTCACATGAAAAACCAGAGTATGAAGCTCTTGGCCCCTTTAAATGCTGTATTTATGTTGTTGTAATCTTATATCAAGACTTACTTACAGAGATTCTTATAGATACAACCATCAGCATTTTTTTTTTTTTGGAGAATTCTTAAACATGTTATTTTTTTTTTTCTGTATCAAGATCAAGATTTTTAAATGCAAGTTTGATATTAAAATTCTTAAGTAGAGAAAATAGATGAAGAAGGTTTTGATGGTGAGGGAGAACCAACGTATTCTTGGCTGAATATGTGATTTTGTCCTTATGGGTTTAAAGCTTCTCCATTAATAATAATAATTTTCCTGTGAAGAAGTACATAATATTCTCGAGGACTACAATTATTATTATTATTCCTATTTTATTCCTTTATCCCCTCTCCTCTCTCTCTCTCTCTCTCTCTCTCTCTCTCTCTCTCTCTCTCTCTCTCTCTCTCTCTCTCTCTACAGTAACCTCGAACATTGAACCCTTTTGTTACCTTTCCCCTTCTCCCCTCCCCTTCTCCCCCTCCCCTTCTCCCTCCTCCCCTCCTTAGCTACGGCTGTTACTGCTGTCTATGGAGCAACATTGGCGATATTAAACAGCCATTACAGTGACTGACAGCTCGATGGGTCCACCCCTATCTTCCCTCCCCCTTTTCTCCTCCCTTTTCCCTTACTCCTCTACCCCTTTATCAGCCCTCTTTACTCTCCTTCCCCACCCCCCATTCTCATTCATCTACTCGTCTACCCTCCTTTCTAACCCCTCTCACTTCTCTTCCCTCTTCTTATCCCTCTACTTTACTTATATATTCCTCCTCCACCCCCTCTTCTCCCTTTCATTTCCTCCCGTTCAGTTTCTCCCTTTCTTCTCCTCTGTCTCTCTGTCTGTCTGTCTGTCTGTCTCTTTCTGTCTGTCTCTCTCTGTCACTTTCTGTCTGTCTGTCTATCTGTCTTTTTTTGTCTGTCTCTCTCTCCTTTTCTCTCTCTCTCTCTCTCTCTCTCTCTCTCTCTCTCTCTCTCTCTCTCTCTCTCTCTCTCTCTCTCTCTCTCACTCTCTACACCAATTTCTCGCCCTTTCCACTCTTTACCATCTTTCCCCTCCTTCCCCTTCCCCATCCCATCCCTCCCTCCCTCCCTCCCCACCGGCCGTCCTGGTGACTGTCACGCCCAGGAAAAACTGTCAACAAGCATCTCCGAACTTACGTGTAACCTCACTCGTAGCCTCACTCGTAGCCTCACTCGTAGCCTCACTCGTAGCCTCACTCGTAGCCTCACTCGTAGCCTCACTCGTAGCCTCACTCGTAGCCTCACTCGTAGCCTCACTCGTAGCCTCACTCGTAGCCTCACTCGTAGCCTCACTCGTAGCCTCACTCGTAGCCTCACTCGTATCCTCACTCGTAGCCTCACTCGTAGCCTCACTCGTAGCCTCACTCGTAGCGTCACTCGTAGCCTCACTCGTAGCCTCACTCGTAGCGTCACTCGTAGCCTCACTCGTAGCCTCACTTGTAGCCTCACTCGTAGCCTCACTCGTAGCCTCACTCGTAGCCTCACTCGTAGTCTCACTCGTAGTCTCACTCGTAGCCTCACTCGTAGCCTCACTCGTAGCCTCACTCGTAGCTCACTGTAGCCTCACTCGTAGCCTCACTCGTAGCCTCACTCGTAGCCTCACTCGCCCTCAGCCTCACTCGTAGCCTCACTCGTAGCCTCACTCGTAGCCTCACTCGTAGCCTCACTCGTAGCCTCACTCGTAGCCTCACTCGTAGCCTCACTCGTAGCCTCACTCGTAGCCTCACTCGTAGCCTCACTCGTAGCCTCACTCGTAGCCTCACTCGTAGCCTCACTCGTAGCCTCACTCGAGCCTCACTCGTAGCCTCACTCGTAGCCTCACTCGTAGCCTCACTCGTAGCCTCACTCGTAGCCTCACTCGTAGCCTCACTCGTAGCCTCACTCAGCCTCACTCGTAGCCTCACTCGTAGCGTCACTCGTAGCCTCACTCGTAGCCTCACTCGTAGCCTCACTCGTAGCCTCACTCGTAGCCTCACTCGTAGCGTCACTCGTAGCTCACTCGTAGCCTCACTCGTGCTCACTCGTAGCCTCACTCGTAGCCTCACTCGTAGCCTCACTCGTAGCCTCACTCGTAGCCTCACTCGTAGCTCACTCGTAGCCTCACTCGTAGCCTCACTTGTCACTGTAGCCTCACTCGTAGCCTCACTCGAGCCTCACTCGTAGCCTCACTCGTAGCCTCACTCGTAGCCTCACTCGTAGCCTCACTGGCTCCTCGTAGCCTCACTCGTAGCCTCACTCGTAGCCTCACTCGTAGCCTCACTCGTAGCCTCACTCGTAGCCTCACTCGTAGCCTCACTCGTAGCCTCACTGTAGCCTCCTCGTAGCCTCACTCGTAGCCTCACTCAGCCTCACTCTAGCCTCACTCGTAGCCTCACTCGTAGCCTCACTCGTAGCCTCACTCGTAGCCTCACTCGTAGCCTCACTCGTAGCCTCACTCGTAGCCTCACTCGTAGCCTCACTCGTAGCCTCACTCGTAGCCTCACTCGTAGCCTCACTCGTAGCCTCACTTGTAGCCTCACTCGTAGCCTCACCTGAAAATGGGTTGGGGGAAATACTTTTTGTTAGTGGGTTTGAGAAAGACTTGCCTTGTATGGGCCAGTAGGTCTCCTGCAGTGTTCTTCCTTATGTAACCACACTCTCCCAGTTCAGACTGCAGAAATAAAGGCCAAGTAAATGGAGATAATAATTGTTTAATTACATTTTTATGGAGTAATTATCTTTAATTACATTTTTTTGGAGCAATAATGATCTTTAATTACATTTTCTGGAGTAATGGTGATCTTTAATTACATTTTTTGGAGCAATAATTATCTTTAATTACTTTTTTTGGGAGAAACAAATCACACTCTGAATCACGTGTGTTGTGTTAATTGTTTGCTATATGACTTATTTTGGTAAGTAATTGATTACATTGTAGGGGAGATGAACCTTCTTGGTCTGATGAGGGGGTTCTAGAAGTAACCTAGAGGAGTTTTTGGACAAGTTCTTGAGTTCTGTAGGGAGGTTTTAGAGGAGTTATTGAGTTCTTGAGGGATTCTAGAGGTTATAGAGAAGTTTTAGAGCGGGTTTAGAAGGGTTCAAGAGAGGTTCTAGAGATTTTTTTAGTTATAGAAAGGGTACTAGACTAGTTCTTGAGTTCTAGATGAGTTCTAGACTTCTAGAGGAGTTCTGGAGGTTTTAGAAAGGTTCTAGAGGGGGTTCTAGAGGGATTCTAGAGGGGTTTTAGAGGAGTTCTAGAAGAATTCTAGATTTCTATAGGGTTCTAGAGTTCTAAATGAGTTCTAGGGGAATTCTACAGTTCTAGAGGAGTTCTCGAGTTATACATGGGTTCTTGAGGGTTCCTCAGGGGTTTTACCTAGATATTTAACCTGCCTCCCCCACCCCAGGATGCTACCCATTACAGTCCACTAACACACAGGTACCTATTTACTGTTAGGTGAATATGAAGGACAGGAGGTGTCAGGAGACCTGCCCTTACCTCTCTCGCCATTCCTGGGTATCAAACTCCGGTGCCTTGGGTTGTGCGCTCTACTATTAATCAAATGGTTATTTACTCCCTAATATACACCACAACCACCACCACCACTATCACCACCACCACTATCACCACCACACTATCACCACAGCACCACTACCACCACCACACTACCACCACAACCACGACACTATCACCACCACACTACCACCACAACCACGACACTATCACCACCAAGACCACCATTCTCTCAATTTGTTTCTCCCTCTTTTTCCCTCTCTCTTATTTTCTCCCCTTTCTCTCCGATTCTCCGCGTCTCCCACACTTTCTCCAACACTCCCCCCTCCCACTGAAGGTATCAGAGTTAGAGTCTGGCGCTAAGGAGCTGAGTTGTGGCTCTATAAACTAAACTTACAAGTCATTTTTATTGGTTGAATCACTTGCTTAACAACATTACCTCGAAGCAGCAGCAAGCACGCAGATTGTTGCACCGTGTTTAGTGGCTGGTTGCAGGAGGAAGAGTAGGAGGAGGAGTAGGAGGAGGAGTAGGAGGAGGAGGAAGAGTAGGAGGAGGAGTAGGAGGAGGAGTAGGAGGAGGAGGAAGAGTAGGAGGAGGAGTAGGAGGAGGAGTAGGAGGAGGAGGAAGAGTAGGAGGAGGAGTAGGAGGAGGAGTAGGAGGAGGAGGAAGAGTAGGAGGAGGAGGAAGAGTAGGAGGAGGAGGAGGAGGAAGAGGAACTGGTGGAGGTTGAGAAGTTATAGAGGAGTTCATGGAAGCATTAAAAATATATATATATATACAAAGATCTTTACACCTGGGACATAGTTGTGGCCGACTTCCAGAGCCATTCTCGTAGCCCGGGCTGAGGCTAGGCTTCCCTATACTCACGCTGTGTGTGTGTGTGTGGCCTGCAGACCTACAGGCCATCACAGCCTGGCTGACCCGGCACCTGTTGCACGAGGGTGACCACTTTCTTCTCGGAGACATCTGTGTTTGGCCCCGACGATATTATTTACATACTCTGGCAACAGGTTGAAGAGTCGTGGACCACGCATGCTGACACACAGGTTTTCCAGTTATGCCTGTGATTCCCCTTTCTTTACGCTACCTTCATTCTACACTTCCTCCAGCAATCTCTCACTCCAGTAAGTTGTTATGGTGGCGAGTAGACTGACCTCATTCATCAAAGGATTTCGGTAAATCCGCATATACATAAATCAGTATTCGGATTTTATGCCAGTGATTGTGTGACTGAGGAAGACAAGGCAGCTGCCATGATTGTATGACTGAGGAAGACAAGTTAGCTGCCATGGTTGTGTGACTGAGGAAGACAAGTTAGCTGCCATGATTGTGTGACTGAGGAAGACAAGTTAGCTGCCATGATTGTGTGACTGAGGAAGACAAGGCAGCTGCCATGATTGTATGACTGAGGAAGACAAGGTAGCTGCCATGATTGTGTGACTGAGGAAGACAAGTTAGGTGCCATGATTGTGTGACTGAGGAAGACAAGGTAGCTGCCATGATTGTGTGACTGAGGAAGACAAGGTAGCTGCCATGATTGTGTGACTGAGGACGACAAGGTTGCTGCCATGATTGTGTGACTGAGGAAGACAAGGTAGCTGTCATGATTGTGTGACTGAGGAAGACAAGGTATCTGCCATGATTGTGTGACTGAGGAAGACAAGGTAGCTGCCATGATTGTGTGACTGAGGAAGACAAGGTAGCTGTCATGATTGTGTGACTGAGGAAGACAAGGTAGCTGCCATGATTGTGTGACTGAGGAAGACAAGGTAGCTGCCATGATTGTGTGACTGAGGAAGACAAGGTAGCTGCGATAGACAGGATCTTCCTTCTTCATACTGACCTGTTTACTGGAATTTATTGATAGCTTTCTTATAAACAGTATGTTGCTTGCTAAGTGATAACCCGCATGAAGACAGAAACTCAGGAGTTTGATTGACTGATCAGCAGAAGAGGGTCCCAGAAGGGGGTCGAAATATGCAGATCATTCTACCGAGTTTCTGTCTCCATGTGAGCATGTGAGTTATTACTGACCACTGACAAGGTTTCATAACACTTTAGGTATTTAGTATGTTGCTTTCTTAGCACCTGTCTGAGGAGGATTTTAGAAGTGTCTCGAATATTTATTCATGTTGACAATATAACTCATGGGAGAGAGAGAGAGGGATAGAGAGAGAGAGAGAGGGAGATTGGACCTTCGTTAAGCCAAATAAGAACCTCGGCTGGAGTTACTAATACACGGCCAATCTGTTGCACTTGTCTTACTGTCAACATGAGAGTTTTCTCTCACCAAAATATGCAAGGTTAGATTTCCTGCCTGTATATGTCTGTTGTGGCTCCCTTAACCCTTTAATGAAACGAAGCTGTGTCTGTAGTCTTCAAGGTCTCTGAAATCTCCCTTGATAATGGAACTGTAATCTTCAAGGTCTCTGAAATCTTCCTTGATAATGGAACTGTAGTCTTCAAGGTCTCTGAAATCTTCCTTGATAATGGAACTGTAGTCTTCAAGGTCTCTGAAATCTTCCTTGATAATGGAACTGTAGTCTTCAAGGTCTCTGAAATCTTCCTTGATAATGGAACTGCAGTCTTCAAGGTCTCTGAAATCTTCCTTGATAATGGAACTGCAGTCTTCAAGGTCTCTGAAATCTCCCTTGATAATGGAACTGTAGTCTTCAAGGTCTCTGAAATCTTCCTTGATAATGGAACTGCAGTCTTCAAGGTCTCTGAAATCTCCCTTGATAATGGAACTGCAGTCTTCAAGGTCTTTGAAATCTTCCTTGATAATGGAACTGCAGTCTTCAAGGTCTCTGAAATCTCCCTTGATAATGGAACTGCAGTTTTCAAGGTCTCTGAAATCTCCCTTGATAATGGAACTGTAGTCTTCAAGGTCTCTGAAATCTCCCTTGATAATGGAACTGCAGTCTTCAAGGTCTCTGAAATCTTCCTTGATAATGGAACTGCAGTCTTCAAGGTCTCTGAAATCTCCCTTGATAATGGAACTGTAATCTTCAAGGTCTCTGAAATCTTCCTTGATAATGGAACTGCAGTCTTCAAGGTCTCTGAAATCTCCCTTGATAATGGAACTGCAGTCTTCAAGGTCTCTGAAATCTTCCTTGATAATGGAACTGCAGTCTTCAAGGTCTCTGAAATCTCCCTTGATAATGGAACTGCAGTTTTCAAGGTCTCTGAAATCTCCCTTGATAATGGAACTGTAGTCTTCAAGGTCTCTGAAATCTCCCTTGATAATGGAACTGCAGTCTTCAAGGTCTCTGAAATCTTCCTTGATAATGGAACTGCAGTCTTCAAGGTCTCTGAAATCTCCCTTGATAATGGAACTGTAGTCTTCAAGGTCTCTGAAATCTTCCTTGATAATGGAACTGCAGTCTTCAAGGTCTCTGAAATCTCCCTTGATAATGGAACTGCAGTCTTCAAGGTCTCTGAAATCTTCCTTGATAATGGAACTGCAGTCTTCAAGGTCTCTGAAATCTCCCTTGATAATGGAACTGCAGTTTTCAAGGTCTCTGAAATCTCCCTTGATAATGGAACTGTAGTCTTCAAGGTCTCTGAAATCTCCCTTGATAATGGAACTGCAGTCTTCAAGGTCTCTGAAATCTTCCTTGATAATGGAACTGCAGTCTTCAAGGTCTCTGAAATCTCCCTTGATAATGGAACTGCAGTTTTCAAGGTCTCTGAAATCTCCTTGATAATGGAACTGTAGTCTTCAAGGTCTCTGAAATCTCCTTGATAATGGAACTGCAGTCTTCAAGGTCTCTGAAATCTTCCTTGATAATGGAACTGCAGTCTTCAAGGTCTCTGAAATCTCCCTTGATAATGGAACTGTAGTCTTCAAGGTCTCTGAAATCTTCCTTGATAATGGAACTGCAGTCTTCAAGGTCTCTGAAATCTTCCTTGATAATGGAACTGCAGTCTTCAAGGTCTGAAATCTTCCTTGATAATGGAACTGCAGTCTTCAAGGTCTCTGAAATCTTCCTTGATAATGGAACTGTAGTCTTCAAGGTCTCTGAAATCTTCCTTGATAATGGAACTGCAGTCTTCAAGGTCTCTGAAATCTTCCTTGATAATGGAACTGTAGTCTTCAAGGTCTCTGAAATCTCCCTTGAGTTTAAACAAAACAAAAATCGGTACCGATGTACACTGAACGCCCCTGCTAGTGGCGTTCTTCAATATTTTTTTTTTTTTTTGCAAATATGACTTTCCATGAATAGTGCCGCGGCGTAGAGTGCATGGCAGGGCTTCCAAATTTCTCTCTCTTTTTTTTATTCCCCGACGTCTGCAGGATTTGTTTTACGATTTTGTACGGAATTTAAAGAATATTTCGGATCCCTGGAAAAAAATATCTGGATCATTTATTTTCGTGTTATTGTTGAAACAAAAACAACAACAACAACAACAACAACTACTACTACTACGACTACTACTACTACTACTATAACTACTACTACTACTACTACTACTACTACTACTACTATTACTACTACTACTACTATTTTCATTATTATTACTCCTATCAGTGCTATTGCTACTAACCCAGCCTGTCCACCGCCACTATTACCGCTATTACTGCAGCTATTACTAGTCTCAGTAGGTCCTAGGACCCCCAGCAGCGGAGTCTCAGTAGGTCTTAGGACTTCCCAGCAGCGTGATCCCAGCAAGTCCTAGGACCCCCAGAAGCATGGTCTCAGTAGCTCTTAGGACCCCCCAGCAGCGTGGTCCCAGCAAGTCCTAGGATTCCCCTAGCAGTGTGGTCTCAGGAATATTTCATGACAACTGGTCCTGGACTTCTCTTGGTGTCTCTTTCCTTGTTTTACTCACCCTTTTCCAGCCAAACCATTTTTTCCCTTTGGTCTTGGGTACAGAGCGGACCGTGGCCTCCCTTTCTGCAAGACAGAGAGGGAGAGAGAGAGACAGAGAAACAGAGACAGACAGACAGCTTTGCTAAATTATACAGAAAATCACACAAAAATATATTTGGTGAGTAATAATAATAATAATAATAATAATAATAATAATAATAATAATGATATTTAATAAGAAAAGAATAAGAAGAATAGTGAAACCTGGAGTGTGGATGCCTTAGAGTTATTGACTTCGTGGTGACTCGGAGGAAGGGCTCATTTTCCTTGGATCAAACCTGATGGCCTGCCATTATCTGTGTGCTGTGTGTGTGTCTTGTGAACTTAGTGCTTCCTCCTAACCCCCCCCTCCCTAAAAAGGGTATCACAACGGGAGGAAAACAGGAGTTCAAGTGCTTCTGCAACGGGTAGTAACATTTACTGTTGATGTGGACCGCAACAGCAGCGCCCTAACAGTGCCAACAGTAGTCTACCTGGCTTAGGAATACTGCCACAGCAATGGTGGCGGCGTTAACAGCAGCAACAGATGAGCAGCACCAGGCAACAGAAACAGCATCATAGAAGCATTCACGAGAGCAGCACAACAATAACAACAGCATTAAGCTGAAAAAAAGATCTTCACAGCAGAGCTGTGGCTGTAATGCATCCCTAACAGCATTATCAGCTACAACAGCCTACTAAAACAGCGAGGAACTAACACCAAGCAGCTTGTCACTCTTACCAAAGTCGGTATATCACTTACGCTGAAAAAGTGGGATAGGTCACTATCCCACTTTTGTTTTGTCTCTATTGTCGTTATAAAATGGTATTATTGGTTAATTTTTAATAGACGTCTAACCAAACCTAACCTGACCTGACCTAAAATAACCTGACCTAACCTGACCTGACCAAGAGAAGCGTCAGCAGCTGCACACACGACAGCAGCGCCAGGAATTTCATCGTTATCAGCAGCATCCCTCTGCAGGAATAGAAGCAGAAGCAGCAGAAAGGGGAGCAAGAGAAAGGTAACAACAGCAGTTGCCAAAACGTATGCAGCAGCAGGAGCAGCAGCAGACCAGGCAGCAGAAACAGTAGCAACAGCAGGGGCAACCCGAGCAAAAGCACTAGGGGTAGAAAAAGCAACAACTACAACAGTAACAGCGAAAGCAATAACAACGCAGAAAGTAGCAAAGTAGCAGCAACAATAGCAAGAAAAGCAATAGAGGTAGCAGAAAATAAGAGGCAGCAACATCAACAGATTCAGAGGCAGGAACAGAGGCAGCAGGAACAGCCGTTGAATAAGCAGCAGAAACAGAGGCAGCAGCAACAGCAGCAGTAACAGCAGCGAGGCGACACCCGAGCGGCCCCCAGAAGCTGGGAACATATTCCCTTGCCGGTTTTGCCTCCAGGGATAAAAACCGGGCGGGCCTGGGGGGCAGAAAATGGGAGTTCCGTGTAAGTTGTCAGCGCTCGCCCAGACAGCTCGGAGAGGCGGCCACCGCTCCCCTTCCCTCCTACCTTCGACGCCATTTCACAAGCTTTCGCCCCGGCCCCCGCTGCTGGTCCAGGGGATTAGGTGGCCCAAGTGAGATCGCTCTTCGATGAGATTTGGAGTGATTGAGCAAAATTAAGTGAAGAAATGTTGGGTATTCGAATATCAGACTCTGCGGGAGAGAGCAGAGGGTCCTATCCCTCCTCGCCTATCAGTGAGCCTTATTGCGTGTTATCCCTCAGGCTAATTCGCCATACTAGACTGTAAATAAGCGCTGGATGTTATTTCTGAGGTGCTCAATAAAGCTCCTAGAACCGCAACTTGCATTCTCATGGACGTAAGCGGCCAGGCCTGTCCTCGCCACTCCAGACCGTAGGGCCCCGACTCCAAGAGCTAAGTCTCCTTTACCATCCCGGAGTTCATTAGCCCCAGGTACCGAGGGCTGCCCAAGGGACTACACTTGTCGAAACGCTAGTGCATGTGTAAGACAAGCAAGAACGAATATAAGAGCCGTGCTGAGAGATGTGACAAGCCCCGTAGCGCTGGGGCAGCCAGGCTGCGTGTTGTTGCAAGAAGCTGTACACATGCATGGGAATATAAGACTCTGGGAGGATGCGACATTTACCGTAGTTCTGAACGGGCTATCTGCTCATTGAAAGGTGTACACGAAGACATAGAGGCAGTAATCGAGACGTAATGTTATGGAAACAAAGAGGAAAGAGTAGGAGGATTAAATTTCTAGATTTTGCCACCCCATATCCATCCTGTGGACAACAGTGCAAGAGCAAATGGATACTCCAAAAACCTACACACTACTTTCTCCAACAAAACTGGACACCTGATTTATTCTATATAATAGTTACGATGTGGGGATGGCTTTCGTTAAGTTGAAATCTGTCGGCCTGGGCTGAAAGACCTCACAGAGTGATGAGGACATTGTTACTATTACCTGGTAGTTACCATTTCTCAGGATGATCTAGCCCATATACGCAATCACTAGGCCCTAAGAGATGTACAGAAGAGGTCAAAGAAATAGTGCTGAGTCTATGGAACCAAGACACTTTCTGAGACATGAGGAAAGGAAGAGAAAAAGAGATAGCCAGCATTGCCATTCTGATAAAGATAAGAAAGGGGGAAGAAGAGAAAACAGAGCGAACTTCAGAAATAAATGCTTGAGAAAAAGAGATTGAGAAATTGAGAGAGCTCTGAAATGAGAGCTAGAGAAAGCTCTGAAACACAGAGTTTTCGTGGTATAGCTCGAAAACTAAAAATCAAGGAGGGATTCTTAAAGGGGAAGGAAAAAAAAGTAATGAGGAGAAATAGGGGAGAGTAGCGAGTAAAAGCAAAGTCCACGGATGGAAAGAGTAGAGGGAGAACACAAGAGATAAAACATCTCGTGGACTATTCTGCACCTCCTTCGTCTCTCTCTCTCTCTCTCTCTCTCTCTCTCTCTCTCTCTCTCTCTCTCTCACACACACACACAATGAGAGGGTCGAGGCAATTCTAATTACAGTATTGATAACAGCAGGGGGCAGCACAACAGCAGGGGCGGTGGGGCAACATTTTACCCTAATATACTCCACTTGTTCCATGATCCACAACAACAAGTTTTGCGCTCAGGGCAACGGGGGTGCACTCCCCCCACCTGTTTTTGTGGCAGTGTCAAGGGGGGAGGGGAAGGGGGAAAGGGAAGGTGGGGTGGCAGTGGAGGATAAACTTATCAACAAGTGAATATAAGGGTTGGGAATAATTCAGTGCACATGTCCGCCAACAACAGCACCATCACCACCACCATCACCACCACCACCACCACCACCACCACCATCACCACCACCATCACCACCACCACCACCACCACCACCACCACCATCACCACCACCATCACCACCACCATCACCACCACCACCCCCATCACCACCACCATCACCATCCCCATCACCACCACCTTCACCACCACCTTCACCACAATCACCATCGTCACCACTACCCCTACTACCAACTAACAACACAATTACCACCACCATCACCACCACCAATAGCCCTAAAGGCAGCACGATGCTTCGCTTCCTCCCGTACCATTATAAGGTCCCAAGCAAGCAATGGTCCAGGACCTACCAACACTATTGTACATGACCTTAATGACAGACCCATTGCACACACACACACACAAAAAAACACACACACACACATGCCATTGCTCTCAGTGTTAATATCTAGCTAAAAAGTCCCCTCTTGTTGCTTCCCCTCCCCGCCTTCCCCCTCCCCGCCTTCCCCCTTCCCCACGACACGCCCACAAAATACACCTCCTGACAGAAGCTTCAAAATCCATAAAGCAGGGTAAGCACATCGGCGGTGGGGAGAAAATGAGGCCGGGTACAAAAGTCTGAGGGAAAACAGGAAAGTGGTTTAACACCAGAGAGCTTCCGTGCCGCAACAATACTTACTAATGTATGTGTTTTCGGACGTTGCGGTCAAAGCTAACTTGACGAACTGAGTGTAGGATATTTGTGGCAGGGGGTAAGGAGGGGAATTTTCCCCTGTGGTGGGTAGGTAGAGGTGGTGGTGGTGGTGGTGGTGGTATGAGTGGTGGTGGTATGAGTGGTGGTGGTGGTAGTAAGGAAGTGCTGATCCCTGGGTTGTGACTCGCTCCCACGAAACTTGTTTATGCTTTTACCTGAGAAGGATTTACTGCTTCAGGTGGGAATCTAACTCTGCTCGCGTTATTTGTCCCGTATTTCGCGTCTTCCTCTTTGGCGTCTGATGAATGTGTGAGACGACACAGCTAAAACCCTGGCAAGAGTCTACTGACACTCAGTGAGCGCTGTTCTTCAGCAGTTATGAACACTGCTGGAGGATGTAGAACATAACACTGCTGGAGGTTAGAGAACATAACACTGCTGGAGGATGTAGAACATAACACTGCTGGAGGTTAGAGAACATAACACTGCTGGAGATTGTAGAACATAACACTGCTGGAGGATGTAGAACATAACACTGCTGGAGGTTAGAGAACATAGCACTGCTGGAGGATGTAGAACATAACACTGCTGGAGGTTGTAGAACATAACACTGCTGGAGGTTAGAGAACATAGCACTGCTGGAGGATGTAGAACATAACACTGCTGGAGGATGTAGAACATAACACTGCTGGTACTTAACAGAAGGTGTTCAGTCCCTCTGCCTTGATATAAGGAGATCAGTCCCCCAGCCTTCATAGAAGGTGTTCAGTCCTAAGACTTGGAGTGGAAGGAAACTGGGTGTCCAAGCACTGAGTGAAAGAAAGCCTCACTCTAGTTATAATCCCACCAAATGGGCCCCCACTAATTACAACCCCACCAAAGGTGCTCCCACACTAGTTACAACCCCACCAAAGGTGCTCCCACACTAGTTACAACCCCACCAAAGGTGCTCCCACACTAGTTACAACCCTACCAAAGGTGCTCCCACACTAGTTACAACCCCACCAAAGGTGCTCCCACACTAGTTACAACCCCACGAAAGGTGCTCCCACACTAGTTACAACCCCACCAAAGGTGCTCCCACACTAGTTACAACCCCACCAAAGGTGCTCCCACACTAGTTACAACCCCACCAAAGGTGCTCCCACACTAGTTACAACCCCACCAAAGGTGCTCCCACACTAGTTACAACCCTACCAAAGGTGCTCCCACACTAGTTACAACCCCACCAAAGGTGCTCCCACACTAGTTACAACCCTACCAAAGGTGCTCCCACACTAGTTACAACCCCACCAAAGGTGCTCCCACACTCTAAGTCACAGTCACTCGCCGGAAGTGACCAGAAGCTTAACACTAAACAGGTCCTCCTGTCGATCCAGAGCCTAAGTCACAAATTCGCTACAAATGTGCCAACGACCCCACATACACGATCTTAAACTACACCACAAGTGCCAAATCTTATCTCACACCCTGTCCTCACCCCTCCCATACTTGTTCCACATCATCCCCGCGATCCCCTCCCGTTCCATACCCTTCCCCCACCTGTTCCACACTCTCTCTCCACCCAATAAAGATATCCTGGCGCCCTCTCTGTGACGGACTGACCCTGAACGACCCCTTTAACGTAATTACCCCCAGCTGATAGTGACACTTCCTCCCCCAAATAACATCTCAATATATTCTCTCTCTCTCTCTCTCTCTCTCTCTCTCTCTCTCTCTCTCTCTCTCTCTCTCTCTCTCTCTCTCTCTCTCTCTCTCTCTCTCTTCCCCTCCTACACACACACACACTGCCGTGTTCCTTTGCCTTGAAGACCTGGGGGTCTCACTTGAACGAAACAAAATTTTAATGGGCAGCTTTTCGACCCATTTAGTGCGAAACTTAGCTTTCAAAGACTGGATGTCAGTCTGCAGGGGCAGCTAGACCACATTAAGAAGTGGTCTTGAGATGCGGTCCTTCTTGAGAGAGACAATGCCAGGCATCCCTCCCAAGACCTTCACACGGACGCTGTTGTATGTGACCTCTTACTGACAGTGCCAAAGTATGGTTATGTGACCTCTTGCTGACAGTGCCAAAGTATGGTTATGTGACCTCTTGCTGACAGTGTCAAAGTATAGTTATGTGACCTCTTGCTGACAGTGTCAAAGTATAGTTATGTGACCTCTTGCTGATAGTGCCAAATTATGGTTATGTGACTTGCTGACGCTACCAGAGTCAGGTTTTCACACCATAGTGCCAGTTTTCAGTTCTGGCAGTTGTAAACAGCTTGCAGGTGTCGAACCAAGGGTATTACTTTCAGTCTTTTGTGGTACTTTCTAACTATTACGGTACTTTAAGACTTTTATGGTACTTTATGTATTCTATGGTAACTTCAGGTTTTTATGGCGTTCTCAGACTTTTATGGAATTTTTTGGGGCACTCTCAGGCTGTTCAGGAACTCTCAGACTTTTATATGGTATTTTCGGACTTTTTGGGTTGATTTCTGACGTTCGTGAGGCTCTCAGACTTTTATGATTCTTTCAGACTGTTCATGGTAGTTTCATACCTTTTATGGCAGTTTTGGACTTTTTATGGTGCTTTCAGACTTCTTTTTTATGATACTTTCGGATTTTTTATGTTATTTTCGGACTTATAGTATTTCTAGGCCTTAATTATTTAAAGTATTTATTTCGTTTCCTCATTTAGAGTCATCTTTTTCGTTCTCTCCATGACCTATCTTCACATTATTCCTTCCCTGTTCCCCTATGCCCTATCTTTCTTCAATTATCACCCATTACGCTTCCCGCTCTTCACTTACCTCCCCTTCCAACTCTTTTTTTTCTTTTTGGTCGCAATCAACATTCTATTATACGCGTTTCTCCACGCTTATCACTTTCTTGTGTCCAGCACTCTCTCTCTCTCTCTCTCTCTCTCTCTTTCTCTCTTTCTCTTTCTCTGTGGCCACTCCATCACCCTCATTCCATAACCACGTTGCTCTCATCCTCTCTCTCTCTCTCTCTCTCTCTCCGTCTCTCCCTCTCTCTCTCTCAACGCAGACTTCCTTTCCTCCCTCCCCACTCACCGCATCCACTCCTATTCCTGATTTAATCGCCACTCAATGACTACAATAATAGCGGAGTGGGCACCTTACAGTCCTGTGTAATCACTAACTCTCTCCTGATAACCATCTAGATACTATCAGCGGGATGGAGCGAGCGTGGAACAGGGACACTGCTTGGGATGGAAGACAAGGGCCACATTCATATGTAAAGGAATGGTGGTTTTCGATCGTGGTGGATGGCGGTGGGTAGAAGTGGGTTGTGGTTACAGAGGGTGGGTGTGTGGGCAGGGGTGGGCGTGACAGTCCTGCCTTCAGCCGCCCACAACCAAAAGCCATCTGTTGGCTAATGTAATCTAAACTCTGCCTGGCTCTTTGTGTTATTGATACTCGATTATATATATATATATATATATATATATATATATATATTTTTTTTTTTTTTTTTTTTTTTCAACAAGTCGGCCGTCTCCCACCGAGGCAGGTGACCCTATATATATATATATATATATATATATATATATATATATATATATATATATATATATATATATATATATATATATATATAAGCAAGACCCCACTTGTCACGTTTCTCCACTGAAGTAATTTATCATTTAAAACTACTGAGTGTTGCCTGTCAGTGGGACAGTCACTGCTCCACTCCTGCAGGTTGTTGCCTGTGCAGCAGCGAGGCTTGAATCTGCTGTGTTATCTCCGAAGTTATTCACTGTATCTGTTGGTTCACTGTATCTGTTGGTTCACTGTATCTGTTGGTTCACTGTATCTGTTGGTTCACTGTATCTGTTGGTTCACTGTATCAGTTGGTTCACTGTAACAAGCAAATGAGGATATGAATGAGGGAAATGAAATATGTGAGAGGGGAAGAGGGAGAGAGAGAGAGAGAGAGAGAGAGAGAGAGAGAGAGAGAGAGAGAGAGAGAGAGAGAGAGAGAGAGAGAGAGAGAGAAGACTCGGTTGTTCATCTGGATAATTGGTAAACAAAGGTACGAATTTGTTCAGGTTCACCTTTGGAGTCGATGAGTGATTACCATCTTCAGACATTGAACTCTCTCTCTCTCTCTCTCTCTCTCTCTCTCTCTCTCTCTCTCTCTCTCTCTCTCTCTTCTCTCTCTCTCTCTCTCTCTCTCTCGTGCATTCATTTCTTTCAAGGATTTCATTTGTTTTACTCTCTTTTCTGGGTGTTCTCTTCGCCTTCTCCTCCTCTACTTTCCCCTCCTCTTCCTCCTCCTCATTCTTCCTTCTCTTTCTCGATACATCATGTGTCTACTCGCTCCTCACGCTCGCACGCCCTCACGCCCGCACGCCCTCACGCCCTCACGCCCGCACGCCCTCACGCCCTCACGCCCGCACGCCCTCACGCCCGCACGCCCTCACGCCCGCACGCCCGCACGGTGGCTGAGTGAATCAGGTAATCAATACAGGATAATGATGATGGTTGTCCCAGGCACTTAACTTTACTCCAACCTCCATTATATTATCTCCACATTACTCTCTGTCTGTCTGTCTGTCTGTCTGTCTGTCTGTCTCTCTCTCTCTCTCTCTCTCTCTCTCTCTCTCTCTCTCTCTCTCCCATTCTCCTTTCATTCTTATTTTCTCACTTTTCCTTGTTTTTTACCAACTAATTTCTGGACTTATCTCTCCCTTCCCATACCCATCACCCCCATGATGTGAAGGGGAGGGGGATGGGTAGACCAGCGGCTGCCCATATAACACTTGTGTTACATCTGTGTGCACGTCACGCCGAAACACGTGATCTCAGTCCCAGTCTATGGTAGGAGTTATGAATCGACCCCCTGCAACCACAATTAGGCGAGTACACACACACACACACACACACAGTAGTGGAGAAAGGATCCATACATAGCTTTAAGAAGAGATATGACAAGCTCATAGAGCAGGGAGAGTTACCCAGTAGCGGCCAGTGAAGAGGCGGGGCCAGGAACTGTGACTCGACCTCTGCAACCACAATTAGATGAGTACACACACACAAACACACAAGCAATGGAATCAGTTGTTATCAATGCAGCGTTTCGCCCAACATTGAGCTTTTCTTCAGTGTTGGGTGAAACGTCGTGCTAACAATAGAATCCACTGCTTTTGTGTCTTTTGTCAGCAAATGTCAGCACCTTGGCATTATCTTCAGCCTCCAGGGCAGCTGAGCGCCCGAGACACGACCAAGTTAAGGACACTTGTGTACGACCCGAAGAACGACAACGACCTGGAATTTGCATAATTGCCTCCTGATATTCTTTTAAGGAACTCACCGCCAATCTCAAGGAAGTAGTCAGTGAGAATCACTCTGTGACAACCAGGGGCCACAGCTCATGTTGTTGTGATGGTGAGGGGCTGGTACTTCCTCCCCCAGGCGCAGTGATCAGTGTTCATCTTTACGGCCTCGATCATACGTCGAAGATGAGTGTGCTTGAGGAACTGAATTTGATGAAATGTCTGAATCGTCAGGAAACAGGACAGTGCCTCCTGTCACGGGTTTTAGTTGATGGCCTGTCATCTCATCCTAGAGTGAGAGGTCTGTTGTGTTTACGTCTGTGTCGGCTCTTCTGTGGGTCTGTGCGTGTCTTCTTTCAACTATATATATATATATATATATATATATATATATATATATATATATATATATATATATATATATATATATATACATGCATACCTCATTGTACTACAAGGGACAAGCTGTGTACGGTGCCATCCCTAGATCCGTGTCTCAAGTCTTGAGCTGCTTCCCTCCCTGGCAATATGTTGTCTCAAGTCTCCTCTTCCCTTGCATCCACCTGTATTACTTTCCTGAATGTTATAACCATTTAACCCGCCGTTTGAAACTTGTCCAAATCTAATTGGAGTATCTCCCCTTCGTCCTCTGCTCTTGTTTTAATTAACTTGGCATCGTCCGCAAACATCGACACACACGAGTTTCTTCCCCTCGGTACGTTTGTTATCTCTGCCCCTTCTCTTATCTCGCCCTCTCTACGTTTTGTCTTTCAGGTAAGTCTTTATCCACTGGGCGAAACGTTGCTGCGGTAAGAGAGGTTTTCAATGCAACAGTTTCATTTTCTTCATCGACATTCCTGGCTTGTACGAAGATGGTAACTCAAGATGTAGAGAAATTATTTTATTCAGACAACGTTGCCTCAGCGAAGGCTGGTTCAGCATCTCGTGTCATGGTCTTCATACCTGTGTGCGGTATACCGTTTCATGGCTCCCAGCTCCTATCTTCACGATGTGAAGATATTAAAAAACTAAGTATAAACACTCTTGCCACAATACTCTTCCCTGCCTGACCTGTATCACCCTGTCAGATGTCTGTGAGCTTCGCAATGTGTCGTAAAAATTCGTGTGTCTGTGGTTTATAACGAATGTCTCTGCATATCTGTGGATCTGAACGTCTGAATGTCCGTAGGTCTGAACGTCTATGGGCTCATGAGTCTGTGTTTACACGTCCGTGGGACTGAACGTCTGTACGTCCGGTGGGTTTCTGGGTTGGTGTCTGTGCTTCAGTAGGATCTAATTCGTCTATGCACCCATAGGTTTGTGTGTGTGTGTGTGAAGGTTCGTGGTTCTCCGAGTCTTTTCTCCTTGAATCAGAACTTCGTTGATTGTACCTCTTTGACTGTGACTCTTTGACTTCTTACCATGGAGACTACACTCTCCCCTGCCATGGGGACTAGACTCGCCCCTACCATGGAGACTACACTCTCCCGTGCCATGGGGACTAGACTCGCCCCTACCATGGAGACTACACTCACCCCTGCCATGGGGACTAGACTCGCCCTTACCATGGAGACTACACTCTCCCCTGCCATGGGGACTAGACTCGCCCTTACCATGGAGACTACACTCTCCCCTGCCATGGAGACTAGACTCGCCCCTACCATGGAGACTACACTCTCCCCTGCCATGGGGACTAGACTCGCCCTTACCATGGAGACTACACTCGCCCCTGCCATGGGGACTAGACTCGCCCCCGCCAGACTAGAGAAATCATTGAAGCCAAACCGAAATGAGAGAAACAGAGTAATTGAGAGAGTTCATTTTTCTCATTAACTGGTTGATTGGCTCTGTGTGTGTGTCTCGCCCGGGCCGCTCATAACACGGACTACGTTTTATTTGCTCCCTCGAACTAGCATCGCCTTCAGATGTTTGTATACATGCTGGATATTTTCTCCCTTCGCCGGGGTAATACTATCACCGCTGAATGGCACAGCACCGACGGAAAGCAACACGCTCAATGTGGAGCAAGTCTTGTATCTAATGAAATGTAAACAGCATGCTCGCTCCTGATTGGAAGGAGAGGGTACTTACAAGGACCAATGAAGGTCCCCCTCCCTCCCTCGCCTCCGCCTGTAATGTAACATTTGCCCTTAGGAGTCATCTTGTTTTACAAATAACACACTGATACCCGCGCATCTGTGATTAATCTACGAATCGGCGAGAGGGTCTTTGGCTGTGTGGGCAAGAGGCGGGCGAGAATGGCACTTAGAGGGTCATGTCAGAGGGGTCAGAGTGGCAGGCGTCTCCCCGTGTCTCATACACCTCTCCAACGCTAGCGACTCCTCCTCGACTTTTAATCCTAGTCAGTATGAAGTGGACCAAGTTAATTTTTGAGAAGTGTTTTAATAGTCAACACTCTTTCATTAAAAACTGTTTGTATGGCCCTTCACACGTAAAAACCTAGGCAACTTGCTAATTGAGTGAGCAAACTAAAGGCCCGTGCTGAGGACTGGGGATTGTGCCCTGCGACGTCTTAGTCCCCACTCCCTCCCTCACTCACACAATGCCGAGGAGTCAATGCTTTTTACATCATTAGCTTCTGAGCCGGGCAATTGTGCCGGAATGGGCCGTCACCGGAGTGCCAACGAGTGGCAATGTGCGCCAGGCAGAGTGTGAAAGTAAGAGCCCAATGTGAGAAACGCTTAATAAGGTGGCGCTGGAGAGTTTGTTGTGCTCCTGGAGGGCACTCTACCTGCCTAGGCTCAAGGCCTCTCACCGCTGCCCCGCCTCAACGCTATATAAAACTCCTTTTACCCGGCACACAATGATGCATTCTCACGCCCCACATTCATACCTACCCTGAGTGTTTTTTTCCCTAATTTATCCCCACGGATAATATATTTTTTCCCCTCTCTCTCTCTCTCTCTCTCCATCTCCAAATTACCCCCTGTCCCCACACCACCCACAGTTTATTCATTAAAAAAAAGGCCTCTCTCACTCTCTTCCCCTCCCATCCGAGTCCATCTTTAATATGTTTTCACACTTAGGCTTCAAACACGAAAAATAAATGAAGCAAATGCAAGAGCTGCGTCCCAAGCCTGATATATGACTCTTATAGATAATTAATTTTATAAACGGGTATATTGTGAAGGCTTGATTTTTTTTTTCTCAACGCTAATGTTACTGGTAGTCGAAGTCTTTCCACTGTAACCGTGATGGTAGTTACAGCCCAGATGTTGTTGTTGTGATGGTAGTAACAGCCCAGATGTTGTTGTTGTGATGGTAGTAACAGCCCAGATGTTGTTGTTGTGATGATAGTAACAGCCCAGATGCTGTTGTTGTGATGATAGTAACAACCTAGATGTTGTTGTTGTAATGGTAGTAACAGCTCAGATGTTGTTGTTGTGATGGTAGTAACAGCCCAGATGTTGTTGTTGTGATGGTAGTAACAGCCCAGATGTTGTTGTTGTGATGGTAGTAACAGCCCAGATGTTGTTGTTGTGATGGTAGTAACAGCCCAGATGTTGTTGTGATGATAGTAACAGCTCAGATGCTGTTGTTGTGGTGGTAGTAACAGCTCAGATGTTGTTGTTGTGATGATAGTAACAGCCCAGATGCTGTTGTTGTGATGGTAGTAACAGCCCAGATGCTGTTGTTGTGATGGTAGTAACAGCTCAGATGCTGTTGTTGTGATGATAGTAACAACCTAGATGCTGTTGTTGTGATGGTAGTAACAGCCCAGATGCTGTTCTTGTGATGGTAGTAACAGCCCAGGTGCTGTTGTTGTGATGATAGTAACAGCCTAGATGCTGTTGTTGTGATGGTAGTAACAGCTCAGATGCTGTTGTTGTGATGGTAGTAACAGCCAGATGTTGTTACCGTGGTGGTAGTAACAGCCGGATGTTGTTTTCATGGCTGTTAATGATGACTTCTGGTCCCACTTGCTCTTCCCTGCAGGGATACCTGGTACCCAACACAATATTAGGGATACCTGACATCCAGCACAATAGCTGGGATACATGGCACCCAACGCAATATCAGGGATACCTGGTCCCACTTGCTCTTCCCTGCAGGGATACCTGGCACCCAACACAATATTAGGGATACCTGACATCCAGCACAATAGCTGGGATACATGGCACCCAACGCAATATCAGGGATACCTGGCACCCAATACAATAGCAGGGATACCTGACACCCAGCACAATAGCTGGGATACCTGGCACCCAACGCAATATCAGGGATACTTGGCACCCAGCACAATAGCAGGTATACCTGGCACCCAAAGCAATATCAGTGATATCTGCACCCAACACAATAGCAGGGATACCTGGCATCCTACGCAATATCAGGGATACCTGCACCCAACACAATAGCAGGTATACCTGGCACCCAGCACAATAGAAGGTATACCTGGCACCCAACGCAATATCATGGATACCTGGCACCCAACACAATGGCTGGGATACCCGGTACCCAACACAATAGCTGGTATACTTGGCACCCAACATAATAGCAGGGATACCTGGCACCCAACGCAATATCAGGGATACCTGGCACCCAATGCAATATCAGGGACACCTGGTACCCAACACAATAGCTGGGATACCTGGCACCTAACATAATACCAGGTATACTTGGCACCTGTTATCCTTGTCATATTCAGTAGTTGTTTCCTAAGGTTTAGATACACGTTTGGCACACAGTAAAATCATTACAGTTGTGGGTTAGGGCCTTTTAAAGTTGGTTGCTTGACTGGAATTTCAAGTCTGTCAACTACACGAGGGGTCATTAAGGTTGCATGTTGCCTGTTCACCACCAGTCAAGAATACTTTAATACCTAAACAGGGATTGAAATATACTCTCAGTGTATATATATTGAGATATACATCTCTCATTATATATACATGGGATATATATCTGTGTATATTCATTGAGATGTACACCTCTCAGTGTATATATTGATATATACACCTCTCATTGCATGTACCTTTATGCCCTCAGGCGTCCAAAATGTGTTTGTGTGTGTTTATTCATTTGTGGTTGCAGGGGTCGATTCACAGCTCCTGGCCCCGCCTCTTCGCTGGTCGCTACTAGGGGTGTGTGTGTGTTTTTGTGTATGTTTACATGTGGGTGTTAATAACTGCTTGCTGTCTCATTGGTTATATTCACTGCTTTATCATTGTTCCTATGATATATTTAACGTAAATAGCCATAACGTGATTGTAAAACTCTTGTAGGGTATAAAACGTAGTTTTAGTCAACACGTGATGGTTTGTGTCTTGAGTTTTGTGGTGAATTAATGTGTCTGTGAAGAGGAGGGAGGGTTGCGCGCTGCTATAGTCTGCCCTTAACTGCTGTGGCTGGGACCTTAGTGTGAGGGAGACAGCCGTGAGGAAGCCCTACGACAAGACAGACAGCAGTGAGGAAGCCCTACGACAAGACAGACAGCAGTGAGGAAGCCCTACGACAAGACAGACAACAGTGAGGAAGCCCTACGACAAGACAGACAGCAGTGAGGAAGCCCTACGACAAGACAGACAGCAGTGAGGAAGCCCTACGACAAGACAGACAGCAGTGAGGAAGCCCTTCCTTTTTCTTGGATATTTGTAGTTAGTACATGAGGCTCTGTAGTTAAGAGTCTGAATCTTCCACGACTCTACGCTTGTTTGTGCCCGTAGTTACGCTTCGGAGATTAGCGGAGATAATTCATTATACAGCGTTGCTAACGTAGCAGTTATTCTCTCGTTAATCTGCGGTTAGTATTTACTGCCGACATATTTATTTTAGTTAATTTTGTTGCTATTAATTTTAACTAAAAAAAACACAGCTAATTGTTTTAAATTAGTCTCATATTAGTGGTGATCTTTTGTTAAGTGTAGTATCCCTGGTTACGTAATTATACGTTTTAGCACCAGAGCACCCAGAGTAATAGCAGGGATACCTGGCCCCGACACAATAGCAGGGATACCTGGCCCCGACACAATAGCAGGGATACCTGGCCCCGACACAATAGCAGGGATACCTGGCCCCGACACAATAGCAGGGATACCTGGCCCCGACACAATAGCAGGGATAGCTGGCACCAACGTAATAACAGGGATAGCTGGCACCAACGTAATAACAGGGATAGCTGGTACCCAACGTAAGAGCAGGGATACCTGGTACCCAACGTAAGAGCAGGGATGTCTGGTACCCAACGTAAGAGCAGGGATGTCTGGTACCCAACGTAAGAGCAGGGATGTCTGGTACCCAACGTAAGAGCAGGGATACCTGGTACCCAACGTAAGAGCAGGGATGTCTGGTACCCAACGTAAGAGCAGGGATACCTGGCACCAACGTAATAACATGGATAGCTGGCACCAACGTAAGTGCAGGAATACCTGGTACCCAACACAATAATAGGGATACCTGGCACCCAACAATTTTTATTCCTTATTTCACAAGTGCCTCTGAACCCATCCCATGGCACCAACCTATTATATTATTATTATTATTATTATTTTTATTATTAATGAATGATTATTAATTTGTGGGTTTAGCGCTTAGTTTTGATTATAATAATTACATTATACGTATTATTATGTGTTAATCATATTACATTAGTTATATAGTAATTACTATATTATCATAATGATTATGATTTTTATTGTTTTTCAGTGAAGGGGTAAACCCGTGCGGGGTCCTGCAGCGCCAGTAGTGGAGGATCGACCCTCCGTTCACGGATCTCGTTACCTTGAAAGTGTACTGCAAGGATACCCGTGTAACCTACCCGGTGGAGCACACTTAAGGGTCGGTCTTCCCTGGTGGAGCACACTTAGGAGGACACTTAGGAGGACACTTAAGGGGTTAAGTATCTTTTTTTTTTTCCTTCAAGTGTAAACTCGTCCAGGATATATAACATTTATCCCTCAATAACTCTTCGCTAATTTATTTATTAATTTTGTAATTTAGTCATTTAGTGTATTCTCTAATTTATTCAATAATATATTCACTGATTTCTTTATTCCATAATTTATTCAGGTTTTTTCACTTTTTTGTACTGATTTATTCAGTGATTGTTATTCTCTGAGAACAATCCCAGGATAACAGTGAAGAGTGTCAGTACAGTGATGGTATACTGTGTTCATCTTCAGTCTTCGTAATTCATCTCTGTGTTGAACTCAACCAGCCGCTGGTGAGCGAAAAGTGTTCAGATAGATACCTGGGTGTTGCTCTGGGACGAGTGGCTTTATCAGTACAGGATATGGTAAAGAATGTATCGTGAGTGAGGTGCTGGAGGGTGGAGCTATGTGACTACTGTGTTCTGCTAGCCAAGGATTTGTTGGGTACTAGTTTTCCGGAATTTTAAAACTGCCCAGTGTTTTGAGCGATGGAAGTAGTGATAAGACTGGATTGTAAACAGCACCTGAGATATAGGTCAGATTCCTTAATGACAAGTCTGGCGTGTTTACGCTCACTGATTCGTTGTTTGAGGCTCGATTGTTTCTATATTTATACTTCCTCGCATACCCTACTTAGGAGGGTATGAATACCGGCGTTAGATGCTCGGTTTCGAGTGTACCTTTTTAATATGTACTTAGTGGTGTTGGAAGTCCTTTTTGCTGCACGGGTCATTAAGAAGGGTGTAGACGTTCCCAGAAACTTGTCCCTCTGGAAGAACTGGTCATTCCTGTGTGAAAGATCTTAATTCGAGCTTCGCCACCCATGACCGAAGGCTCCAGCGACTAAGGGAGTTGAGAGTCTGTTTCAAGTGTTGTGGGGAACACTTTAACAGCCTTCTACAATCGTCGATGAAATGTTCTGAGGAGTGAAATTTGGAAAAGGTCATGGGTACGTAAGTGCATTCGTCTTCTAGGAAGGCAGGGATCGTGATACTAAGGCTCTCAATCAAAAGCCTGTGATGACTCCTTTCTTAATACATGCATTATACTATGGTGTGGTTGATCATCCCTTCTCACAGGGTTTCTGCAGACTCTGAAATCGATTTTTTGGCCATTCCTGCACAGTGAGACATCAAGGAAGGCTAGGCAGTTATTTGTTTTTCCACCTCGATGGTAAATTTGTCGAAGTGTTCAGCGGAGGTGATGTTGGTAAGTGAAGTAGTGTCCACAAGTCTACGAGCTATTATCAGGATGTCAGCCAAGTAACTTAGCCAGAGTTTCTCTTTAGGGATGTAAGGCCTCTATTCTTTCTCCGCCGGATAATCATTATGACTTTCACTGAGCCCGTGGTGACTCCATACGACTGTCTGTACACAGACACCATAAGAGAAACTGTTGAAATTGATGAACGTCTCCGCTGTGTCGGTGAAATCGCTGGTCGGCATAGGAAGGTCAAGGTCATCCCATACTTTCAGGCGAAGGAAATCAATAGGTTTAGTAGTGGAGAGACTGGTGACTAGCGAGGTAACAAAACTAGCGAGTTCTTTTTTGTTGTTGTTTTGTTTCTTAATGTTCATGTCTTTAATTTCATCATTGTCACCAGTGTGTTTGAGCTGAACAGAATTGATTGTACTAAAGAATTTTTAGACTGGCACTTTGCAAAAATTCCTACAAGGTTATGTGTAGCACCACTAATTCCCGAGAACGATTTATATATGTCGTGCCGAATAGGTAAACCTTGCGATTTTGGCTTAAATAGAAACGCTCTTCTTGCCGAATAAGGCAAACAAAAATCATTCTGGACCTAACGAAAAAAATATTTTCATTGTGTTTGTTTATTAAATTATTGGATTAGGCTAAATTAAATTGCGCTTGTAATAAGGTTAGCTAAGTTTTCTAAGGTTCTTTTGGTAGAAAATAATTTTTACATTAACATAAACGAAAAAAATATATATAAACGTTTAAGAGAAAATTTTAGAAAGGACTTAATTTTAAAAGAGTTCTTGCTAACTGGCCAGTTTTACCCATTCGGCACGACATATATATAATATAACTTGTAGAAACACTGTCCCCTCCTGGGCAGCATAGCAATATATTAATGAGTGTGAGTGTCAACTCCTTGTCGCTGGTTGGTGAAGATATAAGACAGACGAGAATTTGTGTTAAATGAAATTAATTTTATTGCCTCAGTGAGTTTAAACCTGAGACATATTGCTGTCGAGTGATAATGTTTGAAGTGTGTTGGGAGGTTGCGTGTGCCTGGTGACCCTGCCACAGTGTGTTGGGAGGTTGCGTGTGCCTGGTGACCCTGTCACAGTGTGTTGGGAGGTTGCGTGTGCCTGGTGACCCTGCCACAGTGTGTTGGGAGGTTGCGTGTGCCTGGTGACTCTGCCACAGTGTGTTGGGAGGTTGCGTGTGCCTGGTGACCCTGCCACAGTATGTTGGGAGGTTGCGTGTGCCTGGTGACCCTGCCACAGTGTGTTGGGAGGTTGCGTGTGCCTGGTGACCCTGTCACAGTGTGTTGGGAGGTTGCGTGTGCCTGGTGACCCTGTCACAGTGTGTTGGGAGGTTGCGTGTGCCTGGTGACCCTGCCACAGTGTGTTGGGAGGTTGCGTGTGCCTGGTGACCCTGCCACAGTGTGTTGGGAGGTTGCGTGTGCCTGGTGACCCTGTCACAGTGTGTTGGGAGGTTGCGTGTGCCTGGTGACCCTGCCACAGTGTGTTGGGAGGTTGCGTGTGCCTGGTGACCCTGCCACAGTGTGTTGGGAGGTTGCGTGTGCCTGGTGACCCTGTCATAGTGTGTTGGGAGGTTGCGTGTGCCTGGTGACCCTGCCACAGTGTGTTGGGAGGTTGCGTGTGCCTGGTGACCCTGTCATAGTGTGTTGGGAGGTTGCGTGTGCCTGGTGACCCTGTCAGTGTGTTGGGAGGTTGCGTGTGCCTGGTGACCCTGTCAGTGTGTTGGGAGGTTGCGTGTGCCTGGTGACCCTGTCACAGTGTGTTGGGAGGTTGCGTGTGCCTGGTGACCCTGCCACAGTGTGTTGGGAGGTTGCGTGTGCCTGGTGACCCTGCCACAGTGTGTTGGGAGGTTGCGTGTGCCTGGTGACCCTGCCACAGTGTGTTGGGAGGTTGCGTGTGCCTGGTGACCCTGTCACAGTGTGTTGGGAGGTTGCGTGTGCCTGGTGACCCTGCCACAGTGTGTTGGGAGGTTGCGTGTGCCTGGTGACCCTGCCACAGTGTGTTGGGAGGTTGCGTGTGCCTGGTGACCCTGTCACAGTGTGTTGGGAGGTTGCGTGTGCCTGGTGACCCTGCCACAGTGTGTTGGGAGGTTGCGTGTGCCTGGTGACCCTGCCACAGTGTGTTGGGAGGTTGCGTGTGCCTGGTGACCCTGTCATAGTGTGTTGGGAGGTTGCGTGTGCCTGGTGACCCTGCCACAGTGTGTTGGGAGGTTGCGTGTGCCTGGTGACCCTGTCATAGTGTGTTGGGAGGTTGCGTGTGCCTGGTGACCCTGTCACAGTGTGTTGGGAGGTTGCGTGTGCCTGGTGACCCTGCCACAGTGTGTTGGAGGTTGCGTGTGCCTGGTGACCCTGCCACAGTTTGTTGGGAGGTTGCGTGTGCCTGGTGACCCTGCCACAGTGTGTTGGGAGGTTGCGTGTGCCTGGTGACCCTGTCAGTGTGTTGGGAGGTTGCGTGTGCCTGGTGACCCTGTCAGTGTGTTGGGAGGTTGCGTGTGCCTGGTGACCCTGTCACAGTGTGTTGGGAGGTTGCGTGTGCCTGGTGACCCTGTCACAGTGTGTTGGGAGGTTGCGTGTGCCTGGTGACCCTGCCACAGTGTGTTGGGAGGTTGCGTGTGCCTGGTGACCCTGTCACAGTGTGTTGGGAGGTTGCGTGTGCCTGGTGACCCTGCCACAGTGTGTTGGGAGGTTGCGTGTGCCTGGTGACCCTGCCACAGTGTGTTGGGAGGTTGCGTGTGCCTGGTGACCCTGTCATAGTGTGTTGGGAGGTTGCGTGTGCCTGGTGACCCTGCCACAGTGTGTTGGGAGGTTGCGTGTGCCTGGTGACCCTGTCAGAGTGTGTTGGGAGGTTGCGTGTGCCTGGTGACCCTGTCACAGTGTGTTGGGAGGTTGCGTGTGCCTGGTGACTCTGCCACAGTGTGTTGGGAGGTTGCGTGTGCCTGGTGACCCTGCCACAGTTTGTTGGGAGGTTGCGTGTGCCTGGTGACCCTGCCACAGTATGTTGGGAGGTTGCGTGTGCCTGGTGACCCTGCCACAGTGTGTTGGGAGGTTGCGTGTGCCTGGTGACCCTGTCATAGTGTGTTGGGAGGTTGCGTGTGCCTGGTGACCCTGTCACAGTGTGTTGGGAGGTTGCGTGTGCCTGGTGACCCTGCCACAGTGTGTTGGGAGGTTGCGTGTGCCTGGTGACCCTGCCACAGTGTGTTGGGAGGTTGCGTGTGCCTGGTGACCCTGTCACAGTGTGTTGGGAGGTTGCGTGTGCCTGATGACCCTGCCACAGTGTGTTGGGAGGTTGCGTGTGCCTGGTGACCCTGCCACAGTGTGTTGGGAGGTTGCGTGTGCCTGGTGACCCTGTCATAGTGTGTTGGGAGGTTGCGTGTGCCTGGTGACCCTGCCACAGTGTGTTGGGAGGTTGCGTGTGCCTGGTGACCCTGTCATAGTGTGTTGGGAGGTTGCGTGTGCCTGGTGACCCTGTCACAGTGTGTTGGGAGGTTGCGTGTGCCTGGTGACCCTGCCACAGTGTGTTGGGAGGTTGCGTGTGCCTGGTGACCCTGCCACAGTTTGTTGGGAGGTTGCGTGTGCCTGGTGACCCTGCCACAGTGTGTTGGGAGGTTGCGTGTGCCTGGTGACCCTGTCAGTGTGTTGGGAGGTTGCGTGTGCCTGGTGACCCTGTCAGTGTGTTGGGAGGTTGCGTGTGCCTGGTGACCCTGTCACAGTGTGTTGGGAGGTTGCGTGTGCCTGGTGACCCTGTCACAGTGTGTTGGGAGGTTGCGTGTGCCTGGTGACCCTGCCACAGTGTGTTGGGAGGTTGCGTGTGCCTGGTGACCCTGTCACAGTGTGTTGGGAGGTTGCGTGTGCCTGGTGACCCTGCCACAGTGTGTTGGGAGGTTGCGTGTGCCTGGTGACCCTGCCACAGTGTGTTGGGAGGTTGCGTGTGCCTGGTGACCCTGTCATAGTGTGTTGGGAGGTTGCGTGTGCCTGGTGACCCTGCCACAGTGTGTTGGGAGGTTGCGTGTGCCTGGTGACCCTGTCATAGTGTGTTGGGAGGTTGCGTGTGCCTGGTGACCCTGTCACAGTGTGTTGGGAGGTTGCGTGTGCCTGGTGACTCTGCCACAGTGTGTTGGGAGGTTGCGTGTGCCTGGTGACCCTGCCACAGTTTGTTGGGAGGTTGCGTGTGCCTGGTGACCCTGCCACAGTATGTTGGGAGGTTGCGTGTGCCTGGTGACCCTGCCACAGTGTGTTGGGAGGTTGCGTGTGCCTGGTGACCCTGTCATAGTGTGTTGGGAGGTTGCGTGTGCCTGGTGGCCCTGTCACAGTGTGTTGGGAGGTTGCGTGTGCCTGGTGACCCTGCCATAGTGTGTTGGGAGGTTGCGTGTGCCTGGTGACCCTGCCACAGTGTTTTGGGAGGTTGCGTGTGCCTGGTGACCCTGCCACAGTGTGTTGGGAGGTTGCGTGTGCCTGGTGACCCTGCCACAGTGTGTTGGGAGGTTGCGTGTGCCTGGTGACCCTGCCACAGTGTGTTGGGAGGTTGCGTGTGCCTGGTGACCCTGCCACAGTGTGTTGGGAGGTTGCGTGTGCCTGGTGACCCTCTATCACAGTGTTGGCTACAGGAAAGTCACTGGTGCTTCAGCCATGCTGGAACACACACTAATGCAGGGTAGAATACTCCACACCTGACAGTTTTGAAGGTTAGGTTAGGTAAGGTTCGTCAGGAAACAGGGCAAGTGTTTCTTGACGCAGGTCTTAGTCAGATGATGACCCGCCGTTGGAGGTTTTGGTCATCTGACCGAGGCCTTCCGCTGGCTTACCCCTCCACCCCTTTAAAAATTAAGGTTTTAAGTAGAATCCAGTTTTGAATTGTAATAATAGTGCGCTTTGTTTTTTTTTTAACAAGTTTTCTCAGTTCGGCAGATAATACGGGAATTAGACTTTATGCACCTTCAGGGTATTGATCTACAGCTCTTGTACCTTTTGGAAGGTCTCGGTCTACAGCTTTTATATTTTAGTGTGCTGATCTAAGTCATGCGAGTCTCTTGAAGCTGTTGGTCTCCGGTTCCTGGACCTCTTGAAAGGGTCAAGCTAATACGTCATAGTAATTTTAACTTTTAGATGAATTAGAAATTTGTACATCGCCCTGTACTATTTCTTGCTGGGGTTGAGGTGTAGGGGGGCTGAGGTTACGGTATAGGGGGGCTGGGGTTACGGTGCAGGGAGCTGGGGTTGAGATACAGGGAGTTGGGGTTGTGGGACACGAGAGGATAAACCTCACGAAAATCGTGGGCCCACTGAAACGTATAGCTTATAAACAAAAACCAAAATTCGATACTGCATTGAAGCATCTTATTTGTTCTCGTTTGTCAGCATTCACACAGCACTCCAGTTACAGCAATTTGGTGACGTTGCTTTTAGCGTGTGAAGTGAGCGTGCCTTCAGCATGTCAACAAGTGAGCTGCCGTGAGAGAACAAGTACAAGGGTGTACTGGAGGTAGGTCTTCTTTAACCCGTGGCTGCTGGGGGTGAGCAAGGCGGCTTGGCCAGGCGAGAAAGGAGCACCAATTAACGGTCTGGCAAAAGTATTGGATCCTCTCCGTAAGAGTGTTGGATCAAGATAAATGGGAGAAACAAGTGACAATCGACAGCTTGGAAATAGTCTCAGATCCTCTCTAAATTAGTCGCAAGCTTATATTGGCTTTCCTTAAGATATCGTCCGGGTTCCTCAATTAATCGCTGGGCCCATGTAAACCGCCTTTTTTAAAGTTGCGAGCGAAACGATCTGGAAATGGGGCGAGGTAGATGGGGTTTTGGGGGAAGGGTCTGAGGGGGGGGGATCGTGTGTGTGTGTATATATATATATATATAAGAAAGGAAGAAGCGGGAAGAGTTAATTGTGGGGGACAAATGAAGAACAAGTCTGGTGAGGTCAGCAAAGGTTGCCTGAGAAATACTGTACCTCACAGTGGACAGCATCAACACTAGCCACACGCACCAACACTAGCCACACGCACCAACACTAGCCACACTCACCAACACTAGCCACACTCACCAACACTAGCCACACGCACCAACACTAGCCACACTCACCAACACTAGCCACACTCACCAACACTAGCCACACTCACCAACACTAGCAACACTCACCAACACTAGCACACAGCACACCAACACTAGCCACACTCACCAACACTAGCCACACTCACCAACACTAGCCACACGCACCAACACTAGCCACACGCACCAACACTAGCCACACTCACCAACACTAGCCACACGCACCAACACTAGCCACACTCACCAACACTAGCCACACGCACCAACACTAGCCACACTCACCAACACTAGCCACACTCACCAACACTAGCCACACGCACCAACACTAGCCACACTCACCAACACTAGCCACACTCACCAACACTAGCCACACTCACCAACACTAGCCACACTCACCAACACTAGCCACACTCACCAACACTAGCCACACGCACCAACACTAGCCACACGCACCAACACTAGCCACACGCACCAACACTAGCCACACGCACCAACACTAGCCACACGCACCAACACTAGCCACACGCACCAACACTAGCCACACGCACCAACACTAGCCACACACTACCAACACTAGCCACACGCACCAACACTAGCCACACGCACCAACACTAGCCACACTCACCAACACTAGCAACACTCACCAACACTAGCCACACGCACCAACACTAGCCACACTCACCAACACTAGCCACACGCTACCACCACAACCTAGCAACACGCCCAACACTAGCCACACGCCCAACACTAGCCACACTCACCAACACTACACTCACACTATCACGCAAACACTAGCCACACTCACCAACACTAGCAACACTCCCCAACACTAGCCACACGCACCAACACTAGCCACACCACCAACACTAGCACACGCACCAACACTAGCCACACTCACCAACACTAGCACACTCACCAACACTAGCAACACTCACCAACACTAGCCACACGCACCAACACTAGCCACACGCAAACAACAACACTAGCACACACCAAATACGACTCACCAACACTAGCCACACTCACCAACACTAGCCAACGCAACACTACCACACCAACACTAGCAACACTCACCAACACTAGCCACACGCACCAACACTAGCAACACTCACCAACACTAGCAACACTCACCAACACTAGCCACACGCACCAACACTAGCAACACTCACCAACACTAGCAACACTCACCAACACTAGCCACACGCACCAACACTAGCCACACTCACCAACACTAGCCACACGCACCAACACTAGCCACACTCACCAACACTAGCCACACGCACCAACACTAGCCACACTCACCAACACTAGCAACACTCACCAACACTAGCAACACTTTACGGTTGTATCATTTCCCAATGAATATGATAACTAGATGTGTTTCGGCCGCTGTGCGATCCGAGAAAGGTATCCCTGTGTTGCACTACCCCAGCCTCCTCTACCTCTACACAGGGAAAAAAATAGTGCAGAGTGTGGGATAAGTTTCTAATGTAATTAAAAATAAGCATTTGAAGATTTCAAGCGAATCAGATTTGGTATTCACAAGTAATAACATGGACACTAATATCCCAATTTCTGATAAATCAGGTCATTAACAGCCCAAGAATTATTGAAACCTTCCACTAAGAAACACAAGGTTTGAAGACAAGCTAAAGAAGCATTCTCTAGTTATCTCAGAGACCGATATCCTGACACACAACAGCACATAAGTTTAAATCAGCTCAGTATTTGCTTCATCAAGTGATCAGTGTTGACGGATGACGCCAGTTGGATGACGGTCACGCAAATGAGCACAGGAAAGGCATTATTTAAAATTTCCCCCATTTCTTACATTAATAAAAGGCGAAGTGGCACTAACATTGATCAAAATAAATCCAATTTTTTTCCATAAGATTTGCCAACATATACAAATTTTTGGCAAAAAAAACAAATGTCCACTTTGCTTATTCGGCAGAAAACACCTTTGCTTTTTAAGTCCAACTCACCTGCTTGGCTTATTCAGCACGTAATTACGTAAGGTTAATTAAAAAATTGCTTATATAAAGTAGACCCCTCAAGGGAGGTTCCTTGATGCTAGTGAGGGGCTCTTGATCCAAGAAATTAGTCCTGTGCTCTAATTCCTTGAATCAAGCCTTCGATTTCCCCAGGCGCCGCATGACCCCATACGGGTATACCTACCTGGAGTATACCTGGAGAGGGTTTCGGGGGTCAACGCACCCGCGGCCCGGTCTGAGACCAGGCTTCGTGGTGGATCAGGGTCTGATCAACAAGGCTGTTACTGCTGGCCGCACGCAAACTGACGTACGAATCACAGCCCGGTTGGTCAGGTACTGACTTTAGGTGCTTGTCCAGTGCCTTCTTGAAGACAGCCAGGGGTCTATTGGTAATCCCCCTTATGTTTGTTGGGAGGCAGTTGAACAGTCTTGGGCTTCTGACACTTATTGTGTTGTCTCTTATCGTGCTTTTCATTGGAGGATGTAGCATCTCCTGCAGAGTCTTTTGCTTTCATAGGGAGTGATTTTCGTGTGCAAGTTTGGTACCAATCCCTCTAGGATTTTCCAAGTGTATATTATCATGTATCTCTCTCGCCTTCGTTCCAGGGAATACAAATATATTTTTTTTTACAATAGTCTTGAGGACACACATGTTAAGTCCACATATATTTTATGTAGACTTAACTAAGCATACGATATAAATAGCTTAGAAAATCGACAAGTTGAGGAATGAGAGACTTGTGCAACATTTTGGAATCTTTTGAGGAAACGTTTCGCCAGGAAGTGGCTTCTTCAGTCCAACACAGAGAAGAACGGTGGAAGATGAGGAGTTTGAGGTAATCAGTGTTCAGTCCATCGAGACTGATGGACTGAACACATCGACTCCAGGCTCAGGGACTGATTACCTCAAACTCCTCTTCCATCGTTCTTCTCTGTGTTGGATTGAAGAAGCCACTGGCTGGCGAAGCGTCTCATTCGTTAACCAAGAGTAGCCCAGTAAAGTTAGTTATTTAATTTGTGATCTGAAGACACGTTCTCCGGTGATTTCTCAGCAACTTTGTTGAAATTGATCTGCAGGTGTGTGTGTGTGTTGTCAGGTGTGTGTGTGTGTTGTCAGGTGTGTGTGTGTATATTGTCAGGTGTGTGTGTATATTGTCAGGTGTGTGTGTGTTGTTGTCAGGTGTGTGTTGTTGTCATGTGTGTGTGTTGTCAGGTGTGTGTTGTTGTCAGGTGTGTGTGTGTGTGTGTTGTCAGGTGTGTGTGTTGTCAGGTGTGTGTGTTGTCAGGTGTGTGTTGTTGTCAGGTGTGTGTGTTGTCAGGTGTGTGTGTTGTCAGGTGTGTGTATTGTCAGGTGTGTGTTGTTGTCAGGTGTGTTGTTGTCAGGTGTGTGTTGTCGTGTGTTCCTGCGGGGATGCCTAACGGATTTGTTTCTTTACTCCATGATTTTCCTTCATAACTTGAGAATGACTCATTCGATCGGCTTCAAATTTTCAGCGTTTGTGACCTGTAATTGGAAGTAGGAATTCATGAACATATTGACATGTGCAGGCGCCCTCTAGTTATGTGGACGCTTTCCGATTTAGGTTTCCCGGCAAGAACTGTGAATGTGTCTCCTGGTGTGTGTGTGTGTGTGTGTGTGTGTGTGTGTGTGTGTGTGTGGGTGTGTGTGTGTGTGTGTGTGTGTGTGTGTGGGTGTGTGTTACCATTTTGTCCTAGGTGTGTGTACTCGCCTAGTTGTGGTTGCAGGGGTCGAGTCATAGCTCCTGGCCCCGCCTCTTCACTGGCCGCTAATGGGTAACTCTCCCTACGCCATGAGATTTATCGTACCTCTTCTTAAAGCTATGTATGGAACCTGCCTCCACTACATCGCTTCCCAAACTATTCCACTTCCCGACCACTCTGTGACTGAAGAAATACTTCCTAACATCCCTGTAACACTGTGTGTGTGGTTTTATGCCTGAACCTTCCTCATGTATGCCATCCCTCCATCTAACCTTCCCCTCCTCCATCTAACCTTCCCTCCTCCATATAACCTTCCCCTCTTCCATCTAACCTTCCCCTCCTCCATCTAACCTTCCCTCCTCCATATAACCTTCCCCTCTTCCATCTAACCTTCCCCTCCTCCATCTAACCTTCCCTCCTCCATATAACCTTCCCCTCTTCCATCTAACCTTCCCCTCCTCCATCTAACCTTCCCTCCTCCATATAACCTTCCCCTCTTCCATCTAACCTTCCCCTCCTCCATCTAACCTTCCCTCCTCCATATAACCTTCCCCTCTTCCATCTAACCTTCCCCTCCTCCATCTAAGAAAAATCACTCCAAAATTTTAGTAGTCAGCGGGTGACCCTCGGGAATTAACCCATAATTACAGGCAGAAAAAATATGTCTTCGGTAAGAATTAGCCCATGGAATTATTGAGAGGAGTGAGAGAGGAGGGGGAAAAAGGAGAATGTTAAAGGGGTAGGGGAATAAATCGGCAGGCAACATCAACAGTGTGTGTGTGTGTGTGTGTGTGTGTGTGTGTGTGTGTGTGTGTGTGTGTGTTACACAGCGTGAAGCATGGTGTGAGAAATACAAACAGAGGGAGACAGTGTGAGACAAGAGACGTTGAGGAGTCTGTTACTCATTTATTCTCGTTTCTTTCATACTCTATTTACTCATTTCCTCTCCTTCGTTTCTCCTTTTCCTTTTCCTCCCTTTTCCTTATCTTCTACTACTACTACTATTAATTATTCTTCTGCTCTACCAGCTTCTACTGCCATCTACTTCTCTGGCTATTCTTCCTCTTCTCTTTCCTCTATTCCTTCTTCTTAACGATATACTCTCCCCCCTCTCTCTCTCTCTCTCTCTCTCTCTCTCTCTCTCTCTCCTCTTTCACTATAACCCTCCATCATTCCTCCCCTACACAGGCACCACCGTGCCAGGTCCACTGAGAAATGTAACATCCTCTCCTTCGTTTCTCCTTTTCCTTTTCCTCCCTTTTCCTTATCTTCTACTACTACTACTATTAATTATTCTTCTGCTCTACCAGCTTCTACTGCCATCTACTTCTCTGGCTATTCTTCCTCTTCTCTTTTCCTCTATTCCTTCTTCTTAACGATATACTTCTCTCTCTCTCTCTCTCTCTCTCTCTCTCTCTCTCTCTCACTATAACCCCTCCATCATTCCTCCCCCCCCCCTACACACAGGCACCACCGTGCCAGGTCCACTGAGAAATGTAACATCCATCAAAATTATCAAGATAATGCACGATAATGGAACCCGTGTAACAGTTTAAAACTTAACATCTCTTTTGGAAGACGAGACTCAATCATTTACTCCACCAACTTCTGTGGAGACTGCGTGCGCGTGTGGGGGAACTGAACGTATCCATGTACAGTTTTAAGAATAGTTACGACATGGTCCATGAGGCTATAGCGTATGACCGTTCGTTGAGTAGTCGGGATACAGTGGGCGTCAAGAACCCAGATTAGAATTCCCCCCACAAGCACAGCTAGGCCAGTGCACCATCCAGCCAAGCAATTATGTAGTGTTCTGGGTAACAGAACACCAACCCACGAGTCTGAGGGGGGGGAGTAGAGAGAGGTGTTCGTCAGAGCTATCAGTGCCAGCTCCGTGTTCACACGAAGACTCGACAATCCTCATGTTGAGGTTAAACGTGGAGATGGTCATACCTCGTAGTGGGAGACTTGGGCAACTAGGCAGGCCAGGAAAGTTATTAACCTTCCTCTCTCTCTCTCTCTCTCTCTCTCTCTCTCTCTCTCTCTCTCTCTCTCTCTCTCTTCTCTCTCTCTCTCTCTCTCTCTCCTCTCTCTCTCTCTCTCTCTCTCTCTCTCTCTCTCTCTCTCTCTCTCTCTCTCTCTCTCTCTCTCTCTCTCTCTCTCTCTCTCTCTCTCTCTCTCTCTCTCTCTCTCTCTCTCTCTCTCTCTCTCTCTCATCTGCCTCATTCTTGCCACTCCTATACTCAGCGATGCTTGAGAAAATTCAAGTAACAAATCTCAAACACCGCCTTTGTCTTTGTCTGGCTGCTGCGTTTCTCTTGTCTGTCTCGTGTATGTTGTCAGTGTAATGTCCCCCATTCTGATGGGCATATATTTCTGTAGTCTATTTCCTGTTTGGTGTCAAGTCTCCTGTGCTCTTTTTGTCTTTGTCGTATATCGTTTAATTTTGGGGGATTTTCTCTGAAGATTCTTACGGTTTGATGGAAATTTGAAAAAAAATAAAGCTTGTACACTCACAAACTCACTCACTCTCACTCACTCTCACTCACACACACACACACACACACACACACACACTTCTATAGAAAGCAGTATTAAAATAACTACCATCTTTATCTAAACGTCTTCCCCAGCCCTTAACAAGGGCCACGGAATGGTACTCACGCAGTCTGCCTCAAAATATTTATTCAGTAACTCTCAATAAAATAAAATATAAAAAGCACCAGGATAAAAAAAAAACATTGTGTATGTCACCATTTTTCACGGACAAACACACACTGGAACACATGTAATATCAATCACGACAACCCAGTACAGCACCCAGCGGATTTAAATAAATCTTGGCAAATCTGTAGCGGAAATTTCACAAAATAGAATAATTTCAGGACATGTTTGATATAAACTTTTAGTTTCCGGGGCACTGATCACTAGAAGTGTACATCTGAGTGTACATCTAAGTGTACATCTAAGTGTACATCTGAGTGTACATCTGAGTATACATAAGGGCAACAACAATCGAGAGCTTGATACCACGATGGCAAGATTATGCTGGTGCACAGACCATCGCGGACGTAGTGAGAAAATAAATGTATAACTTATTACTCAGTTCATTCCAATAATAAAAACACAACTTGTTAGGGTCAGGTAGACTTCTTGAAAATAAATGCGGCAGTATATCACCTGACTATTGTGTCCAGCGGCTGGCTGGCCGATGCCTGTTTCATGATCACTCGTGCCAGCGTCTTTTTTCATAATTTCCTGCATTTTTTGTGTGACTATTATAGCAACAAGTGAGGCCTTTTAAACAACAGCGTCTATAGAGACTGTTAGGTGAGGATCACATGCGCTTTGCCTCACTGAACGTGGAGTTGGAATCTTGTTTCCATTAGTGTCCCCTCAAGGGAGGTTCCTTGACGCCGGTGAGAGGCTGGTGCTGCTAACAATTCGACCTGTCTATTTCCTTCCTTAGATCGAACCTCCTTGCCTCCAATTTCCCCCCCCCCTGCCCTATTTCTCTGGTGGGGGAACATGCACAGACTGCAAACATTTACCACAATTCCCAATTATCCTTCCCTACCCTGGATCAGATCTAACTACCTCCCATTTTCCAGGCGCTGAAGGATGTCTACGTTCTGAAGACGAGTTGGTAAACTATAAGACGCCATTTGTTATGGTGAGATTTTTTTTACACCCTTGCCAGTCACTCAGGTTAGTGTATATGTACAGTGAATAACAAGCTATTTCAAGCTTGCAGGATTGTTGACAGTAGTTGAGGAAGGTAATTGGCGCTGTTTGAGTCCTTCAGCTTTAGAGTTTCCTTGTAAATTTAAGAGGTATAATATCGTCACCAAAAATGCCTAGTATTTTAGCGGTATCGTCGGGCGAAACATCGGGCGGGCGATACTATACAGCCACATGTAATGAAGACAAAGTGAAACTAAGGCAATAGACAGTGTAACGAGGGCAATAGACAGTGTAACGAGGGCAATAGACAGTGTAACGAGGGCAGTAAGACCGTGTAATAAACGCATGACGGTATTTGAATAAACACAGAAACAAAATTTAAGGAGCCGAGGTCCTCAAATTTCGTGTCTCAAAGATCCAGTCGAACAATATACCTAAAATTTAGGTCTGGGGATGCACAATGGTTAAGAGCCGCCTGTCAGGCTGATCCTACAATATATAAACTCACTCTAATATTAATCTCAATACTCCATTATCACAGCCGCCGTCCCAACAGCAGGCTTCTAATAAGCTTGAAAAGATTTAGACGCTGTACCGAAAGCCGTTCGTGCTGAAGCGGACAAATTTCTCGGTCCGGATGAACGGGTACTGAATGGGGAAGGGTATGGATGAATAGGTATTGAATGTGGAGGGATATGGATGAATAGGTGCTGGATGAGTAGGTGTATGGATGAACGGGAACTAATGGGTAGGACTAGGATGAATAGGTACTGAATGAACAGGTGAACGGGTACTGAATGGATGAATAGGTGCTTGATATGGGGGGGGTATGGAGGAATAGGTGCTGGATGGGAATACTCCGGATGAACGAGTGCTAGATGGGAAAGAGTCCGGATGAGCGGGTGATAGATGGAGTTCCTTGTTTCTGTTGAGCGCAGATTTATATAGAGAAAAATGATGCTGAATTGTGCAGGAAATTCCCTTTGAGGTACACTGATAGGGTGTGTTTCACGGGTGTGGTGGGGTGTGGCGTGGTGGGGTGTGGCGTGGTGGGGTGTGGCGTGGTGGGATGTGGCGTGGTGGGATGTGGCGTGGTGGGATGTGGCGTGGTGGGATGTGGCGTGGTGGGATGTGGCGTGGTGGGATGTGGCGTGGTGGGATGTGGCGTGGTGGGATGTGGCGTAGTGGGATGTGGTGGGATGTGGCGTGGTGGGATGTGGCGTGGTGGGATGTGGTGTGGTGGGATGTGATGTGGTGGGATGTGGTGTGGTGGGATGTGGTGTAGTGGGATGTGGTGTAGTGGGATGTGGTTTAGTGGAATGTGGTGTAGTGGGATGTGGTGTATTGGGATGTGGTGTAGTGGAATGTGGTGTAGTGGAATGTGGTGTAGTGGAATGTGGTGTAGTGGAATGTGGTGTAGTGGGATGTGGTGTAGTGGGATGTGGTGTAGTGGGATGTGGTGTAGTGAGATGTGGTGTAGTGAGATGTGGTGAGGCGCGTGTTAAGGTCTAAGCTGTGCTCACACCTCTACAACACAATTGTCATCAAAGATTTGTTAAGTTATAACATGAATTAAGGAAAGATCATAAACGTCACCTCATGAAACAGAGAAAGCAAATGCGATAGTAATTATGGACAAGGTAGATTATAGTGGAAAAATGAACATGTTATTAGAAGACTGGGGAACTTCCGTGCCCCCTCTTCTCTCCCCCTGACAATCATTGGTGTTTCTCGTAGAATTCACATTTTCAGTAGAACTCTACGGACATAGCCAACCTAGTTTCATCTGTTTGGTCTCTTATTTTTAAGTGTTCAGTTGGGTTGAGTTCCGGCTCCTGGGCCTCATGAGTGTATTGATTTACTATTCCTATGGGCTTTGGACCCCTCAAGGTAGGTTCCTTGAGATCTGGGAAATTGGATCTGTGCTCCACTTCTTGACCCTGAATGTCTTGCATCCCCCCCTTCACCGGCGCTGTATAATCCCTCCGGGTTTAGTGCTTCCCTCCATGGTGACTTTGTTTCATGATAATTATGGAAACACGCTGGAAATGTACTATTTCGGGCCAAGTTCCTGGTCAGAGCCATTGTAGTCTTCAAGGACAGTTACATATACAGGAGTTTTCAGGTTTGAGGGAAGTAACTGGTCAAACCAGCAGCTCCATTACGCCAGTTTCTCATTTTCAGAGAAAAAGACGTCGCCACAAAAAAAATTAACGGGTGGGCTTTCGATAATGGCCATTAAACCCTCCTTGGGGATGTGCGGAGCTTCTCTAGGTATAGTTTTAGCCTCCTAACTGCCAGCTTGTGTACTTGAAAGATTCTTGTCCAGTTCGCCTTTGGGAACTGGTTGGTTAATTGGGTATTAAGACTGCAGACTACACGAGGCTCATTAATTCTTCACGTAAACTCTGCACCACCAGTCAAGAATGCTTTAAGCCCTAAAACATGGATTAAAGTAAATTCGTTAAATTTACTTACACTTGAGATATACGCCTCTCGGTACACATATACTTGGGTATACATAACCCCGAGTCTTCTGTGTTCCTTTAATATATAAAAGCATAATAAAGAGACTATTCAGACATATGGTATTGACTTAGTGATTTTTTTTTTTTTTTGTTAGTAACAATGTAAGCTTAAAGCATTATTCTCTAACTTTTGGTAAGCTCTCTCATTTGTCGTCTTCATTAATTATTCTGTATTTGTTTTTTCCCTGTCAGACCCATGATGAACATTATATGTTCATTGTATCTCCCGTCCTGCGGCTAATGTCCAATGTAACCCCACTATAAAGGTATGTGAATCTTATTGTAGCGTACATAAAAATGTAGTTAGTGTATGAATTAATTTATATCTTTAATGTATGTTTATAGTTAGATTATGCATTTATACCCACTATACACATTCCAGCTGGGAAATAATTTCACTATATGAGAAATATAAGTCTGACCCTCACACCAGCTACGTCGTCCTCCCCTTCTACACCAGCTACATCGTCCTCCCCTCCACTACACCATCCACTCGTCTACCACGCCATCCACAGGTCCATCCACTCCTCGCTGACACCTTGACGTACAGGTAAGAGCCAGGGTTGACGGGGCATGGCAACTTGTGTCACTGTGGATGCCGCAAATTAATTCTTATTCAAATACGAATATTTTTATTCCACCGTCAAAAATAGCTACAATGTTGCAATGAATATGAAAATACAAGAGCGAAAATTGGGATTGTAATATACGAAACATACCTGGGATGGGAGTGTTACTTAGGTGATATGCAAATGAGGGAGAGAGAGACTAGAAATGCTGATCTCTTGGTGAGTGCCCTTTCTTCCTCTCCCCCTTTCCTCTTCCTGATCATCCTCTCGTCTGTCTTCCGCTTCCTCCCCTTACCTTTCCACACCTCTTATCACCTCTGTTCCTCATCCCCCTTCCATTGCCTGTCTCTACAATCTACTACCCTAAAAGCACTCACTACCTCGGTTAATATATATAATTTTTCCACATACACACTATTTTTTTATTTTAGTTAAGCACTAAACCCATAGGGATTATACAGCTCCTGGGGAATGAGACAGTCAAGTTCAATTCAATGAAGGCGAGGTCAAGTCCAGTTCTTAGGCATCAAGAGTTCACTAGCTTCAAAGAATCTTCCTTAGGGGAGGGAGGATTAACGTAGCGGTAAAGTCTTTGTTAATCAGAGAATGCAGTTCATGAAGGAATAGTAGTGTTGGTACGTCTGCAAGTGACAGATTTCGAAGGTGTTTGTGGTTGTGGTGTAAGTGTTGAAGAGGCAACTAAAGAAGAATGTAGGTAGTGTGGTTGCAAGGTGGGACCTATTATTATAATAAAAAAAAAAAGAAGCGCTAAACGGTGGTGGGGCCAGCAGCTTTGAGAACTGCACGAGGGTTGGACACAAATGAAAAGTAGAGGGCACTACTAGGTGTTCGAAGTGTCGGGCAATGAATAGATGAGAGGTATTTTACCCTGTAGGAGTCTAGTAACCGCCTGATTATATGACAAACCCTCTATCTTTCAGAGTATTGGTACAGGGCGCCGGCAAGAATAAGGGGGATGCTATTCTTTGTAGTTAAGGCAGGAAAGGGAGTCATAGTATAGGTTATCTGTCTCCACAGATTAGACATTGTTCCAGTGACCTATTATTATTATAATCAAAAAGAAGCGCTAAACCACAGGGGTCATACAGCGTCCAGTGACCTATATTTAGCCTGAGTGACCATAGTACAAATATTTGTGTTATTGCTGTGTTGTCGATCTGAGCTCCCTAACCAGTAAATACTGACCTGCTATGTATACTGATTATTATTATAATCAAATAGAAGCGCTAAACCACAGGGGTCATATATGTATACTGAGGAATGGTCATCATACAAAAGTTCAGCTGTATTAGTCAGTGTAAACAGCGGACACAAGTTTCAAACGTGATCAGGTGTAACAAATTCTAATTGTTTTGTATGCCCAAAGCAGTGTTTAGTCTTGTATGAGGGATAATTCATTTCTTGACATGAAATGAGGGTGGAGTGTTGCCGTACAGTCACAGGGGTCCTACCAATGGTGTGGGGAAGTACACACCAAATTTTAAATGTCAGCCAATACGAGTCTGTGTGCAAGTACGTGATCATTCAAGATTCCTTGTTTGCAATGAAAAAATAGTCTTGTGTCAAGTGACTGGGGTGTACACTGTCAGTCTTTGTGGGCAACCTATAAATCACATCATGGAAGGTGACTTCATGTCACAGTAATGAGAGGGTCAGAGGTACCAGGTAGAACACCAGTATGTACATGTACCGCGTTTGGGCAAAGTGTTATTGCCCAAAACAGCTTCCGGGTTCTGATAAGGGTCCATGGTTTGGGAGGAGAGTTCATAGATGGTATCACGTCACTTGGGATCCAAGAGAATAAATTTCTCATTTATTGTAAGATAAAGAAATCTAGGAAGCTCCAAGAATAGTGAGAAGAAAGCATGTACCCACAATCAATCACCGTCTCCTCCACTGCAACAGGTAGTGCTGCTCCCTGGAGACCACCTCTTACCCTGCCTGGTAAATAACACCAGGATAGTACTTCCTGAATTGCCTGAACAAGGCTTATAAAACAGTTCAAGCAAGATCATGAACTGTATAATTGTCTTGCAGGTAATGATGGTGGGAAAACAGGCAAGAACACCAGGAGTCCTACATCTTCACTGGTCAGTCCTGGAGCTACAGGCAACCTCCAGTAATACTTTTGTCATCAGAGGGGCCTGCCACACGGCTACCCGTATCTCACCAAGAGTCATCTCGCACGAATCAAGATGATCCATAGACATTGGATGGAGAGAGCCATTGCAGCACTACCAATGGACGGTAAGTTATTATAATTATTATAATCATGGGGAGCGCTAAACCCGTAGGATTATACAGCGCCTGTAGGGGAGGATGGAAGGCATTCAGGCTCAATTCAGGGAACTGGAGCACAGATCAAACTCCCTAGATCAAGAGACTCACCAGCGTCGAGGAACCACCCTTGAAGGGGGACAGTAAGTTAGACCAGGGTCTATATTATTTTTATCATCAAAAAAGTGCTAAACCACAGGGGTTATACAGCACCAGGGTCTATAGATTACTTTTCCTATCTAATTGCTGGATTTTACATATCTCATGGGGGTTCACTAAACCTATAGCAGTTTCACGAGGAATATCCCTTGATGAGGTGAAAGGGAAATGTAGAGAAAAGGGGGTGTTTAGATTCAGTCCACGAGAAGAAAATGTACAATTCCTCAGATCAATGGCCCTCTTCGCTGTGGCAAAGAATCCTTTTTTGAAGAGATAGCTTCAGGGTACTCAATTCCAAGGTCAAGGAAAAAAGTAGAGTACAGTATATGGATCCCCATGCACAGTCCACTTGTGGGAACAGCGCTGTCTTGAATATAGTGCTCCTTGGTATGGCTAACTAGCAAACAATCCTCCCACCACAAAAAAAAAAGTGACTTCTGACTGAAGTGTAATAGGATGAAGTTGGGGATTGGCTTAACTCTAATAGAATTGTATTTCATGAACTGAATTCATGTGGGTAATTCAGCACAAGGGGGTGCAACCACCCAGGAAGGTACTACCGTCCTGCCAAGTGAGTGTAAAACGAAAGCCTGTAATTGTTTTACATGATGGTAGGATTGCTGGTGTCTTTTTTTCTGTCTCATAAACATGCAAGATTTCAGGTACATCTTGCTACTTCTACTTACACTTAGGTCACACTACACATTCATGTACAAGCATATATATACACACCCCTCTGGGTTTTCTTCTATTTTCTTACTAGTTCTTGTTCTTATTTCCTCTTATCTCCATGGGGAAGTGGAACAGAATTCTTCCTCCGTAAGCCATGCGTGTCGTAAGAGGCGACTAAAATGCCGGGAGCAAGGGGCTAGTAACCTCTTCTCCTGTATATATTACTAAATATAAAAGGAGAAACTTCCGTTTTTCCTTTTGGGCCACCCCGCTTCGGTGGGAAACGGCCAACGTGTTGAAAGAAGAATTCAGCACAAGGCATAATGGAGGCATCATCCTCCATCTGCTAGTCATAACCCAGTCTAATCACTTATGCTATTGCTAGTCTTCAGTTTTAAATACAATACTGAGGGGTTTATAGTAAATGTCCCAAAATTACATTGAGCCTGAAATTTTGTCAACTTCCAATTGACAGTTATGAAGAAAAATTTGTGAGGACAAAGGGAGATGTGTCTAGATACTTTTACAAAATTTTCCTTTGCAACCACTGTGAAAGAAGACAGTAATAGTCTCCCGCAACTGTTCTAACAATTATGAAATCCTGCAATTTTAAAAGATGTTTTATGAACCGCTCAGGACAGTAGTAATAAAACGCATCTTAATAAAGCAATTTATTTCTTTACACTTCATATTTTTAACAATTATATATGTAAACATATTTCTTACTGGATTTTTTACAGTCTGTTTGTCCGAAAATGGACGATCCTGTGAACGAAAACAAAACAGTCATATTATACCTATATAGGACCTAACAATATCTCAAATAAGCATGAAAATCTGACAAAGGAATTAAAATTTACAAAGGTGACAGTCTACCTATTATTTAATGGTCATAAAAGTAAACATCCACACAGTACAAGTTTTGACCCGAGCAGGATGGAATAGTTTACCAATACAAAGATTTTTCAAAAAATATTTCCCTTTGACTTGGAAAACACTGAAAAAGTTTATCGTACATTAATATGTACAGTACGTAAAACTCTGAAAGCTATTCAAATGACTAAACATCAAATGACTGATAAAAGTACTTTGATAAAGTCAATTATTTCTTTCTAAGTACAAAAAGATGGCAGAAGGCAGAGGTAATGGCAGGTCCATAACACTGAGGATGAGCCCCAAGTTTGGACTTAGAATGCTGTGAAAATATTAATTTCATTTTGTTAATTTCCACATTCCAAAGAATAACATTTGTAGGGAATCTAGGCATCCCATTAGTGTACTGTATATTTAAAAAAAATATTATTTACCAAAAGGCTCGTCACAGATCACGAGTTGAAAGCTTTGTGTCCATACACCAGCCAATGCACAATCTTAAAAGATCAGTAAGCATAATGTATGAACTATTACAAATTAGTGGTCTTCATTTCATCATTGTAAGCAACCAAACATTTTACTGTTTAAGGTCATTTCCAATAAAAATTATATGCAGAATCCTCTTGTCCAGCAAATACCACCCAAATCCAGTTAACATAGCATCTTCTATTATTTTTTGTGGTTAAGAAAAATACTAAAATGCTAAATGTTAAAATTTAAGATTCAAAAGTCATACCATCACTGTTTCAAGTTTCCAAAATATTAATTCTTGGCTTATCAGAAGAATGATGAGCCTATAGTTGATAATTCTTACTATAACTTTTCTACTTATTAAGAAAAAGAAAGTTTCATTGCAAATCAAAGACTTGATAAATGTGGTATGTAGCATAATTTGCACATGGCAACTTTAGAAATTAGGATTCAAACCTAATAGTACTCCTTACAGGTGATGTGTAGTTTTTTTTTTTGCAAGATGCACATAGGTGAGTTAAACGATCTACTTAGCCAACAAAAGTATTACCTCAGAATACAAAGTAAAAATGCTTCAGTATAATACAGTTCACCAATATAACAAGTGTTATAACTATAAAGCTAATAGCTATTACTATGAGCATTTTATATTTAAGTGTATTATCCAGTAAGTGGCTGTGTACATCAGGATACTGAACATTCACAATACAATGACAACTGTGCATCTCCCAAATCAGAGAAATATTTAACTTTTTTAATAAATTACAATGCTTATAATCACATTATCTACTTATCCTTAAAAAACAAGATCTTATTTTCCACCTTGTAAATAAAATAGTAATTTATACCACAAAATACCATAGTATCACTATAGCATAAACAGTAATCGCACTCTTAACTGGGACATGGTTTTTCAGAATCACACTAAATATACTCTTACCAGTTTGGATACAATCACTTTTCTGATCCAGCTGAATAAAAGTTTAAAATGAAATGATCCTTAGCTAACACTTTTGGTGTTCTGTTCAATTGTGTACAGACAAGGGAACTGGAGGACAGTTCCAATTCTCTGGATTAAAATTCGTTCTCTAGCATAAAGGCATCCACCTTGCACAGAAGGTAATGTACAGAAATGATGGTGAGCTAAATATGGAGGAAATACTGATGTTGATGCTCGGGGACCCAGGATATATTTTGTTAACGACAGATCAGCTTGTTAGGGTGGAGGGAAATGATGACATTTAGTTGGAACAGCATATAAACCTCAGACATTTGAATTACCTCTGAGGCACTGTACAGTAGGTCCCTGACATGATGTTCCACTTTTAACAACAGTCATTTTGAAACTAATGACTTGTGAACGTGGTCTTGCTCTTCCAATATAATGGACTTCCCTAATTAAGACTCAAAAAATATTTATAATTTAGTTAGGTATTATCAGTCAAGGGAAGGGGAAGGTGTTAAGCCTGTAGGTTTCTTGGTTAGTATTTAAAAAATATTCAAACTATGTATGTTCATTTTATGCAGGTGTTGAGATTTACATTTGTTTGAAAGAGATTGGTCAAGATTTACAGATTTAATATTTGATTTTCTTATGGCTAATTTATAAAATTTACTTTACTCTTTAGTTTTACCAAATCCAAGGTATTGTATATTTTTATTTAAAATTAAATTGAATAAAATATTATAAAATATTATTCAGCCTGTAATTGTTTTACATGATGGTAAGATTGCTGGTGTCTTTTTTCTGTCTCAAACATGCAAGATTTCAGGTATGTCTTGTTACTTCTACTTACACTTTGGTCACACTACACATTCATGTACAAGCATATATATATATGCACACCCCTCTGGGTTTTCTTCTATTTTCTTACTAGTTCTTATTTCCTCTTCTCCATGGGGAAGTGGAACAAAATTCTTCCTCCGTAAGCCATGCGTGTCGTAAGAGGCGACTAAAATGCTGGGAGCAAGGGGCTAGTAACCCCTTCTCCTGTATATATTACTAAATGTAAAAGGAGAAACTTTCGTTTTTCCTTTTGGGCCACCCAGCTTCAGTGGGAAACGGCCGACATGTTGAAAGAAGAAAGATTATGGCTTAGGAACACACATCCAGTTATAACATAGGTGTCTAGGGAAAATGGGTTCTACGTTCCATACAATCGACTTTAAAAAAAAAAATTCATACAAATTATCTTGAGTTAGGACCTACTGTGTAATGAATTATGAGGTACAAGTTAGGTTACTAGTTTATATCTGTAATTAAGGGTTCAGATAATTTTAAAATATAGGGATGTAACCAAATGAAAATGGATGAATTTGTTTAAACAGCACCCAGTCAGGCAGGCATAGTGTAGTGTCATAAGAGCGAAGTGGAAGCCTTTCAAAACATTTTACGCTAGTCTCCAATTTCCTACCTAAAGTTTATTAATAGTTTAAATTTCAACAATTTTTCCAACTTAGAAGGCTGGTCTGAGAATGAGCTATGGGAGGGTGGTGATCCCCGAAACCATTAACACACAGTTGACACTGCAGTCATAGCTTAATCTAGAAGCTAAGACAAAGTTTTGATGTGATTTTACATTTTCCATGTGAATGAATAGGAATGTTTAACATGCTACAAGCAACCCTCTTTTTTTGTAATCTTTAGTCTCATGTCTTATACTTTAAGATAGAATTCATAACTGTACACTGTAAAAATATACTGGTTAAAAAAAAATACATCATACTTTGCAGAGGCAGGGTAAATGCCCACACATGATGTATAGTACATCTCGATACTCTTCAGTATTTTATGTATTGTTTCGATAATGCTCTTTTGTACAAATTTGTAATGAAACTAAATAAAATAAAATTGATTTTTATCAAATGTTTTACTATTTGTATATGGTAGTTGTGCACAAGTAGTAAATTTGTTAGAGATGTTATCAAATAATATACAATGAACCAGGTAAAAAAAAAATGTATATATACGTATATATAAAAAATATGTTATCTGAAAACCTTTTTACCCAATCCTTTAGTTCAATACACAAATAACCCGCACATAGGAGAGAGGAGCTTACGACGATGTTTCGGTCCGACTTGGACCATTTATAAAGTCACACTAACATAAAGAAGAGGAGGGAGTATATGTAGGCCAACAGACAGGGACAGGACTAGAGAGGTAGTAGGAAAGGAAGAAGAGAGGTAGAGGTAGTAGTAGTGGAGTCAGTCAAAGAATAAGAAAGAGGAGCACTGCAAGGGAGCTAGGGGCCCCACAAAGGGTGTTCTTGTTCCTACCCTTTATGGGCCCCTAGCTCCCTTGCAGTGCTCCTCTTTCTTATTCTTTGACTGACTCCACTATTACTACCACTACCTTTCTTGTCCTGTTCCTGTCTCCTCCTCTCCTTTTTGTTAGTGTGACTTTGTAAATGGTCCAAGTCGAACCGAAACGTCGTTGTAAGCTTCTCTCTCCTATGTGCGGGTTATTCGTGTATTGTTCCAATCACGGTATTGTGCCTTTCTGTTACCTTTAGTTCAATTAAGAGAGCGATAGCTGTATTTTGAATGGATTACAGAAAATCAAATCTAAAACTGAATCCCTTTCTAATAAAAGTTATAAAGTAAAACGACGTAGACCTGGACCATGAAGCTGCTTTTCTCAGATGGAGATAACTGTCAAAACATTGCTTAATAGTATGTGCTTTATGCACATTAGTTCAGTTGATTGAGCACATAATTTATTAAAGAAAAAATTTGTGGGATTCATAAATAACACTATGGTACATATATAAAACACCTCACTAATTGAATCATTCCAATATGGAAGCAAATTTTAAATATACATATCATTGTGAAAACCTTCAAATGTTCCACAAACTATTTTAAAAAGCTATGAGACCCCTCCTGATAATAAGTATTAAGCTCTTGTATGCCAACTTCATCTCTAATTTGTGCAGCTATTTAAAACCTTTCCACTGTCTAAAGATTTATTTTACACAAATAATTCTAGGCAATATATAATGTGGATATTAAAGAACAAAAGTCACAATACTGTGACTAGAACAATCTTGAATAGCCCACAAACTAAAGTTAGTGAAAGACATTTGTCCCTGGGGAATGCCGGTCTTCGCAGCCTCTGAGAACTCCTCGTCCCCTGAGCTCACCCAAGAGAGATCAAAATTGCCATTCAGTTTATTTGTAATTTGTGAGCGTATGATGAGGATGTTACTTGCTTAAAAGTATTGTATGGTATTTACTAAAGATTTATATTCACCTAGATTATTTGCACTACTGACCTAGCTGACCGTGAGAAATCATTAATCATGTGTATGCATTTTACTCTTGAATTTGTGCAACCAAAATTCTCATACCCAGTTTGGTTTTAATGAATATATTATGAATAAATGAAGTAACAAATTTATTTAAGAAAGTACAATATATCCACATTTCCTAAAATATGTCCCTTTTAACTGCATAATGTGGGCTGCAAACATCCTAAAAGTTAGAAATGTACCAAAAGTTTTTCAAATATCCTTTTTTGTTTTCAAATATTTTTGTCATGTCTGCATATTGCACATAATAGGAAATATTGCAAAGTCTGTATATGAGCTACAGTGTTGTACCAATAACATTTTCATTTTCACACAGCAATAGTGATTGTCAGTAATCCAAGTAAAAAATTAAAATGACTGCACAAGTGATTTTGATAAGAGGGCAAAACTACAAAAATTACCCTCCTGCACCGAATGTGAAATACGATACATATAATTATTGTAGACTATTGGGGATTTTGATTAAATACTTTGCTCTGAAGTTAAAGACACAATAATAACCCAGTTACTTAGTAGAGCCAACCTGAGATCTTCTAGGATATAACCTAGATCCTTGGGAAGGGAAGGGGTGGTATATTCACCACACCTTTGAAGGCAGAATACCCTAGCCATTAATTTTGGTTCTCTGGATCATGTGGATGCTGTATTTTTCAAACTGCAGTGGATGGACACTAATTCATATTGTCATGCATACTTTTTCCATATTCATCTAGTACTACTGAACAACAGTCAGCCAGGGAAGTTTGGGGGCACTGATTCATGTGCTAACATTTTCAAGCCACTGGAGTATGCACAATGTAAACAAATTGCTGTTATAATCTGGCAGTATTTAAACAGAATTAAATTCACTAATTTGTTTCACTCATCAATGCCAACCAGACATTTCATGCGTCTTTAGTACTTTATAATACTAAGAGTGTTCTCATAAAGAACATCAAAATTTATAAATGTTAATATATAGACCAAAGTCATCATTCACTTTTTAACTTTTGAACACAGCACTCTTACAAAAATCCCAGTAATTTGTAAACATGGATACCCAATTCCACTCAACATTTTATTCGAAGTTCAACATGACTTCCATTTATGACTTATGTGAAAGGTAAGATACTTGCTGTAGGCAGTAGCTTGTACTTCTAGGATGTATTAGAGCGAGCAAGACTGGAAGTTGATTGTGAGGGAGTCATACTGGAACCAAGGCTACGGCTCAGGTAAGCTCCATAAAACTGCTCCTGTTCATTTAGCTGTTTTTCAAATTCTTCTTCCAATTTCTGAAGAGAAAAAATTACACATCATACCAATTATATAAAATACTGTACATATAATTATCTTCAATGAGATTGCTTACACATTTCATATTCTGAAATTATAAAAACTTCTTAAGCTGATGGTGAATAATCATGCTTCATATTAACAGGCATCTGTCTCTACATGCAGTGTTTGTGCAACAGTAATTAGCAAAGCAAATTTGTATACAAAACTTATTTTTGGTAAAAATGACACTAGTTGCAGTCGTTTTTCACTGGTACAACTCCACCCATGGATTTTTCTTTTCCAAGTACACATACTTAAAGCCCACCCATGGGTGAAATGTACCAACAGATGCCACTGCACCTGGCATCTTTCATACCACTTGTTGGCATCCTGTCTCCAGTTTTTAATTTATTTTTCATAGTCTTCTGAAGTGTTTAAGCATTGTTTAATCTTTAATTTTTTTTAAATAGAAAGAGTTAACACACCCTGATGCTACAACAGTTTTTTATTCCATCTAACAATGTAAACCAAAATAAAAAATTAAGATCTCTTAAAAAATCTGTACAAGTTATATACATAATTCTCTAGCTGCCTGTAATGATAAAGGCATAATTAGGCAATTATATGCTTCAACTGATATTGCATTACTCCTACTGAAACCCTAAAATTTGCTTTAGCACAAAAGCTCTAGTCACTAATGGTAATACTTATTTTTTAATTATTAAATACTGAATATCTGAAAATGCAGCTCAAACTTTTCAAAATTTGGGCAACTTTAAAAAAAAAAATAGGGAATACAATAGTAGTTGATACAAAACAAAATACTGATATTCTATTCATAATATACTCATACATGTGCTAATTACTTCTCTTAAGCTCTTAAAAAGCATACAATCTTGTATGTATACAGCAGCCTTCTATTCATTTTCTTTATACCATAGTACATTGATAAAAGTTATAATCAGACAAGTTATTTTTTTCCTACCTAAAGTTTTACCTCAATCCTTAATATTAAAAATCCAAACTCAATGTCTTCTTTTTATTTTGCCACTACACTTTTTGGAAGATTCACTTATGATTGGGTTTACTCAGCCAGGTAGCCACACATTCTACACATATAACTACTCCTTCATTCCCCACCTATTTAGACTACACACTCAGATGAAATGCAGTTTTTCTACAACTGTTTCATTTGCAATATTTTACCAATAAAGAATGTTTAATTCATTAAATACTTCATAGCTTAAATGTCTGGGAAAGTTCAGAATTATGCCAGTCTTAGGGGAAAAAAATCTTTCATTAATCCTTCAGACACAATTTTGAAAATTAAGTTTTCAAGTGAAAGAAACTAAATGAAAACACTTTTCTGTATCATCTAAATGAACAAAGATAATATTTTATAGGTAAGTTTCAATTAATATTTTAATAAGAACAGGCTAGCCACATTATTATATGAACAACAAAGAACCAAGCCCATGTGGGTCATTCAGTACTGCATGGTAAGGGGTACTTACAGGATGTAGAGGCATACAGGGTTAGTATAAATATGAAAGAAAATTATAGTTGGTGTAATTGGTTAGCTTCAGTTAAAAAAAAAAAATTAGAGTACAATAAAGGTAGAACTTTGGGAAAGGAAGGCATCAAGTGTAAGTGCTGAAGGGCATTGATAATGACACTTATGGCAGTCAAAAGTTGTTAAACTGCCAGCATGACCTGACAGTCCTCTCAGAGCAGTTCTGGGTGCTTCTACAAGATGTCATTTCATGTCTAAAGGGCAATGTGTGGTAATTATTATGCAGAGAATTCTTAGTGTGGAAATTAGGTGTGGAGTTACTAAAAGTATTATTCAGAGGGCTGAGGAGGGGTCGTTGAGGTGGTTTGGTCATTTGGAGAGGATGGATCAAAATAGGATGACTTGGAGGGTGTATAAATCTGTAGTGGAGGGAAGGAGGGATAGGGGGTTGTCCTAGGAAAGGATGGAGGGGGTAAAAGATGTTTTGTGTGCAAGGGGCTTGGACATACAGCAGGCATGTGTGAGCATGTTAGATAGGAGTGAATGGAGACGAATGGTTTTTGGGACTTGACTAGCAGTTGGAGTGTGAGCAGGGTAATATTTTGTGAAGGGATTTAGGGAAACCAGTTAACCAGACCAGAGTCCTGGAGGTGGGAAGTACAATGCCTGCACTTTAAGGAAGGGTTTGGGATATTTGCTGTTTGGAGTGATATCCGAACTGCCTCTGCAAAGACAGTGATTATACGTGAATGATGGATAAATGTTTCTTTTATGGGCCACTCTGTCTCGGTGGGAGAGCCGGCATGTTGGAAAAACAAAAAAGTGTGCATTCAAGTCTAGTGTGTACAATATGGAATTGCTAGAGTACTGGTTTTCATAACTGACAGCAATGAAGGGAAAACTGTTGGCAAAGCAGCCATGGTTCAACTGAAAACAATTTAAAAACTACTGATTCAGACCAATGGCATTGCCAGTGGTCTCAAAAGCACCACGGCAGCACAAAAAAATAAAAGGATACCCTAGTGGGTGATTAGGTCTCAAACTGCAGAACACAAAAGGGGAGTTTGAAAGTTCATTGTTCACAAAAATCAGAATGTCCTGAGACCCTGCAAACTATTATCTGCTGAAAACGAAACAGCCACCATGTAATGCAAAGTATAACGAGATGGGGAGTCAAAGCTCTTGATAACTTATAGCTCAACATGTTCGAAACTGCAACGAATGAGGCAAACATGGGGGCAAACACGATAGTGATAAGAACGCATAACTACAGTACTTTGAAAATATTGGCAGTCTCCATTAGTGTCTTTGAATCACTTTACCTGGAAAAGCAGCTGCATATCCCACTCCATCCAGGAGGCCTGGTCTGGGTCTGGATTGTGGGGGCGGTGACCCCTGAATTCGCCTTCAAGTAATCTTCAGGTAATCTGTATATAGTGTAGTCGCACTGTGACTGGAAATGTCCAAGGAGCAGAGCGCACGAATCCATAGTAGAAATGCGAAAATTCAGCCATGAGGAGAAAGAGCAGACAGGACCATTGGGATTTTAAGGTAGTAAGGAAAAGTAAGACATGGGGTGAACATAAGGAGGTAGCGTAAGGGATATTACACAGGTCTGAATGGAGATATTAAAAGGGCCCCATAAAAGGGGGGAAAAGAATAAAGGCATCAGCTTATCTAACATCAGTGATCATTCTATAGATAGCAAGTTCCTGAAGGCAATAGAAATAAACAAAATAATGGAGACAGTGGGTACATCGATGACCTTGCAAAGGGACATTAGACAGTATACAAGTTTCTGACTGGGAAAGACCTAAAGACCCTTAAACATGGCATCAAATTTAGAATGTGAAGGAATATATACCTGGTTTTCAAAGTCCAGTCTAATCCTTCAGCTGTTAGTGACATACCCATATTAAAACATTATAGCAATCAGAGTCCACAACATATCAGTAGCATAATTTCAGAAATCTCAAATTTGCTGCTAGCGGTAAATTTTGGCCTAGATACGAGATACTGTAATAGGTCTGTGCAGTGAGGGTGTGACAATGGTAACAGCCAACATCTGACCATGCAATTAGGTTAAAATAGTATTTTTGGTTAAAATAGGTTAGTTTTCATTAATTTATTCTTGTTTCTTGGCACCAACAGTCAATCCAGAAGACACTAGTAATGGAATTTTTGGTCGATTTAAGACTGGAAGTGGCCCGAAATAGACCTCAAAGTAGCAGAAATCATCAATTTTGACAGATTTTTCTGGGACAGGGTAGGGCCCCCTGTGTTTTATGGGTTTTTAATAGATTTGCATCAATTATTGGGACAGCTTAAACCATGGTTATGGTTTGGTAACCAAGAAATAGGAAACTGTCAATTTTTTTGTGACAATGGATTCAAACTGGAGGGTAAGTGTTTTATGGGAGAGGCCTGGGGATGTGACTCACGAACAGAGGAAAGGTTGCTTTAGTGCTGGAAAACATAGTGTTTATTTTGGACTTTTTTTAAACTGAAATTTATTAAAAATAATGCAAGATTAGTCAAATTTCCAACTTCTGGGTGCTTAATAGGCTAGCTCTGATAAGTGAATGGGCAGTTTCTTGCTATCAATGGATAGTATGGAAAGAATAATTGCAAAATAATCTGAAATTGGACAGGTTTGAGCAGGAAAATTGGCCTAAAATGGGCTTTAAATTGTATAAAATTGCTGTTGTGATTTTGCTCAACTTTGCACCTGCCTAATTTTGTAAGCATCAACTACATTTTTGGTGTCATTACCATTTTAATTTTTTTTTTCATCAAACTTATGGACACAGAAGGGGCTTTCAATTTCAAAGGTGTGGACAGTTTAAGGGTTAAACATGGATAGGGCTTAAAAAAATGGATGGCCGGGGGCGGGAGGGGGCGCATGTTGTCGGCAACATATTAAGTCAGTCTAGTATGACATGAAGCATCAACAGAGGCTATTATGAGCTTTCCACATCTAACAAAGAGAAAGCAAAGATATTTAACTTTCACATGCTGGGATAGAGGAATCTTAAAAGTGTAAAATGGAATATGGAATGACAGGGAACTGCATTAAAATTAACAAGCTTAGTTTAGATACAGAAAACCTGATGCCATGTGAGGAGCCCACCTGAACTTGCAATCAATAGCACATCATAAAGGGGCTGCAACAAGCTGGCTAACTGTGCAGCACAAGCAATAGCAAAATGATCTACAAAACAGAAAAAACAAGATACCACTGGAAGGAACTGAGGAAAGTCCATTAATGACAATTAGAAACAAGGTGGTGCCAAGCACACATCCTTGTGGTACACCATCTAACAGTTAAAAAGAGACTGTCATGAACTAACACAAAAGTGCCTTTGTCGAGAAGTCTGAGAAAAGTGGTAGCCTGACTCCCTCTCCTCCTCCCTCATCTCACTACCTCCCTTTCCCCTCCCATTCCATAACCTTATGAAAAATATGGTTTTCACATTAGCTACTTTGCAAATATAATATTACACTGTTAGAGTGATGATATTTAAAGAAACAAAGCCACAGAAGCTTAGTAGCACAGCAGCCTGGCCATAAGTACAAAGTTCTGTCTGACATGTGTGACTTTGGTTTACTCATTAATTTTCAAACACATTTTGATTTATGTTAGCAAAAGATTTAAATTGAGATAACCTGTAGTAATGTTAGCTTAGAGAAAAAACTTTTTTAACATTAACATGCTGCCAAAAATAGTATCAAGACTAATAAAACATGTCAATACAGTACTCCTAAATTTAAAATGGCATTTGCCATTTTTTAAAAGCAGTATAGCATTATAATTCATAAGATTCGAATACACAACATTTTTACTAGAGGAAAACTTTGGCCATGCCCACTTTTTTTTTTTTTTTTTTTTTAATTGGTGCATAACTCCTATACTGAAAACTAACCCAACCTCATTTCTTCCTTGTTAGTTATTATGAATATCAATAAAAACACAGATTACAGTGAAATTTAAAGAAATATGCCTCAAATGCAGAATAAATTTTGTATTATTCATAAATTCAAAAGTTGTGTGACCTCTAGGAATGCAACCCTTGCAAATTTGGATTTTAAATGCACTCACACATACATATACACATCTATATTTTGCAAAGTTTGTTTGCTTACCAAACTTTCAGCCAAGCTATCATTAGGGAAGCTATGCTTTAAGACATTTAATAGAATAATAAGTATTGATAAACTATAAAATCACATTCATTTCTTAAAGAAATAAGACTGATAGTCACATGTATGCAAATTATCACTTAAATAGTAAGTTTGTAAATTTTTGGAGACCAGCATAAAGCTAGCATTAGACAAACATTAAGTATGCACCATTTTCCAGATTAATTCTCTCTCCTGTATTTAAACACTGCTTTTATTCACATCTTCAACCTATCAACTGGTTTACTAATACAGTGGTACCTCTACTTACGAGAAAAATTCATTCCAGTCGGCTATTCAAGTGCCGATACCGAAGGAATTTTTTCCCATAAGAAATAATAAAAATTAGGTTAATCCATTTCAGACCCCCAAAAATACACTTACAAAAGCACCTACAAAAATACACTTACATAATTGTTCGAGTTGGGAGCTGCTCATAAGTAGAGGTACCACTGTACAGGTAATTCACCAGAAAACTCTTCGGCTTTACCTTTCTGATTACTTTCAAGTGCAAACTTAATAAATCGATCTAATTAATGTTTTCCAGGCTGATCCAAAGAAAAACATAGACCTTATTAATTACTTAAAAATAATTCAGTTGCACCTAAGTTGTATGTTGCAAATACTGCCTAGAAAGTAAATACAAGAAAATATGTAAAGTGTGCTGAAACTACAATACTCTCAAGCCAAAATAAAAATAAAAATTCTACTAAATAATGCTAATGGCAAACTGAAGGCATGCATTATCCTTGCCCTCCTGTGAACAGTGTCCAAGAACACTCCCAATAGTCTTACTCTAAAGTCATGCTATTTTGAAACACTGTATAATCCACCTGGTAGTCAAGATGTGTTCTCTGTGCAAAGATCCAATCAGCATGAAAGTCCTTCTCCAGTCCCTGTGCAACAATCATGAAGGGACTGATAGTCCAGTTCAGCTAAAACGTTCACCAGCTGCCCAACAGCTTGCTTACTTTGGTTGATATTAACGAGGGTAACTGACATACGAATTCCAGTTCGGTAAAACTTAACAAGCTATATCAACTAATGAAGTCAACCAATGCTGTTTTGACATTTTGCAGTTAGCAAATTCAGTGATAAAATTTTAGTGATTAAATCTGTCATTACATACACTACATACTGTACTAAAGATGCAATATTACATCTGCTATTTATAAATTCTAATTAATCAAGATCAGCAATATGTATCCACAAACATACTAACCATAGGCCATATATATTCTCCTTTTGAAAAGAAATGAAACAGTAATGTTTATACTTAATGGCAAGTAATAATACTGTTCAAGTTTCTGGTCTCCATTAACCCTCTCATCAGTCGGTGGATAGTGTTAAGGAAAGCTTAACCCTTTGGGGTTCCATGGGGTCTCTCTGAAACTCGTTCTCAGGGTCCACGAATTTCAAAAGAAAAAAAAAAATTCTTATGAAATGGTAGAGAATCTTTTTCCGATCATAACGCCACAAAAATTATGAAATTTGATCGAAAACTAACGGAATTATGCTTTCGCGAAGTTAGCGGTATCCATAACATTTACGCATCGGCGATTTCGCCCACTTTGAGCCCTATTTTCGGCAAATTCCAATGTTTCAGTCTACTAAAATTATAGCTATTTCGCTAGAACTCCATTTCTTCTATTGATTGAGTACAAGAAACCACCTATTTACCAATTTCAACTATCCAAAACAGTGGTCAGAAAATGGCAATTTGGCCAATTTCACACAAATTTCAAACGATGCCAATTTCAAAATAGGGTCCATAATAAACAAGGCAGACATTCCTGGCACTAAAATACCATCTTCTCTGTTCATTAGTTACGTCTCCAGGCCCCTCTTACATTACTTTTGCTTTCCATTTTGAATTTTTATTCTCACAAAAAATAGAAGATTTACTGTTATGTATACAACTGCATCATTGTAAAAATGGTATAAATAATATCAGCGCACTTGTGCAAGAATATTAGACTCTCCAGTTGATGTGTATTGGACGCATTGTGTGATTTGTTTACTCTTGAACATCGGCCAAAATCGAACTTTGCGCTCAGTTTCAAGGTACTTGTCATCGTGAAACCAGTCAAAATTATCTCTATTTCTGTAATATATCATCTATTCTATAAAATGAGACTAAGAAAACGAGAATACAAGCATAAATACCATACGAAAATAGACTGCAAAATCGCTGTTTTAAAACCAAAAACACGGTCAGTTTTTTTTTCCTCATTATGCACTGTGTGGTGCAGGAATTTTTTTATACTGCGCACACTGACCGCACAGACCCATTCTATCACATCTAGGCCTAACAGCCTGTTTCTGCTTGATTTGAGGGCGCTAGAATTTAGGCGTACTAGTACGTCAATAACCACAATGCGTAAAACATACTTGTACGACCATAACCCCGAAAGGGTTAAAGGCTAATTCTCACATTACATATTTTCAAATTCCACTAGCACACAAGCCACCATTTCATTGATATGGGGATAAATTGCATGGATGGAATATTTAAGATAAAAATGTACTTATGCAGAGTATACCATGGGAACTAAAATAAAGACGTAGTAAAGTACAATAGTCTGTAACAATGCTTGTTGAGTTGAACCACTGAACTGGAATTCATTTATCATTTCTTCTATGATACTAAGAGCTAACTTTTATTTACCAAGTAATTCTTGACTGTCAATGAGGATGGGAAATAAGGCATCCTTCTTAGCCTATGATAAATATGGCTTTTGATGCAGTCTGGCAAAAAGAATAAATTAATGTACAAACATTTGTACGAAAAAAAGCAAACAAGAGCACCACACAATATTCATTAAAGCCAGGCTATAGCTGTGTACTTATGAGCTCAATATGCAAGCATCACATCTCATCTTTTGAAAAAATAATAAAAATTACAACATAAAAAACGCCTATATCAACCAAGAAAGACAAGCTCTAGATATTTATGAGAAATAAATACATATATTATGAATATGAAATCAAATAATATCAAAGAACATCACTAGAATCAAAGTGGAACAATATATGGTTAATTCCAGTAGGTAAGGCAAGACTAATCAGTAAAAAATAAGATGCCAACAACTATACAATGTTAATAGTGGTTAAAAACGGCGACATATGTATAATTACCTGTTTCCGAGGCTTGAGATTGTCTTTCCACTCTCTTACTTCTCTCTGATACTCTTCATCCTGAGATTTGAGTTTGTTAGTTTCATGCTCCATCAGCATTTTACCTGAAAACATGAGTTTTGACAGTTAACATTACTTTCTTACAGCCCATTCAAAATGGCATTAAAACAAAAAACTGAAGCTTTACTGAGAGCTCTCTATATGCCATTCCTGTTGTATGTATATAAACATGCTTGCTGATAACAATGTGATACATACGCTTTTCATTCTGAAGTTGTTCTAATTCTTTCACAGTATATTCTGAGGATGCCTGAAGCTCTTCTAGCTTTCGCTGATGTTTCTGTTCTGCACGTTTCTTTTCTGCCTCATATCTACGTTTTTCATTCTCCTGGAACTGTTGTTATACATTTTAGGTGACAACTTTCCTTCAATTTTATGTGCAGGCTATTTATTATTCAAATGTAACAAAAAAATCTTGAAACTTTTACAAAATACAGTCATACCTTTTTTAATTTGTTTTTCTCATCTTCATGGGAGTCTGGGAGATGGAAAGTGCTTATTCTCATACTCTCACGGAACATAAGTTCACGTGCCTTCATTTCTTGGCGGATTCGCTTTGGCAACTGTCTTTTTTCAATCTGAAAAGCAAATTTAAAAAAGGTATGTTAAACTTTTAAGACTGACAAAATTATCACATCCCAAATGAAAGATTTCCATTCTGTATTATTATATTATATTAGAGGAAGTGCTAAGCCCATGGGAGTTATAGCACCTGGGGAAATGGGAGACAGGCTTGATCCAAGAATGGGGAGGACAGGCATTTCTTTGTATCACCAGCATCAAGGCCCCTTCCTCAAGGGGCTTCCAATGTACAGTAGATATAGTTCTGCACAAAATGCTGAGCACAATACAGCACAGTGCATGGATTCCATAACTGTTGGTAGACAGCAACCACCCAGGGAGGTACTACCACCCTGCCAAACGAGTGTGAAACAAATCTGTAAATGTTTTACACAATGGCAGGACTGGTGATTTCTTTTCTTTATGCTACTTCTTCCTATAACTAGTTCATACTACACCTAGTTATATATGTGTGTATACACACTTATCTAACTTCTTCTAATCTCTTATTAGTTCTTGTTCTTACAGTGTTTCATTTCCATGAGAAAGTGGGTGAGAATTCCTAAAATTGTGCACAAAGGGTTACCTTAACAGTCATGCTGTGGGCAGTTTTTTCCCCATTTAAAAATTATAGGATTATATAGAATATAAAAATGAATAATTATGGATATTTACTAAAAAATAATGATGTATTTGTGTAAGGTGTGATGAAATTATGTAGAGCAATGCAGAATGAATATCACAGCAACACTCTACTGCATATAAGACTAATTATTTAGGTATTAAATTTTTCTATGGGTACTGAAGCAATTACATCATACACACAGGTTAATTATCATTTTACAGAGTATATTATATGATAGCTGGCAAAGCAAGTGAAAATGATCTACAGTGACACTTGCCAGCAGTACCAAAATTAATCTGATCAATTGATAATATAAATACAAAGAATTTTGTCATTAATAAAGGTCCCAAAGCACAATAACCTTAATCAAAAAATGTAAAAAGTGCTGGAGAGAAAGTCAGTGACCTCAATTTCAATTTTACGACTATAGTTAAGCCGGTTCTCCATGGGGAAGTGGAACAGAATTCTTCCTCCGTAAGCCATGCATGTCGTAAGAGTCGACTAAAATGCCGGGAGCAAGGGGCTAGTAACCCCTTCTCTTGTATACATTACTAAAGTTAAAAAGAGAAACTTTTGTTTTTCTCTTTGGGCCACCCCGCCTTGGTGGGAAACAGCCGATTTGTTGAAAGAAGAAGTTAAGCCGGTTAATTTGTGGACTTGTAACTGACCAGATATATTAAGAAATGGAGGAAAGATATAATATACCCAATATATGCCCTTACCTGCTGTCGTTTAACAAGTTCCTCTTCTTTTTGCTGATTTACCCGTTTCACTTGCTCCAGTTCCTTCTCATGGCGCAGCAGCATCTAATATGAAGAAAAAACATACTAACCTTATTAGCTAAACCATGTACAGTATCTAAATTCAATAAAATTATAGAAATTAGTCAAGAAAATCTAATGTCTATTAATAAGTATATTTGAATTTTTACTGATAACTTCATCTCTAAATCCAGGTAACTGTTATTTATCTCGCAATCTAAATTGACTCATTTCAGAATTTAAATATCAAAACCTGGTGTCTCTGGAGGAAGAATATATCTTTAAGTTGTCTCTTGGAGAGCTGATGCTTTTCATGTAGGTGGCGTTCTTCCATTTCCCAGAGCGCAGATTCTCTAGATCTTAGTAGCTGGTGTTTTTGCTGAAGAAACTGCCTCTCCAATAAAGCAATTCTTTCCCGATGATCATCTCCCAAGCGTTTCAGGGATACCTAAGTGAGAAGCCAAACTTAATGAATAAATTCCATAAAAATTACTCATCTACTTTTGTAATTAGTCTATGCTCCTTTTCAAGTATAAAAGTTGAAGGAAAATGTCTTGCAATACAAGTCCAATGCTCTGATAAAATTCCACTTCCATTATAACCCGAGCTTAAACTCTTAGAACATTTAGCAGTAGAAAATAAGTCATAATACAACAGCTGGAACAATTTGCAACTAGCTCGTAACATTTCAACATTTCGGTCCAACATGGACCATCAAGTCCCAACTTTACTTGATAATGGTCCAGGACAAGACAAGCCTAAATGTTATCCTTTTTATAATTCACCCTACAAATTCTAAAAGGAATTCATGGGCCACTGTCAAAAACGCTTCCTCGCTAACTCTCAGATTTCACAAATATTTCATACTAGCCAAAGTTCTGTCATTTTTCCAGGTATCATTAAACTTATACTTTAGCTTAGCCCATAGATAAGCATCTCAGCATTTTCTGGTTGCAAAATTGAGAGCCACTGACTATATGAGTATACTGTACATTCTGCTGTTGCGTGTAAAAACACGCAAAAATAAATTCATAAAATACCTAAGGATTGGCAGAGAATGTGTATAGTTCCTTTATATAAAGGGAAGGGTAAGCAAGGAGGTTTTAGAGTACGTAGGGGATGTGTAGATCGTGTTTACATTTAAGCATATATGTGAACAGTATTTAGATAAAGATAGAGAAAGTTTTCATTGCATTTATGGATTTAGAAAAAGCATATGATAGAGTGGATAAGGGAGCAATGTGGCAGATATTGAAAGTGTATGGAATAGGTAGTAAGTTATTGAATGATGTAGTTTTTATGAGGATAGTGAGGCTCAGGTTAAGGTGTATAGGAGAGAGGGAGATTACTTCCCAGTAAAAGTAGGTCTTAGACAGGGATGTGTGATGTCACCATGGTTGTTTAATATATTTATAGATGGGGTTGTAAAAGAAGTAAATGCTAGGGTGTTGGGGAGAGAGTGGGATTAAATTATGTGGAATCAAGTACAAAATGGGAGTTGACACAGTTACTTTTTGCTGATGATACTATGCTTATGGGAGATTCTAAAGCAAAGTTGCAAAGGTTAGTGGACGGGTTTGGGAGGGTGTGTAAAGGTAGAAAGTTGAAAGTGAACAAAGATAAGAGTAAGGTGATGAGGGTATCAAACGATTTAGATAAAGATAAATTGGACATCACACTGGAGAGAGGGAGTATAGAAGAAGTGAATGTTTTCAGATATTTGGGAGTTGACTTGTCAGCGGATGGGTTTAAGAAGGATGAGGTTAACCATAGAATTGATGAAGAAAAAAAGGTGAGTGGTGCGTTGAGGTATCTGTGGAGACAAAAAAACGGTATCTATGGAGGCAAAAAAGGGAATGTATGAAAGTATAGTAGTACCAACACTCTTATATGGGTGTGAAGCTTGGGTTGTAAATGCTGCAGCGAGGAGGCTGCTGGAGATGTCCTGTCTAAGGGCAATGTGTGGTGTAAATATTATGCAGAGAATTCAGAGTGTGGAAATTAGGTGGTGTGGAGTTACTAAAAGTATTAGTCAGAGGGCTAAAGATGGGTTGTTGAGGTGGTTTGGTCATTTAGAGAGAATGGATCAAAGTAGAATGACTTGGAGAGCGTATAAATCTGTAGGGAAAGGAAGGAGGGGTAGGGGTCGAACTCAAAAAGGTTGGAGGGAGGGGGGTAAAGGAGGTTTTGTGGGCGAGGGGCTTGGACTTCCAGCAAGTGTGTGTGAGCGTGTTAGATAGGAGTGAATGGAGACGAATGGTTTTTGGGACCTGACGAGCTGTTGGAGTGTGAGCAAGGTAATATTTAGTGAAGAGATTCAGGGAAACCGGTTATTATAGATTTAGCCGGACTCGAGTCCTGGAAATGGGAAACACAATGCCTGCACTTTAAAGGAGGTTTCTGGGATAGTGACAGTTTGGAAGGACTATTCTAAACTGTCGTATCTGAGCACCTCTGCAAAAACAGTGATTATGTATGAGTGAGGTGAAAGTGTTAAATGATGAAAGTATTTTTCTTTTTGGGGATTTTCTTTCTTTTTGGGTTACCCTGCTTTGGTGGGAGACGGCCGACTTGTTGGAAAAAAAAAAAATTACCATCACACTATCAACAGATTTTGGAGAAGACATACCTTTACTATACCTATAATATCAATCCTATCTTCATCATTAACTTTCTTGCTAATGCACAAGTACTAAAGGGCAAATCTCCTACAAAAATTTTAAGTACCAGATCTTTTAAAGTTTACCAACAAATTTTGTTGACAATTACACACCTAATGGCATTAAATTTGGCAAAAATACTGTCTTTGATGCTAGAAATAATAAAGTGCCTCTGAAGCAATGCACTTACCTCATGAGCTTCATGTAGTTTCTCCAAGAAAGACTTTTCTCTCTCACTCTGATCCTCATCCAACCGTTCCTTGCGAGACTTAAAGGCCTCCTTTCTCTTGTCCTATAAGGTAAGAATATATAAACCAACAATGGAATTTATATTTAAAACTTCAGTCATATGTATGGTAAATATAACCTAATTTTGCTCTAGCTCGAGTCCAAGAGCAGAAGCACATTAACCCTTTGACTGTTTCGGTCGTATATATACGTCTTACGAGCCAATGTTTCGGACGTATTAAGAGGCATAAATTCTAGCGGCCTCAAATCAAGCAGGAGACAGCTGGTAGGCCTACATGTGAGAGAATGGGTCTGTGTGGTCAGTGTGCGCAGTATAAAAAAAAATCGGACAGCCAGTGGTGCATTATGGGAACGCCATTTCAGTAGTCCTTGTTCAGTATGCCTAGCGGTAAGAATTATCTGACTCCTTGGTGCATCTGGGACTGTTCTCTTCCTCAATGATAGCTCTAACACAGATGGAAGTGTCTCTGAAGATAAATTTCATGGTTTTGAGGAGTTTGTGACCGAAAGAAATGCCCAGGATACAAGAAGGAAGAAAGAAAGAAAGGAAGGAAGGAAGAGATGAGAGGAAGGAAGGAAAGACGAGATGAGAGGAAGGAAGGAAGGAAAGAAGAGATGAGAGGAAGGAAGGAAGGAAAGAAGAGATGAGAGGAAGGAAGGAAGGAAAGAAGAGATGAGAGGAAGGAAGGAAGGAAAGAAGAGATGAGAGGAAGGAAGGAAGGAAAGAAGAGATGAGAGGAAGGAAGGAAGGAAAGAAAGAGATGAGAGGAAGGAAGGAAGGAAAGAAGAGATGAGAGGAAGGAAGGAAGGAAAGAAGAGATGAGAGGAAGGAAGGAAGGAAAGAAGAGATGAGAGGAAGGAAGGAAGGAAAGAAGAGATGAGAGGAAGGAAGGAAGGAAAGAAGAGATGAGAGGAAGGAAGGAAGGAAAGAAGAGATGAGAGGAAGGAAGGAAGGAAAGAAGAGATGAGAGGAAGGAAGGAAGGAAAGAAGAGATGAGAGGAAGGAAGGAAGGAAAGAAGAGATGAGAGGAAGGAAGGAAGGAAAGAAGAATGGAGGAAGGAAGGAAGGAAAGAAGAGATGAGAGGAAGGAAGGAAGGAAAGAAGAGATGAGAGGAAGGAAGGAAAGAAGAGATGAGAGGAAGGAAGGAAGGAAAGAAGAGATGAGAGGAAGGAAGGAAAGGAGAGATGAGAGGAGAGGAAGGAAGGAAAGAAGAGATGAGAGGAAGGAAGGAAGGAAAGAAGAGATGAGAGGAAGGAAGGAAGGAAAGAAGAGATGAGAGGAAGGAAGGAAGGAAAGAAGAGATGAGAGGAAGGAAGGAAGGAAAGAAGAGATGAGAGGAAGGAAGGAAGGAAAGAAGAGATGAGAGGAAGGAAGGAAGGAAAGAAGAGATGAGAGGAAGGAAGGAAAAGGAAAGAAGAGATGAGAGAGGAAGGAAGGAAAGAAGAGATGAGAGGAAGGAAGGAAGGAAAGAAGAGATGAGAGGAAGGAAGGAAGGAAAGAAGAGATGAGAAGGAAGGAAGGAAGGAAAGAAGAATGAGAGAGAAGGAAGGAAGGAAAAGAAGAGATGAGAGGAAGGAAGGAAGGAAAGAAGAGATGAGAGGAAGGAAGGAAGGAAAGAAGAGATGAGAGGAAGGAAGGAAGGAAAGAAGAGATGAGAGGAAGGAAGGAAGGAAAGAAGAGATGAGAGGAAGGAAGGAAGGAAAGAAGAGATGAGAGGAAGGAAGGAAGGAAAGAAGAGATGAGAGGAAGGAAGGAAGGAAAGAAGAGATGAGGAGGAAGGAAGGAAGGAAAGAAGAGATGAGAGGAAGGAAGGAAGGAAAGAAGAGATGAGAGGAAGGAAGGAAGGAAAGAAGAGATGAGAGGAAGGAAGGAAGGAAAGAAGAGATGAGAGGAAGGAAGGAAGGAAAGAAGAGATGAGAGGACGGAAAAGAAGAGATGAGAGGAAGGAAGAAGGAAAAAGAGATGAAGGAAGGAAAAGGAAGAGATGAGAGGAAGGAAAGAAGGAAAGAAGAGATGAGAGGAAGGAAAGAAGGAAAGAAGAGATGAGAGGAAGGAAAGAAGGAAAGAAGAGATGAGAGGAAGGAAAGAAGGAAAGAAGAGATGAGAGGAAGGAAAGAAGGAAAGAAGAGATGAGAGGAAGGAAAGAAGGAAAGAAGAGATGAGAGGAAGGAAAGAAGGAAAGAAGAGATGAGAGGAAGGAAGGAAAGAAGTAAAAAAGGATGAAAGGAAGAAGGAAGGAATTAAGAAAGAAAGAAAAAGGAAGGAAGGAAGAGATGAGAGGAAGGAAGGAACAAAAGTAGTAAGAAAGGAAGAAATAAAGGAAGGAATGAAGGAAGAAAGGAAGGAAGGCAGGGAGGAAGAGATGAGAGGAAGGAAGGAAATATGTAAGAAAGGAAGGCAGAAAGAAAGGAAGGAATGAAGGAAGAAAGGAAGCTAGGAAGGTAGGTATGAAGGAAAGGAAGGAGGTTGTGGGGAAGAAGACATGGGTCCCCTTTTGTGTTGACAGGCAGTGGGGGTGGTGAGTAATGGTATGGTATATGTCATTTTGACAGCTGCCTTACCCTGACTCAGCAAATTTAGATGTCCACACACACACACACACACACAGCTTGGAGCTTTGAAGTGCTAATTGCAGTTGATGGAAAGTGTCCAGTCATTATATATTCTTCTTCTTTCAACAAATCGGCCGCTTCCCACAAAGGTGGGGTGGCCCAAAGAGAAAAAAAAGTTTCTCATTTTAACTTTAGTAATGTATACAGGAGAAGGGGTTACTAGCCCCTTGCTCCCGGCATTTTAGTCGACTCTTACGACACGCATGGCTTACGAAGGAAGAATTCTGTTCCACTTCCCCATGGAGATAAGAGGAAATAAGAACAAGAACTAGTAAGAAAATAGAAGAAAACCCAGAGGGGTGTGTATATATATGCTTGTACATGAATGTGTAGTGTGACCTAAGTGTAAGTAGAAGTAACAAGACATACCTGAAATCTTGCATGTTTATGAGACAAAAAGACACCAGCAATCCTACCATCATGTAAAACAATTACAGGCTTTCGTTTTACACTTGCTTGGCAGGAAGGTAGTACCTCCCTGAGCGGTTGTTGTCTACCAACCTACTACCTACAGGTCATTATATATATGTACAGTGGTCCCTTGGTTTTCGTGCATCTCCAAACTCGAACATTTATGTAAGTGTATTTTCGTAAGTGCTGTTGCAAGTGTATTTTTGGGGGTCTGAAATAGACTAACCTACGTGACATTATTTCTTAAGGAAGTAAATTCGTTCGGTAATGGCACTTGAGCAGCATTCTGGAACGAATTTTCGGTGAAAACCGAGGGACCACTGTATATACAGTGGTCCCCCGAGTTTCGTACACCCCGGAAATCGTACAATTATGTAAGTATAATATTGTAAGTTGTGGAAGTGTATTTTTGGGGGTCTGAAATAGACTAACCTACGTGACATTTTTCCTTAAGGGAGTAAATTCGTTCGGTAATGGCGCTTGAGCAGGCTTCTGGAGTGAAGTTTTTACGAAACTCGGGGGACCACTGTATATTATAGAACAATAGTAATAAACAATTTTTTTTATTGTTGGTTGGTGTAAACAAGTTTTGTAAACAATATAATGATACTAATGTTTGTGCCATTATTGTGTTGCATACAAGTGTATATATATATATACATTGCACCTTACTTTGGTCTCACAGGCCACATAAGTTACGTAAAAAAATAAAATACAGTGGTACCTCTACTTACGAGCAGCTCCCAACTCGAACAATTATGTAAGTGTATTTTTGGGGGTCTGAAATGAATTAATCTAATTTTCATTATTTCTTATGGGAAAAAATTCCTTCGGTATCGGCACTTGAATAGCCGACTGGAACGAATTTTGCTTGTAAATAGAGGTACGTACCACTGTAGTGAAAAAAAAAAAATACAAAAGGAAGTAAACCAAAGTAATTTTTTGCCAACTTTACGCCTCTATATCTCGGTAAGTACTGATCGCAAAATTTTTTGGGGGGATTTAAACAATCAGAAAAATAATCTTTAACATTTTGATAAGAATTTTTTTTTTTTTTTATTTCCCGATATAGAATGACACTTTCAGAGAGGGGCCTCCGACAGTCAAAGGGTTAAGGATGCAATTGAATTATGTCTCCCTTTGCAATGGGAGCTTTACACATTAAACAGGCAATTTTCAAACCATTTGTGCCTCAAAAAATGTACATTTTTATATCAGCCACTACAGTATGACAAGATCTTTACGGATCAATATTAGGAAATTACATAACAGTAGCAGATACAAAAACCCATGAACGTTTGGGAAATCTAAACATTTTCCTACATTAATACCATTAAGAAACTTACTTTAGGCAGAAGATCAATCTCTTGTTTCAAAAGCTTTAGCTCTGTCTTGAGGGATTCTCTGAAAGCTTTTAATTCCCGTTCTTGTTCAGCTCTTATCTTTTTGCTGGCATTCTTCAACTCAACCTCTTGCAAAGCTTCTGCTTTTTCTACCTGATTAGTGGAACATAAAGCAAAGTACAAACCCAAGGTAAAACAGAATTATGACAATTATTTTTATCATACATGGTGGGGCTGTAAAATAACCAAAATATATTTTAACTATAACAACCATATGCCTTAGATACAAAATCTAAAACACTTACTTGCTGTTTCTGTTGTCTGTTTAGTGCTTCTATATCAGTATCATATCCTCGTAAGAGCTGCTGTCTCTCCAAATCAAACTTCTTTTCTTGTTCCACTCTGGCAAAATTGGCTTTCATACCCAGTTCCTGGAACTGTTTCTGCTCAATTTTTTGCAAAATCTTGAGCTCACGCAATTCCTGCTTCCTTGCAAAATGGCCAGTGCCCATTCCCTCATCTTCATAAAAGACCTAAAGGAATAAAATTGCAAATTGGCCATGGCTTTTATGATGCATCAAGAACAATAAGAATAATTAATTGTTAGACTTGTATACTCTAAATTATTCAACCTGATTTGCTTTCTTAAACTTATCCACCAAGGCAAAACAACAGCAAATTGGGGGGAAATAAGGTTCACTTAGTATAAAATTTATTTAGTAGCCATTTTCTCTGGAAAACCTCCTGGTCACTATCAGGTAAACTTTGTACACAGCTAAAACTAATTTGGAAATATACAAAAAGAAATATTGACCTGTCTTGTAGTAACGAGGACCCCATCAACGACAAACTTTCGGGTGCGTTTTCTTGTCTTTTTACGCAAGGCAACCAAATCGCTTTCTTGTTTTGTCATTCTTGTATTCCTGCCGTCTCTGTTTTTCTCTAATGGTTGAAGGGTGACATCAGCCAGATCGGAGTGCTGAGATCTTCGGAGGACAACTTCATCCAGACTCTCATCATCTCTCTCTCTATGTCTGTTATCTCTTTCTGAACTGGTTGTGCTTATATTGTCCCACTCAGATCGACTAAAAGGACAAATAGGAAAGCTGACTTTAGAGAAACCTATAAAAAAAAAGTGCTAGCAAAGTTATTTCTAAAATAAAGAATCAGCAAATTATTAACTGAAAAGAAAGACAAGCAGCTGTGATTGAGTTCAAATTTTAAATAAAAGTGAATTTTCATTAATGCAAATATTTGAGAAAAATTAATGGAAAGAACAACAATTCATTTCTGTGCAATTAATTTACTCCCATTTATCTCAACAGGTGCATTTATGAATACCATACATAACAGTACTTAACACACTCTGAATTAACAATGCAATTACAAAATTTACCTCTCTGACAATCTGTGACCATCCCTGCCAATTCCATTAGGCAAGATCTTTGTTCCAGGAGAATGAGCAATGGGGGTGTTTTGTTGAGAGTAATCATTCTGGTGTGTTGGGGTGGAAACAGTAGAGCCAGTGGAGACTCCAGACTCTACAGAAACCTCACTTCCAATTGTCAATTCCCTAACTAATGCAGGCTTCTTGTGAGAGTTGTCTTTCACAGTCTGGCAACAAGATAAATAATTAACACAGTAGGAAAAAATAAGTGTTACCATCACTCACTATCAATGCTTGTGGTCTTTCTAAACCCAAAATTGTAACAAACAGCTTCTTATCTCCAAGTATTGCTCATTAATAAACTTCAAGAAAAAAATTGTAATTACTGTAGTTCTAATCTTGTACAGAATCTAATCCAGTACAGAAACACAATGCATTACAGGAGGGACCTGCTTTACAGCGTTTTGCTTTACGGCATTTCACTAATGCAGCAGTTTTCAATTATACCCATTCTTCATTTTTTTCAGACTGAACTTCCTATAATAAATATATTCACCATTCGCTATAAGCTAAGGATGAAAATATTTAAGTAATGTGTGTACTATATATGCATTTTTTAGGCCTAGTTCTATTGGTCACTGAATATATGAGTGTAAACATGTTTTCTGGCTTTTATATGCATTTAAAAGTGAATAAAAGGCCATGTTTCATCTTACAGCCTTTTTTGCTTTACAGCAGTAGCCCAGAACCTAACCTGCTGTATAAGCAGGGCCCACCTGTATATACAAATTAAATACTCTCCAAATTTATTTTTTACTCCATTGGAATGACTGTTCTACATGCAGTTAGAAACAATTAAAATTCATCTTTTGATCCCTAACCTTCGAGTCATGGTGTTCATTGTGATCAAACACATCATCGTCTACATCTGTTGCACCTACAGTTGTACCTTCTATCAACAGTGACACAGTGGGCCGATTCTCTTCCTCAGCTGAACTTACAGACCGCCCTGTTGAGGCAGTTCCTCCACTTAAATTGGAAATATTAGATATGTTAGAGGAAGTTTCCAAATGTCCTTGGTTATCTGGCTCACTCTGAACTGGCGATCTGTTGGTTACTGCCTTTGGATCAACAGATGCTGGTACTGGTGTTTTCATTGTGCTAAGAGTGTCCTGAGAAAGTGAAAGACCCTTAGGCAATTCGACTTCTGATAAATCATCTACAGCTACTACAGAGATGTGTGTTGTGTCATTTGTAGAAGTAACAGTAGGCAAGACTACTTCCACCTTTCCAGTTTCTTCCAGTGTGATCTCATATCGTGACCTTTAAATAAGAAAAATCAGACTATTATGCAGTACATAAAATGCGTCAAAAAATTTAAACTAATAATTTCCAAACATTACATATGCAATTAACACACCTACATTTTGTATCCCACTGAGGTGGAATTGCATGGTATGTGGCTCAACAGTAAGTTTCAAAAAAACTATATACAACTTCAAAAAAATATACTGGTCAAGATGACCTTTCTCTTCAAAGTGAGAATACATGATGAGAAAGTAAACTGATTAACATTATATAAAAATGTTCTCATAATAAGTTAATTTCTTTTATTATTTCTTACTTTGTAGAAGAGTCTGGTTCAGGATGTGTGTCCATCTCTTCATGAGGTATAGATGAACTGCTTATGACAACTTCACTTTCATCAAGTTTATGGCCATCACTGGAAATTACCTGGACTTCTGTGACACTCTCAGTCTTGTCTGTTTGCAAAAAAACTGCACTAGGTTAACAGGAAACAAGTTAAATCATAAATTAAATTAAAACCTTTCATTTTAACTTGTAGGACCTTTTCTTTCCACCTTATTTTATACCTACACCACATACAGTAAATATCTGTTGATCTATTTAAAACTTCCCCTACTAATACTGTAATATGTTTTGAAATTCTGTATATCATGCAGTGCTTTAATTCATGCTAATCTTTGCCTAAATACCTACTTCCATTTTTTACTTAGTCTTTTACCCGTTCCCTTCCACCTCTATACAAAACGTTTCAATTTTATTATGGCACAATACACATTTATTATTTTAAAACAATACACGTTCATTTGAATAAACTGCAGAAACTAACTACTGTATCAGTTAAATTAAAAGAAATTAACTCTGCTTAGAAATGCAAAAGGTAATATTTAAGCTTTGCACCACCAGCTAATCTTGGGCTGTCACACACAAGGCCCCTCAGGTAACCTCAACCTTCCATCCAATATCAGATAGCCTCCCAAGCATAAAAAAATATAAGGATTTTACTTGCATTTGTTCATCCCTCATATCATTGCATATTCAAAAATGCACCCAAGAAGGCAAGCAGAAGAAAGTGAAACTGTCAATATAAAAAAAAAAAAAAACCTGCAGGGATGGCAGGTTGGAGTCCTTTGATCAAGAGCCCTTCCCAGGCATCAAGGAACCTCCCTTAAGGGAGCCCAAAGGTAGCTTATTCAACAAGGATTTATTGTAATATTAAACAAAAAATACAAACATCCCATTCCAGATTTTTTACTCTTGTAAGGATGATATGGCTCTCAACAATCAAAGAAAGTACCACTGGGTAAATACTGAAAAGAAACATTAAATAACATTCCCCTTTTTGCAATTTTTTATAGAAAATGTTTGTATAAGAACATAAGAACATAAGAAAGGAGGAACACTGCAACAGGCCTTCTGGCCCATACTTGGCAGGTCCATGTCAAAACCAACCCACCAACAAAAATATTTGTCCAACCCATCCCCATCACCATCCTAGCAACAAGCCCCGACAACACCCTCCCCCCAAACATTGTGCAAGTTCCATTCAAATCCAACCCCCCTCACTCACAAGAACACAGAAATAAGGAACACTGCAGCAAGCCAATTGGTCCACACTAGACAGGTCCCCCTCAAACCCAAAACCAGTCCTACAAACAAAAACTCCTACCCAACACACCTACTCTATCCATGGAATATGCTTTGAAAATCAGGGAACTATAAAAGAGAAAAGACAAAAGTTGAGAATATACCCTGGGATTCATTTTCTTATGATCTATCATGTTCAGAAGCTGCTTTCTGTCCAAGCTTTTGAAATTTTAACCCTAAAGCTGTCCACATCAATAAACTGAAAGCCCCTTCTGTATCCACAAGTTTGGAAAAAAAAATATTACCTTCTAAGATGGTAGAGAATCTCTAAATGTAAGGATGCCAGAGGAAAAAATTTGATGTAATACTTAAATTGGGCAGGCACAAAGTTGGAGGTCAGGAGCACTTTAAGCAACAGCAATTTTGCCTATTTTAGGCCAATATCTGTGCTCAAATCAGTACACATACTGCTATGTGCATTTTGCTGATGATGCCAATGAGCGATCATTTGTCGCAAGCTTCAATTCTCCCCAAATCAGTAAATTTTTATCCAATTTTGTTTTATTCACTTAAGATCTCTAAAATGGTAAGAATTTTTTTTTTTTTTTTTTTCAAATTTCTGCCCCCACCCCCACACAGTATATTCTGGTTCTCCCATAGTTTAAAGGTTAATTACCTACTCAGGTGGACAGAAGAAATTCTGTCGTGATCATAACAATAGCCAACAGTTCTGTATATAGTGCACTATGTCCAGTGATTCCAAAATCACTTTACCCAGCAGACTCTGGTCAGTTATTTCCAAAATCTGTGAAAACTGCATAACCAGCTTACCTTTAGCAACCGAGTCTGGTACCACCACTCTGTCTGCAACCACTACTTGATCTGACATGACTGCAGTGTTCACCTCCTCTTCCTTGTCTGGAGTTAGTATGACTGAAGAACCTGTAAGAGTAACATTAGAATCGTCCCCATCCTCCTGGGAACTCTTGCTAGATGCTATATCTCCAACACTTGCAATGGCCGATTCTAAAATGAACACTGCCTGTTCCTCAGCCTCAGACAAGGATGGGGAAGAGGAAGTAGGCTGCTGAGAAATGGACTCTTGCATTTCAGGCGATGAAGACTCCACCTCATCTTTGGAGTTTTCATCAACGATAGCAGGACCTGTTTTACAAAACCATAAATATATTAGGATCAGACGAGTTGCAGTTGAAATATATCTCGTTCACAGTTTTTTCACTTTCTTTAAGGCTAAGAATGATCATGCAATATTTCCAAGCAACAAGCAAAGGCATTAGTTAAAGTATATGAGCAGAAACAGCACTCGGGTAGGATTTAAAAAAATGTTAGGTTCGCTCACTGAAGATATGATGCAGGGTGAGGTGCTCAAACAGAATAGAAACTTAGCAATTATTGCCTTATGGAATACAAACTGGCCGGCACAAGCATTTCTATGCATGCATCTTCATTAATGAGTAGATACAGGAAGAAAGCTGTTAAAATAACAGATAATAAAGAAGTGGTTATATTTTTCTTCCATGCATTGGCTTTTTCCAAGAATTCTGAAAAGTTGGCAAACTTCAGAAAAAAAAAAAAAAGTGGACACTTCTGGCAACACACCATGTATGATGTATATCCCAGCATTTTAAGTGTGTTTAACACACATGCCATTTTCTCTGAATGCTGCTACACCAGTGACGCATTTATTTTTTTTTTTTTTCCAATACAACAGAAATTGATACACTTGTTCTAACAATCACTAGCGAGAAAGAGGCAAAAGTTAGTATTGTACCACTACCCAGCTTCACAATGCAAAATGGTTAGGTCACACACAAGGTCTATACCTCACTCTTGGGGGTGACATATTTTACAGATGAAAAATACAGTAAAAGTAGTGGAAAGAGCCATTAAAGTTTTTCTCCAGATCAGAGTAAACATTGATCCATAACCTTATGAAGCAGCCTGGATTGGAACATTTTACATAAGCAATTGCATACAAGAAAAAGAATTAATTAGAAATACATTTTAAATATTAAAGCAAATACACAATGGCTTCCACTGTGCTAAGCTGAATATGCCGTATTTCTTTAGTCCATGCATTTACCACTAATACGTGCAATTCAAGTGGCAAGATAAATGGCTCACCAGAATATGTGACTATGCTTTCTTTTTTCACAGGGGGCTGGCCTTGTGAAGTTTCAGGGGGAGTTGGGGTAGGAGTGCGAACAATTACAGTAGCATCACTTCCTATGGATGCAATTACTGCCTCTGGTGAATTGGCAGATAGTGATACAGAAGCTGGTCCCACTGGCACTGAAGAAGTCCTCGACTCATTAGTAGCTTGGTCAGAAACAGGAGTAACCTGCGACTCAGAAGACACTAAAGTTAACGAATCTGGCGTAGAAAATGCCAAGGTTGGTATAGAGGGAATGGCAGGTAATGGTGAAATAACTGTTTTGTGTAATGTATTATCAACTACTGAAGATAAAGCTTTTTCTGTCTGTTTTTGTTCAGTTGTATCTATTAATACATTAACACCTACTGTTGTCTTTTCAGTCTGTTTTTCCATTTCATTTGACGAGGTTGTTGTTTCGATCTCTGAAATATTATGTGCACTAGAAAGCCTTTTGTCTTTTCCCTCTTCTGATACCCTATTTGTTGCTTGATTTGCATTATCAACAACATCTGCTTTAGAGTTATTCTTTGTCTCTTGGGTGTCAGATTCTCTCATGGGCTTCTCATCAGTTTCCATTTTTTCCTGTAACACAGTCTTTTTATCTTGCTCAGAAGCATGAGACACACTCAAACGTTTCTCATTTACATTCTCATTTTCATTTAGGACGGAAGGAATATTTTCTATGCATGGAATGTCTGTCTTGGGCAATGTTGGTGAATGTTTCTCCTTGGGCACCGGGCTTTCACCAATTGGTACAGGTTTGGGTGCTGGGCCCTTTCCTGAGGGTGTGCTGGTAACTTGCTCATTTGTAGTACTGCTGGGATAGGTGTTACCACCTGACTCACCTACAAAATCATTAGATGTTATATCCACGGGTGAAGGAGCTCTAGGTTTAGAGGGGGTGGTGCTAGCCGGGACTGCAGGTGCAGGGCCCTTCTTAGGTGTGGAGGAAGCACTAGATGTTATAGTACTAGCTAGACTACCACTAACAGGGGGAGGAGGAGCAGGTCCCTTTCGCCGCTCACCTGAGACTGGCGCCACCACCTGAAATTTTAAAGCAATGTCATTGTTAAAACATTTATTTTAAATATAAAATTTATGCAACAAGAAAAAAATCATGACATTAGTACCTATTTGAGCTACTGAAACTGAAAATTTATACTGGGTTGTGCTAGGTAGTTAATAAGTTCACCAAAAGCTCCAAACACTTAGTCCAGTACAGATATGGAACTAGATTTATGAATGGAAGAGAATGTGTGGACCAGTTGTTAGCGGTAAGCAGTAGAATTGCTCAGTAAAGTAGGTAACAGGCCATAAGCAGAACAAATGTGCTTCATTTTAAAACAAACAAAAACACACACAATCTCTTTTGCCAAACTAGAGGGACACTTAAGCCACTAAAGACCATGGCCATCAAGTAAGTCAAGCTAAATTAAATTAATATATAAACTCTGCAAAAAAATTACTTACCTCATTCTCATCTTTTCCTGGACTGGGGGATTTATTTTCTTCAACTAATGTAGTGGTAGAATCCTGAATTTTACCTAGAACAAAAATTATAAAATAAAATATGATGTTTAAACAATTATTTGCCATAGCTATTAACTGGAGAAAAGTCAAGAGGTTGTATTTCCTCACACTGATGTCTTTCTGAAACCATGTCCAAGTTGCTCTTCTTAATTCTTGAAATATTAATTTAATTATGTAAGACGATGTTAAAGCCTTGTCAAATCTGCTTCAGTTCAAAAAACATTCCAAATGTATACTCAAGCTTTTAACCATAAGTTAAAAATAAAAAAAAAAGAGATTTGGACAAAGTGCCATATACAATCTACTAGGAATAAAATGAGAAAAATTTAAATGCAATGTATAAATTAAGAAATTAATACTGACAAAAAACTGAACTACATCAAGCAAAATCAAGTGAGCAGCATGAACTTACTGACAGTAGTAGGGGTTACAGAGAAGGATTCTTCTTGACTAGGATCATCTTCACTAATCCGGGAAATGCGCTGATCCTGGAACATCCAGGAAACATGAGGAATGCACACTTGTGAACATATTGTAAAATTAAGTCATTTCCTTGACTGGACAAAAATATTTTAAATTATAAACAGTTCATGATCACTATTAAATAATCTCAAAATTACTTCTTAAGACAATATACCAAAATCCAAGTGAGTGCAATTTTTTAAATACAGTATCCACCTACAGTAAGTACATATCTATATATTATGAAAAATCTAGTCAATGTAATTTGCCAAAAACAGCAATGTTAAGCTTTTATTTAGGTAACCACTAACAAACTTGAAGATTAACAAAACAAGAGATCAATGAAGAAAGCAAAAAAAAAAAAAAAAAAAAAAAAGTCAGAGTATTAACCAATATAATTATCATCAAAGTCATTACCAGCCATTAGGCTATCCTTTCTTTTGCCCTCTAATAGCACCAAATATGAACAAATACATAAACAAAATGCTGTATATAGTAGAGCATCCAATATATAGATATGTTACACTACAAACACTTTCTCAAGTCTTCAGAAAATATACAAGAGCACACACACACCCCCTGTCAAGCAGGAAATGAGCAAGAGTGGAGGAAGGAGATTACAATTTATTATGGGTCATATCAGGTAGGGTCTGATGTACAGCTGCTAATAATCTTTCTCATTACAAACAAGAAGCAATGCAGTCTAGAATAATCCTTTGTTGTTCACTATGATCTTTGAACAGCTGTTGCTTCTGGACACTTAACAATTTTTTAACAAATACATACAGCTTTGTTACAGTACAAGGTCTTGAGATGTAGATCACTGCTTTATGCAATCAATGTTCTTGTTTCTCCAAGCACACCTTTTTACTTTAATCACATCGGCCATCTACCACCATGGTAGGGTGAACCAAAGGAGTATGCAATCAGCATTATTCATTTAGTAGCTGTTCTAACAGAAACTTTTGTTTTTCTCTTTGGGCCACCCTGCCTTGGTGGGAAACGGCCGATTTGTCGAAAGAAGAAAGCTGTTCTACCAGAAGCATGCATTGCAATTTGATTGAACTATGTTCCTTGATTTATGTCTAGGCCTGTGAAGTCTTGCCAATGTAAACTGAACTGCAATTATGACAAGGACATGCAAACCCCAGTAGTAGTGTCATAATTGTTGTCATGTTTTTAGACCAAATATATAATCAATGGATTTATTGGCTTTGCAAACAGTATAAATACTAGTTCAAAGCTCAGTGTTGTTTTAGGTGGTCTTGCTTTTTCTCTATTAGATCAGAAATACCATTTCCCATCAAAGTAGTGACACCCAAGGACACGCACCATTGCAGGTTTAATAGCTGTCCTGCCAGGGATGCAAGATCCTCACAACTGAAATAATACTTTAACCACACCTCCACCCATCTTTCAGGGTGCAGGAACTGTATTTCCCACCCCCAGAACTCAGGTCCAGCTAACTGGCTTCAACAAACCCAATCATCAATGGTACTCTGCTCATGGTATGTTGGTGGGATGGTATGTTTGCTATCATGTTTTTTCATTTATACTGATTCCCATTTGATACAAGAGCAAATAGAAGAAACAGCAGATTCCTAGATGCCAGAAAATAAAATGAAAGGTAGTAGATAAGACCTTGTAAGCTACATGTCCAGAAAAATTCTGGCCCCTTACCTAACAATGGTTGCTAGGTAGTTACCTTACCGGCCGGCAGTCAAGGGGGTTACGTCATCAGACCTGATGTTTGACTTCCGAGCCGGCTTGACTGACAAGTGTCCACCAGACTCTAGTAGAGTGTCCACCAGACTCTCCTAGAGGGTGTCAACCAGACTCTCACACTGGAGAGCGTTAACCTAGACTCTCCCCTGCACTTGGAGAATGTACCTAGACTCTCCCCTGCACTTGGAGAATGTACCTAGACTCTCCCCTGCACTTGGAGAATGTACCTAGACTCTCCCTGCACTTGGAGAATGTACCTAGACTCTCCCTGCACTTGGAGAATGTACCTAGACTCTCCCCTGCACTTGGAGAATGTACCTAGACTCTCCCCTGCACTTGGAGAATGTACCTAGACTCTCCCCTGCACTTGGAGAGTGTACCTAGACTCTCCCCTGCACTTGGAGAGTGTACCTAGACTCTTCCCTGCACTTGGAGAGTGTGTTGTATCTTGGAGAATGTACGTGTCCTGCGATAGAGACGGCAGCGACAATGTAGTACCTGAAACTGTACCTGAGACTGCACCCGGAGTTGTGAGACTGTACCTGAAAGTGTCACTGAGTTGTAGTGTCACTGGTGTTTACTCGGAGTGATTTCAGGAAGTGTGTGATCATGGTGTAGTGACAACTGGTGGCACGACACAAGTGGAATACTCGTGTGATTTTGTGTTGGTGTCGGATGACGCGGTGACAAGGTTTTTAGAGACGGAGTCGTGACACAGGGGGCGTGCCATGTGGCACAGAGGTGTCGTGGGACACAAGCGAAGGAGTGTTTTGTCATAACACAGAGACAAGGGTGTCTTGAGGACACGGTTGAGAAAGCGTGTCATGACGAGAGGATTGGTGGTGTCCTGTGTGGCACGATGTTGGCAGCGACGTCTGACACGGCACAGAATTTTATGATTGTTTTACTTGTGATGTTTTACTACGTTTTAAATTGTTATAAATGTGTATAAAGAGATATATGTTTTTACACAGATTATATGTTATACAGATTTATGTTTTTATATTAATAATATATAATAAATATCTGAAATATGAGATTTTACTTAGTATCCCAAACAGTCGTATATTACAAATGGTTATTTTTTTGTAATAATAAGACCTTGTAAGCTACATGTCCAGAAAAATTCTGGCCAGCAACAAAATGAAGGCTTAAAAATCACAACAAAAATCCATAGGAAACATATCAACGTGCTGAGCACATAGTATGTACATGACTGACATCTTAACAAAGACCTCATACATTATTTTTCTTATCATGACATTAAGATAGCTAAAGCATTTTTTTTTTAAGAGGACTTAAAAGTAGCAGATTCCCACCATTTCTTGAAGATGAGTTTAGAATTACCAAGGATACTTCACCACCTCAAAATTCCCTAGGCATTTCTTACGTGTAGGAAGTACAATGCCTGCACTTTAAAGGAGGGGTCTGAGATAGTGACAGCTGGGAGGGACTATTCTCAGCTGTCGTATCTGAGCTCCTCTGCAAAGACAGTGATTATGTATGAGTGTGGTGAAAGTGTTGAATGATGATGAAAGTATTTTCTTTTTGGGGATTTTCTTTCTTTTTGGGTCACCCTGCCTCGGTGGGAGACGGCCGACTTGTTGAAAAAAGGAAAAAAAAAAAATTATGGAAACTTAGAAAACCTTGATGGAACTGACATATGAAACTATACAAAACATCATGGACCTGTAGACTTTCTGGTTTTCATACCAACAAAACCACAAAATTCAATGGCAATTCAGTTTGTCCAAAGATTATGACACTACTGTACTTCTAGAATTTACAAGATTTCCTGTATATACAGTGGTCCCTCGGTTTTCGTGCATCTCCAAACTCGAACATTTATGTAAGTGTATTTTCGTAAGTGCTGTTGCAAGTGTATTTTTGGGGCCTGAAATAGACTAACCTACGTGACATTATTTCTTAAGGAAGTAAATTCGTTCGGTAATGGCACTTGAGCAGCATTTTGGAACGAATTTTCGGCGAAAACCGAGGGACCACTGTACTGCTATTCAGTTTATATTTTCATAACACATTGGAACTTATAATATCCCCCACCATAACTTGAAACAAATCAGTAATCATCATTAATTAACCAGATAAAACTAGGTGGTGTCATCCCGAAGCAGAAGTTATGCAAGGTTCAAAAGTAAGAGCAGAACAAAGGATTTCTAGAAGTTGTCCTACCTCTTAACATAAATTAAATTGGGAGAGATTATCAGCAACTGTGCTGTGACCAGTTTCGAGTGCTATACTACCATCTGAGCTCGGCCTGGGGCCTGGTTGTACATGTATGTGCGCCTGAGGCATAAGTGTGTTTTCTTTAGACTGAGAAAGCTTGTGTATAACTTGTATAGCAAAAACAATTATAAATTAGATTCTCTACCCTTAATTCTGTTTAATGTCATTTCTTTCATTAAAACTTGAAGATTATTATAAAGTACAGTAGTACAGCAATTCAAATAAAAATAAATTACAGTACCGTAGTTTTACTAAAGACTGGCAGATAAAATTCTAAAACAATGAAAAAAATAAAATCTTTGCTATGGTTGCATGCTAAAATGCCATGGCCTGATACAGGAGTCAAATTTAATTCATTTTCACAAAAGCCCGCTGAGCAGCCTCATCTGAAATACTTTCTGTTTAACTTATAAAAGAAATATAAAATGCAATAAACAGTTAATTTATCATGTGCAAATAGCCTATATATTTAATTACATGCACAAGCCAAAAATACTCATCTCTTCAGCACTCATTGTAACATTTAACTGAGTGAAAGCAATCTTTATCAATGCAAACTGATGTCTGACTAACATCAAACATTACTTGAAAACCAACACAAGAATAAAAAAAAACATTGTACTTTGAGCAATTAGAATTAGACGAAATGAGTATTAATTTAACATGTAAATGTCAAACTGCTATACAGTACCGAGGAATGCATGCCAATAGCTTATAAAAGATGAGAAACATAAATGTACATCACACTAACAGCCAAGGGATTCGGAGGCTTCAGTAATATTTCGACAAGTGAAGATGTATATCAGTGCTTAAGAACTAACTAAATTATATTTACGTGACCTGACTAAGCTGGACTTCCAATGCACAAGTTGGAGAAGTTTATCAAGATAATACTTTAAAGTAGCATTTCAATTATCATTAAATTAATATGCCAATTAATACAGAAGTGAGTGGATTCTCACATCTAGCTTATGAAAGCAAAGGGCAACCAATAATTATAGTTCAAAAGAACGTTTGTTTTTTCTTACGTAATTTTGTGCAGCTCTCCAACTGTGTAGGGAAGCTCTCAGCTAAGACTGTACTAATTATGACATACCTCTGGCAGCAAGGCCAGGTCCATGGGGGGGCACTCAGTGGGGTCAAGAAAGGGCCAATGTAAATAGGACCAGCCACCAAATTCAAATTAAGAGCAGACTACAGTATGATCAACTATAGGCAACACTAGACCTTATAAGAGGCAACATAATATTAAATGAACCCCTTTAATGATGAAGTAACTGACCTTTGAAAGGATTGATCATTGTGTGTTAACTCTCGCAATGCTGATTACACAAACAAGTGATTGGCAAAACTATTCTATCATACACAACAGTCTATTAGTATTATAATGCACACAATAAAACTTACAACTTTTAGTAAAATCATCTGAATTCATTCTAATGAATACCCTTTCCAGGTGGTGAATTTACTGGAAATTAGCCATTATAATAATATGCACTTCAGTGAGCACAAATTCTTGTATGAATATGTAAACTAAATCAACAGTTACAAACTTGTATAATATTTATTTATCAAGGAAATCTGCTAAGTGCAAAAAGCACAATACATGTGTCAACTAAATGTACAATTAGCTTTAATTTTATTGCATGAACTTAAAAATTGTATGTCAGAAATCATAAAAAATACAAAGAATTATTTGAACCAAAGGGTAAAAAGACATTTACCTACAAGGATAGAAACATAATTAAAGTGTTTATGTAATATCAACGAGGAGTTAACAGGCACAATACTACACTCCCAATGTGTTACTTGTTTTTGCATCCTAAACTACATTAACTGCTTTTCAAGTTACCATTTAAATTTTCTGACTAACTTTATCAGTGTTAATCTATTTCTGATAATTACACGAAACAGGACACACTTGTTCCTACAATGTAAACAATATTTGAATACAAAGAACCCCATCATGAGAAAGTGAAAAACTTAATGCTTCTCTGATGTTCATGTATGTCCCAAAGTTAAAATCAAACACCAAAGTCATTGGTATTTTGAAATAAGAAATGGAACCAAGGCTGTATACTTCAGTACATCTATTTGTATCCTTGATTTTCATTCACTCCACGAATCTCCCTCGAAGGGTCGACTACTATACAAGAAATCTTCAAAAAGTTTCAACTGTGGCAAAACTTCATATCTTGTAGTATTAAGGCATCACTAGCTATTATGCACATCTCTCTGTTCTCTCTGAAATGACAGTCTCTGACAAGGAAGAAGGTTACTGCAAACAAACAGGAATTTAAAGGTATTGGAAAAAAGCAATAAAAGCAAAAGTACTCAAAACACAAGAAGTCAGGGAATCTGGAGAAATTTATTAAAGAGAAATATGGAATTACTGAGACATTATGGGTGACCACAATGTAGCACAACAATGAATGTGGCAAAGGAAGAAAAAACATTAATATGACAAGGGGCAATTCCTTTACTTCTCCCACAGCAATTGTTACCATGGAGGTACTAAAGACAACTGGTTTGCTACAGGTGTATGCCTAAAAGATTTTTGTCTTAATACTTACAGGTAATATATTACTAAAATGTTTCTCTAACACCTAAACACAACAGAAACATGCCTAAGAAACTTCTCTAAAACACCTACAGAAAACGAGCATACATATTTTTCAACATTAACAATTTATGGTATGCACACATGTCAAGTTTCTCAATACCAACTATATAAAACTGGTGTGCTGAATGTGCTTTTTTTTTAACACCTATACTGGGAATGAATTAAGTACAGTACAGTAGCTAACATCTGTATCATTCATCCATGAGAAAATTGTGTACAATGAATCACCAGAAGTACCAGATCAATCTACCACTTACACTCCTTTAAACATCCTTCCTCTTAGTTTATAAGTTAAATTGATAAAAAAAAATCAAACTTCACTACATTATTTAGCCAACCCCCAATGTCTTCTTCCAAAATACAATGCTTTGACTCATTTTATAATGAACAAATTTTTAAATTAAACAATTATTCTTTTCATTAACAAAAATATTTACTCTCAACAAGAGAATAGGATATTAACAAGTCTTTGTTTCAATAGCAAAACTTTACAAATAATACACGTACATGTACATATTTTCTAGAAAGGAATCATAGCAGTTAACACGATTTTTTAACACGCGTGAATCAAGGGAGTTTTAACCTAAAAGCCTGAGCAGGTGTGTGAGTGTTCAAGTTTAGATGTGTATATGTTTACTATCACACAAATATGAACATGACAAGAGGGAAGGGAAGGGAAAGACAACACAACATTGAAGACTAGCACTTGCTAAACACCTCAAAGTGTAAACAGAACTGCTTTTCTTACCAACTCTCTTATACTGTTCCCTTTTTTTCCTTTTTCCCTTCTGAAGGCATGGAAATAAGCAAAGAGAGGGTGTGCTAGGGGCAAAGGGTGTTCAGTGCAAAAGCCGCAGCAAATATCAAGCCGAAGAATTATTAGATCACAAAATACTCACAAATATATGACAAGAATAAAACTTGTGTGATACAATTTCCACAGAAAAAGTGTTGAAGGATATATCTTAAAAAAATAAAATCTAGTTAAAGACACAACAAGTGTTTCCTTACAGAGTATCTCAATTGTAATGAATGAAAGTACTGTTCACCAAATTGCATTACTCCAAGACTAGGTTGTGGAATTTGCAACACATTTCACCCATTAACGTGAATAGTCTAGCAATTACTTTTTCCAACTTTTGATTTGCAGCATCATTACAGAAAATGCCCTTTGTTAGTACATTTTAAATATTCCAATTAGAAACTGGCGAATAACATCCATTACATCTTTACCAGTGGGTTGCACAAGATCTTGGATAGTTAGTGTGTACGTTATACTTAAGTAACAAGCAATACAATATCTCAATTCTAAAGCAGTGCTGAAATGGCTGAAATTTTTTAAATTTATCTGGCAAAAGTTCTTAACCCTTTTACTACATATAACATATGCCCTGTATTTCAAATTGCATTTCTGTTTAGCTTTTGGGAAAGGGTATTTCTTTGATACATGCTTAAAATTCTTTTACGCTGCAACAAAATAACAATTTAGCACCCTTCCACCAAAGCAACCCCCTAAATTAAAAAATCATTCATCTCTTTCTCCCTAGTATTAGAAGGTGGAAAGTAAACAGGATTATATTTAGCTATCTATTTCTTCTTTTAAAGAGTATGAATGAGCTGTACCTCATGGGCCCTACTTCTTCCCATTTGATTGAATTTTGTGAATTACCTGCATCATACCGACATCAGCTAAAACCTACATAGAGAGGCTTCTATATATACATATACACCAATAAAATAATGCACCAATATACTTAACTATCCAGTCTATTTACATGTAATGATAAATCCCCTCTCCCTGCCTGACACTAATGTCTGGAATATAAAGTTTTTCTCCTCACTTTATGCTAACTCACCACTGTGCAATGTTTTAATTCTAATTTTGCATATACTTTTGCCGTATGTGAGCAGTATGGTTCACAAAGCATACCTATGAGTCTTCTTATGGGAATTAAGTGTTTATGGCATGACTTTAGTCCAGATGCCATGCCATTCATCTAGTGTAAAAAAAAGGGATGCTAGTACATTTATTACCACTACTATAACTATACCTCTGCCATTTCAATGAACTATTAAAAACATCTCGTACTGTATACCAGATCACTTACTGACAGATGCAGGAAAAAATATTTACATCTCTGACACGCATGTGGATAGTAAGTGGTAAGGTAAACTTTCTTCTTTCTTTCAACATGTCGGCCGTTTCCCACCGAAGCGGGGTGACCCAAAAGGAAAAACAAAATTTTCTCCTTGTACATTTAGTAATATATACAGGAGAAGGGGTAAACTATGGCACCTAATTAAAGATAGAATGTTATTGAACTACTGAATTTACAAAGCACTGGAATCTTTTGATTATTCAGCACCTTAAACACATCCTAACATTATGTAGCAAATTTACACTATTAATACCAACTTGCTATTATCATGACCAACTCAATCTCACATTACATAAGTCAATCACAATGCAAGCAAAACCATTCAAAATCAATTTTTCATATTCTGTAATCCATGTCATATAACATTCCATGTCAGTGGCCAGTAACACGAGCAAATTTAGAAGAGGAAATATCCACCATTTATGATAAAACAGATGCTGGGCTCTGAGGTAAGAACCCTGTGAGAAGAGTGGCACACCCTCCTAATGAAGATGCCCTCCCATTCCTAGACAAAACACAAACCCCCCCACCACTGCATTAAGGTGACCGAGCATCGAGGGCGGGGAAGCTGAGGTGACAAGCGAGCATATTTTACGGTAATGTATTGTTTGCAATTAAAACTTCACCTTTACTGATCTTAACACTACCATTTACCCAAAAAACAAGATCTAGATTTGATGTAGCAGGACATTTGTTATTTAGATCAAAGGGATTAATGTACAGTATTTAATGCTGCTTTAAAATAGAGTTTCAAAAGATTAAGTCTGCAAGGAGTGATAATGCTGAAAAAATTAATGCATGGTGGGAAACACACTATTCAATTCACCTGACTATTATTTACAATAGTCACCACAGAAATATCAACATTCAAGTGTTAACACTGACAATCAAAAAGTTTTACATCAAATATCAACAGACAAACAAATATTCAATCTGGTTGCACTTTCATACCTTAGTGAGGAAAAAAAAAAGTCAACGGCTAATGTAAAATATACTTTAGTTCCAAACACTGCCTTGTGTTTGTGAAACATTAACGCATAAATATGATCAGCTTTTAGCTTTCCGATTTCTAGACAAAACCTAATTCATTCCCAAATATTGTCTAATACACAGCTATTTAAAAAAAGACTACCATAATAACAAGAGAATCAACACTCCAAACTTTTTTGGGGCATGTGATACAGAAAAAATTTATTAAGAGATTAACAGAGTACAGTGGCTACAGATAAACAGCTAATCCTTGATGTTTTTGGATACTATGTACTACAATCAACTCTTACAAAGCTCCTCCATAGAGTGCAACTCTTTGTACACGAGACTGAAAAATTACAATGAAAATTAAATAGCACGTACTATGAAGGTCTTTCTGTGCAGTATTCTATTTTGGATGTACTTTTTCCAATTACATTTACAAAAAATTGCAGTGCATAAAGCTTCATAAAAGCTGATTGTACATACCAGTATGCATTCTGAGGGTTGTTCATTTAAGATTTTAATGCCTCACCCATATTTTGATCAAATCTGACTACAATTCAAGAGTCTGCATTCTACAAATTTCATTTAAAATCCTCAATTATATTAAATTTCCAAACTTTTGACAATTTACAGGTTTACAGTCATGAGCATAGAAAATATATGGAGGAAAATTACACAGTAATACTGTGAATTTAATAATATACAAGTACTAATGATATTAAAAAATCCATTCCTTGGTATTCGGAAAGTTAACCCATACACAGTGTGCCCAAAGTCATTCAATCTTGTCTATTTCTCTAAATTCTCTTTCAACTGAATACTTCCTCATAAAATTTTATTACTTTTAAAATATACCATAAACAAGGTTTATCACTCGTGCTGCAAATCTTTTTTTAATTATCTGTCCTTCCAACTATGTTTGATCTTCCTTCTTCCAATTTGTTATGCTTGCTTCATATATTTTCAGCCATTACATTACTTTATATTTTCTCTTAAAATGTTCAAACCACCTGAACACACCCTACTTTTTGCTCAAACCTCCCAAATATGTGAAGTTTTAGTTTATATCACCTGAACACCCTACATCATTCAAATCCTATTTTGTTTTGTGTTTAAGTTTTGCTTTAACACCATTTCCATTACTCGAGCTTTTGATAACTTTACTGCTGTACATCGTATATTTTACTAAATATGTACCTTCCACCCTTTCCCATATACATAGTGATTCAAAAACTGTATCAAGCCTCCAACAACAAAAAAATGATGACAATTACATCAAGCAATGAAGTCAAAGTCAAATATGAGAAATGTCTTTTTTATGCAACCAAGTGTACACCATGGTAATACAGGATTCAAAATATTCCTTCACCCCATATGTTATGTTTATTACACATGCTAGTGTCAGTAATTCTGACTTTAATGACATTTCTCTATAAGGGCCTAAATCCGGCAATGCAAGCGACACAAAAGGCAATAAGGTTAAATCCACATTATAATGGAACATTGTGAAAAAGCCTCAAGAATGTGTGTGTGATTTCACCAAGTGACTGCCACCTATTAAGAGCCTAGTTAGTAACTCATTCCCTGAAAATCTGATAGAAGAAAGATTATAGAATCAATTTTCAGTATTTTTGTCCTACAGTACCCTTTCCTATCACTATATTAATGTATAACATATCAGTTAATACTACTGGAAGGCACAGAAAATTCAAATGCTTTAATTCAATAAGCATCAATTAGATTACAAGTGGTGCAAAACAACTACTGTTACATTATCAATACTCACATCTCCATCCTCATACACCTCCTCATCCACAATTTCAGCTTTGTACTCCAAGAGAAGATCGCGGATGGGCTTCACATCTAAATCATTGCTGATGAATGGATGCTGAAATAAAATTATTAAGATTAACAGTTCGAAGATCAATTTTTGAAAAACAATACATAGGAGAAATTAAGAAAATACTGTACAAGCATCCAGTCTTTCATTTACAATTTATGCCAGATTTCCTAAACTGCTTTTGCAAATATTGAAAATATGGTACAATATGCAAATAGAAAATAATCCGTTTTTGAGCAAATACCTCAAGTACTGTCATGATCATTGGGAGTAATTTTCAATAATTCTCCTAAAAAGCAAATGTGAACAAAAATTACAAAGCAAAAACCTAACCATCTTCAAAGAAAATACTCGTTCCTTATGCCTTTATGTAATATTATACTAAACAAAGCTCAAATTTTAAACATTTTACCTGCAGAAGTTCCACAGCACTTGGTCTAAGAGCTGGGTCCTTCACAAGGCACTTGCTAATGAAGTCATTGAATTCCTTGGAATATCTGTGGTAGAAAAACAAAAAGCTAAGTAAGAGAAAATAGTTAATTTTCTCTCATTATTCATATGCCAAAACATCCTCTCAAACACATTCTTACATATGTACATATATACAGACATATATCTAATAGTAGGTAGTAGGTTGGTAGACAGCAACCATTCGGGGAGGTACTACCGTCCTACCAAGTGAGTGTAAAAAGGAAGCCTGTAATTGTTTTACATGATGGTAGGATTGCTGGTCCTAGGTAGTAGGTTGGTAGACAGCAACCGCCCAGGGAGGTACTACCGTCCTGCCAAGTGAGTGTAAAACGAAAGCCTGTAATTGTTTTACATGATGGTAGGTTTGCTGGTGTCTTTTTTCTGTCTCATAAACATGCAAGATTTCAGGTACATCTTGCTACTTCTACTTACACTTAGGTCACACTACACATTCATGTACAAGCATATATATACACACCCCTCTGGGTTTTCTTCTATTTTCTTACTAGTTCTTGTTCTTATTTCCTCTTATCTCCATGGGGAAGTGGAACAGAATTCTTCCTCCGTAAGCCATGCGTGTCGTAAGAGGCGACTAAAATGCCGGGAGCAAGGGGCTAGTAACCCCTTCTCCTGTATATATTACTAAATGTAAAAGGAGAAACTTTCGTTTTTCCTTTTGGGCCACCCCGCTTCGGTGGGAAACGGTCGACGTGTTGAAAGAAGAAGAAGGATTGCTGGTGTCTTTTTTCTGTCTCAAACATGCAAGATTTCAGGTATGTCTTGTTACTTCTACTTACACTTAGGTCACACTACACATTCATGTACAAGCATATACAGTGAACCCCCGGTGTTCGTCCTGCTCAAAACATGCCCTTTTATGTAAGTTTATTTTTTTAAATGCTTTTATAAGTGTAGTTTTGGGGGTCTAAAAGGACTAGTCTACTTTACATTATTTCTTAAGGGAATAAATTCGGTTGGTAATGGCACTTGAACAGTATTCTCTTACGAAAAATGGACGAACACCGGGGGTCCACTGTACATGTATATACACACCCCTCTGGGTTTTCTTCTATTTTCTTACTAGTTCTTGTTCTTATTTCCTCTTATCTCCATGGGGAAGTGGAACAGAATTCTTCCTACATAAGCCATGCATGTCGTAAGAGGCGACTAAAATGCCGGGAGCAAGGGGCTAGTAACCCCTTCTCCTGTATATATTACTAAATGTAAAAGGAGAAACTTTCGTTTTTCCTTTTGGGCCACCCTGCTTCGGTGGGAAACGGCCGACGTGTTGAAAGAAAGAAAGTTCTTGTTCAGTTACTGAAGTACTGTAGTTCGCATACAGATAAAAATTGCTATACTGCACAATTTTTTCAGAAACTCAAGTCTATTTTTTTTTTTTAATAACTAGCCATCTTCCACTGAGGTAGAGGGACCCAAAATAGAAGAAATGCATTCACAGTCATATAGACAATCATTGTCTTGCCAGAAGGATGCTGGCATCAGAGTTCAGATGGTACTCCGAAAGGCAACATTCCTAACCCCTCCTTCACAGTGCAAGCACTACTTTCCACCTCCAGGACTCAAATCTTGCTAACTAGTTTCCTGACTCCCTTCATAAAAGTTACCTAGGATATCAAGTCATAAAAAATACTTGCTTCCACTCACTCCTAAAATGCACCCATATAAGCTTGTTAGATAGCCAAGTCCCTAGTACTCAAAACCTCCTTTATCCCTTCCCTACAACTTTTCCTGGGATGACCCCTAGGGCTCCTTCCTTCCACCACAAACGGTCGGGCATGCACGACATGGCATATGCGTACGGTCGGGCACGCACGTCATGGCATATGCGTACGGTCGGGCACGCACGTCATGGCATATGCATACGGTCGGGCACGCACGCCTTAGGCGTATGTGTACGGTCAGGCAAGCACGTCAAGGCGTATGCATATAGTCGGGCACGCACACCATCACGTATGCATATGGTCAAGTATGCATACCATCACGTATGCGTACAGTCAGGTACTCAGTCAAAAATGGGCCTTTCTCTTTTTCTCTTATACATCAAGAACAAAAAATTAAAAACCATAATGTGCTTGTGTAACACACATTCAAGATATAATTAGGCTTATACACTAGATGCAAACCTTCAAATGTAATTAAATAATTAAATTTTTGAGAGAAGCTTACTTAGAAGGGTAGTCAAGTTTAGGAGGATCAGATTTCTGAATCTTGAGCATAACACGGACGGGAGAAACTTCGTGGTTTGGTGGGTCCATCTGTGCAAATTCTATCAATGAAATGCCCAGTGACCACACATCAGCCTACAACAAAAATAAAACACTTAAGTAAACAATGGCCTATTGAATAACTAAAGTGTAATGAACACTTGTCAATGCATAACCACACGGAGACAACAACTCAGAAGATTAATTGATCTACTGAAGAGGATCCCAGCAGGGTGTCAAAATATACAAATCAATTAATCTTCCGAGTTTCTCCTCGTGGGTTATTATTGATCACTGATGTATTACAAGGTGATTTTTTAAATACTGTACTTGTTATAAAATCTGTAAATCACATAACCCTTCCGTTTCTTCCTGTGCTCCAAACTGAACATCATGGCATAGTGATTGTGCTGTCAAGAAACGAGATTATTCTGATTTTAAGCTATGATCCCCCAATTTTTTTGTATGTAAAAAGCCATGTGTTTTAAAGGGTTCACTACTAAGCACTTTCTCAAGGCAGCAATTTTTTTTTTCAACAAGTCAGCCGTCTCCCACCGAGGCAGGGTGACCCAAAAAGAAAGAAAATCCCCAAAAAGAAAATACTTTCATCATCATTCAACACTTTCACCACACTCATACATAATCACTGTCTTTGCAGAGGTGCTCAGATACGACAGCTGAGAATAAGTCCCTCCCAGCTGTCACTATCCCAGACTCCTCCTTTAAAGTGCAGGCATTGTACTTCCCATTTCCAGGACTCAAGTCCAATTAAATCAATTAACTGGTTTCCCTGAATCCCTTCACAAAATGTTACCCTGCTCACACTCCAACAGCTCGTCAGGTCCCAAAAACCATTCGTCTCCATTCACTCCTATCTAATACGCTCACACATGCTTGCTGGAAGTCCAAGCCCCTCGCCCACAAAGCCTCCTTTACCCCCTCCCTCCAACCTTTTCGAGGACGACCCCTACCCCACCTTCCTTCCCCTACAGATTTATACACTCTCCAAGTCATTCTACTTTGATCCATTCTCTCTAAATGACCAAACCACTTCAACAACCCCTCTTCAGCCCTCTGACAAATACTTTTAGTAACTCCACACCTCCTAATTTCCACACTCTGAATTTTCTGCAAAATATTTACACCACACATTGCCCTTAGACAGGACATCTCCACTGCATCCAGCCGCCTCCTCGCTGCAGCATTTGCAACCCATGCTTCACACCCATATAATAGTGTTGGTACCACTATACTTTCGTACATTCCCTTCTTTGCCTCCATGGATAACGTTTTTTGTCTCCACAGATACCTCAACGCACCACTCACCTTTTTTCCTTCATCAATTCTATGGTTAACCTCATCCTTCATAAACCCATCCGCTGACACGTCAACTCCCAAATATCTGAAAACATTTACTTCTTCCATAATCCCTCTCTCCAATGTGATATCCCATTTTTCTTTATTTAAATCGTTTGATACCCTCATCACCTTACTCTTATCTATGTTCACTTTCAACTTTCTACCTTCACACACCCTCCCAAACTCGTCCACTAACCTTTGCAACTTTTCTTTAGAATCTCCCATAAGCACAGTATCATCAGCAAAAAGTAACTATGTCAACCCCCATTTTGCATTTAATTCCCCATAATTTAATCCCACCCCTCCCCCCAACACCCTAGCATTTACTTCTTTTACAACCCCATCTATAAATATATTAAACAACCATGGTGACATTACACATCCCTGTCTAAGACCTACTTTTACCAGGAAGTAATCTCCCTCTCTCCTACACACCCTAACCTGAGCCTCACTATCCTCATAAAAACTCTTTACAGCCTTCAGTAACTTACTACCTATTCCATACACTTGCCACATTGCTCCCCTATCCACTCTATCATATGCCTTTTCTAAATCCATAAATGCAATGAAAACTTCTCTACCTTTATCTAAATACTGTTCACATATATGCTTCACTGTAAACACTTGATCTACACATCCCCTACCCACTCTAAAGCCTCCTTGCTCATCTGCAATCCTACTCTCTGTCTTTCCTCTAATTCTTTCAATAATAACCCTGCCATACACTTTACCTGGTATACTCAGTAAACTTATTCCCCTATAATTCTTACAATCTCTTTTATCCCCCTTCCCTTTATATAAAGGAACTATACATGCTCTCTGCCAATCCCTAGGTACCTTCCCCTCTTTCATACATTTATTAAACAAAAATACCAACCACTCCAACACTATATCCCCCCCTCCTTTTAACATTTCTGTCATGATCCCGTCAGTAAAATTATATTAGTAAAATTATATTAGTCAATTTCATTTCAGCAGGAAGCAATGCCATAAAGGTTAAAGTACTAAAAGATGGGGATTAAGTGATGGAATGGTTTGTGCATTTGTTCAATGATGCCTTTGAAAAAAGGGACAGCACCTAAGGATTGTGAAATCTGAAAGCTAGAGAGATTGAAGCTGATTTTCATGAGAAAAGGGAAATATAAAGTGAAAGCAGAAAAGAGCATGGATGCTCAAACTTATACCACTCAAAACCTTCACACCTCTCTCAACTCTTCTGGGGAAAAATTCTACCCCTTTTTCCTTTCACCCTAGACATAAATCCTCTCCCCCCCCCCTCCCCACAATTCTGTCAAAATGCACAAATCACATCAACAACCTCTCTACCCACCGAATAATACCTTTCAAAACTCCACACTATCTAACTTCTATGCCTGGTCACAGACCGGGCCGCAGGGGAGTTGACCCCTGGAACTCTCTCCAGGTATACTCCAGGTATAATATTCACTCTACATGTTTCTCTCAAAATGACTTCTCCACTATCTCCTCACTGTAATGTTTAAAGCCAATACGTCTCACCTATATAGAAGGGTTGAAACGTGAATGATAAAGAAATACAAAAGTTCCAGGATAAGTATCACAACCACAGAGCACACAAAGATAGTGTGTATAAGAAATAAGAAATACCTAGTAACTTTTCAACCGTGGTAAAAATAAGTCATTATGTATCTCGATGATCACATTAGTCATAAAAGCCTATTGTGTACATTTCTATACCAAACTTGCATATTTAAAACAACATTTAAAAGAAATGCAAAATACTTACTTTATAATCATATTTGGCATCAATGAATGTCTCACACAGAATAACTTCAGGTGCTAACCAGTATGGAGTTCCTATGAAGGTACCTCTTTTATCATAAGTGTTTTTGTTTTTGGCAGATACTCCAAAATCAGCTGCAGATAAATAAAAAATATATATATATATATATATATATATTTATATACTCTACCATACATATACATTTCTCAGTGCATGTTTCAAAGGAAATTATCACAACATTTAAATCTTCTAGAATTATGACTAGTCTGCCCTAAAAATAAAAATCTTATCCAATATCATTACAAATATTTTTAAATTATCACTAGAATACTAACCAAAGTGTTAGCTTTATGTAAATAAATATTTGATGGCATTCATTATACAACACTCAAAGCATCACCAAGTAGGATGAAGTGTATATTCAAAATGACATTTTTGCCTGAAAATGCTTTTTCCAATGTAACAAGAGATACAAAATATTCTGCTAACAAATGTAAGTTAAGCCAGAAAGAACATACATGTTCAAGATTAATAAAAAACCTACGCAACTGTGTACGTAATGGAAATTATTTGTTTGTTGCAAAACGTTTCAGAAAAAAAGTACGAGAGGATGGATCAGGGACTTGATATGGTAGGTTACAAATGTTTGTGAAAGGCGACAATTGTTGAAAATAATTACGAGATTTTAGCAGAAGAGCAAGACTTAGGGTGGGATGCATGACCGAAGAATTTTTTTTCAAAATAATCCCTTTTAAATTCCTCCCCCAAAAAATTTATTCAACTATTGAAAACTTACAGTAACAATTGTCCTAAAGAATATCTGAAGCTGAAATGGATGTGGCAAATACCTATGATAACCTCATCTTCAGAACTAACCATGTCAATGTACTCTGCTGTACTTTAACAAAATAAAAAATGATTTAACTTTATATTAACAAAGGAAATGATATAAGCAAAGATGTGCATCTCAGACCAAAATATTAGAATATATGCTTTAAAAGATAAAAAAATACCCCCTTTTCACATTTAGTAATGCTTCCTTGAGAAACCAAAGTTCAATGAACCTGAAAATTCTTTAATTTACACCTACCGGAAAGGGTTTCAGTTTTACAAATGAGTAAATTAAACAAGAATGATGCAAAATAACCCTAATTTCAACAAAATTAACATACATACCTAGCTTTACTCCTCCTTCCATTGTTAGGAGGACATTACCCGCTTTTAAGTCTCGGTGTATCACCTGGTAACAAAGGTTACTTCAATTTGACAATTATAGTATATATAAAAAATTAATTTATAAAGTTATGACATTACAACCAAAAGATTTGGAGTGAAGGACACTAAATAGAAAATGTAATCGAAATCTTTATAGACAAACTACACAGCACAACAAACACTGCCATGCCACAAAACATCGACCTAGTAGGTGTACAGTGGACTCCCGAGTTTCGTAAACCCCGGAAATCGTACATTTATGTAAGTATAATATTGTAAGTGCTTGTGGAAAAGTATTTTTGGGGGTCTGAAATAGACTAACCTACGTGACATTTTTTCTTAAGGGGGTAAATTCGTTCGGTAATGGCACTTGAGCAGACTTCAGGAGTGAAGTTTTTACGAAACTCGGGGGTCCACTGTACAAGTAACTACAAAAGTGACAAGTTATATTTTCTAATTTACAATATAAAAAATTAAGGCCTTTTAAATTTTATAATCTTTAAAACAAAAAAGAAGTATCATGAGTCTTAAATTGATTGCACAGATTTAAACAGATTAGTTTGACAAAGTATTTTCCCCTTTGTTTAATATAAAATATAAATTTCAAATTATTCCAAGTATTCTTTCCCTCTTGGTTTAATATAAACCAAAAAGGGTAACACAGTAATAGTAACATAAAACCACATAGCATGCATTACATACCTTCTGTTCATGTATATACACAAGGGCATGAACAAGATATTTACAAACGTAGGCAATTTGGGGCTCTGTAAGAGGCCGATAAAGATCTGCCATGATGGAATCCATGGCCCCACCATCACAGTATTCCAGGTACATCTGAAGAAAAAAATTCAAGCAAGTTTGGAAGACAGAACAGCATAGAAAATAAAAAGAGTACAAAAGAAGAAAACTGATGAACTCACCAAATGTCACTTTTGAGAAAAATGCTTACAAAATTTTTAAATGTGCTTGCAACAATATCTAAGTAATCAACCATACAATTTTGGTCAAACTGGTCTCATTTTGAGGCAAATTTCAATGAGCATTAAGGTGGCATGAAAAGTTCATCAATTTTCTCAGGAACCAAATTACTGTTTTTAAGCATGATCAGTCAAACATCCCATATTTTTCGATGGGAAAAGGCAGAGTAAAAATGATGAACTCGTCAATATGAGTGATGTATGCAATACTTGAATGATGAACATTTTAGTATAGAAAATGCGATTTACACTCACTAATGAGTCTATTGGTTTTCTTCTCAGCATGTATTATCACTACACAGAAGCAAAGATACAATACAGAAACCTCTCTATGGTATGGCTTAAATAAAAGTGCAGTAAACAATTTTCTATTAATGTGCCATCAGTGAATAATTAATAATGTTAAATGTAGCATGAAATTAATCAACATGCCATATATTTTATGTGGCACATGGGGAGGAAAAAACAGTGGTGGGCTGTAGCCTAACTCAAACAATTTTGTTTAAGTTTTTTTTTGAGGTGGCTTGGGCATTTAGAGAATGGAGCAGAATATATTGACCAAAAGGGTCTATAACTCTGGAGTGGAAGAAAAGATGGGTAGGGATCATCCCAGGAAGGGCTGGAGGAGGGGGGGCTTACCCCTTTCGGGGTCGGTGCCGTACTAGTACGTTTTACGAGCAGGGATCGGTGCCGTACTAGTACACAAATTCTAGCGGCCTCAAATTAAGCAGGAAACGGCTGGTAGGCCTACATATGAAAGAATGGGTCTGTGTGGTCAGTGTGCGCAGTATAAAAAAAATCCTGCAGCACACACTACATAAGGAGAAAAAAAAAACGACCGTTTTTTCGTATAAAACAGCGACTTTGCAGTCTATTTTCGTATGGTATTTATTGATGTATTCTCGTTTTCTTGGTCTCATTTGATAGAATTTGAAGATATGTTACAGAAATAGAGATGATTTTGATTGGTTTGACAATGACAAGTACCTTGAAATTGAGCTCAAAGTAGCGAAAATGTTTGATTTTAGCCAATGTTCAAGAGTAAACAAAACACACCATGTGTCCAATACACATCAACTGGCGAGTCTAATATTCTTGCACAAGTGCACTGATATTATTTACACCATTTTTACAATGATGCAGTTGTATACATAATAGTAAATCTTCTATTTTTGTGAGAATAAAAAATGGAAAGCAAAAGTAATGTAAGAGGGGCCTGGAGACGTGACTAATGAACAGAGATGTTATTTTAGTGCCAGGAATGTCTGCCTTGTTTATTCTGGACCCTATTTTGAAATTGGCATCGTTTGAAATTTGTGTGAAATTGGCCAAATTGCCATTTTCAGACCACTATTTTGGGTAGTTGAAATTGGTAAATAGGCAGTTTCTTGTACTCAATCAATAGAAGAAATGGAGTTCTAGCGAAATAGCTATGATTTTAGTGGACTGGAACATTGGATTTGGCCAAAAATAGGACTCAAAGTGGGCAAAATAGTCGATGCGTAAACATCTTCGAGCCCGATAACTTCGCGAGAGCATAATTCCATACATTTTCATTCAAATTTCATACTTTTGGTGTCGTTATGATCGGAAAAAGATTCTCTATCATTTCATAAGAAAAAAAAATCCAAAAAATTTTCAACCCTGAGAACGTGTTTCCGAGAAGGCCTGTCGACCCCCAAAGGGTTAAAGGAAGTTTTGAGTACAAGGGGCTGAGCATTCAGCAGGCTTGTGCAAGTACGTATTATAGATTAAACCGAGTCAAAACAAGCAAGTTTTATGGTTTAAAATGCTGTTGAAGTGTGAGCAAGGTAACATTTATGAAGGAATACAGGGAATTTGGTTAGCCAGATTTGAGTCTTGGAGGTGATAAGGATATTGAAGTTCAAAGGGTTATTTGAACCGAGATGCATGAACACTTCTGATAAAACAGCTATTAAATTAATGATGAATTAGTTTCCTTATCTGGGTTACCCTACCTTGGTGGGAGAATACCAGTGTTAAAAAATAAAAACACTATCTGCATTACATCAATTTTATTTAACACACCAGCCATCTCCAACGTCCCAACGAAAAAAGGAAAAACTTGGACTGGCACTCATTATATCAATATCTTGCCAGAAGAATGCCGACATCACAATTCAGATGCCCCTCCGAACTACAACAACCCCATTCAAAATGCAGTCACTATGCTTCCACCTCCAGGACTGAATCCCTAAATAAATGTTATTTTGCTCACACTCTAACATCATACGGTCATAAAATCCACATCAAAATTAAGTGTATAAATTAACTTACCCAAAGTTTTCCATTGAAGTGGTAAGCCTCTAACAGTTCTACAATGTTTTCATGTTTGCATTCTGAAAGAATGTCTATCTCTATCATGAAAGTTTCAAGATCTTCCTCCTCTTCCAGTGCAACTTGTTTGAGGGCAGCAAGCTGCTTTGTTTCTTTGTGTACAGCCTAAAGAAGATAAAGTAATATGTACTGTAAAATGAGAGCTGCAAATATAAAATACATAAAAATTAGACACTGAAATCACACAGTAAATAGATGCCAAAACATTCTGTATAAGCTAAGTAAAAGGGTAATTTATATGAATCCCCTACTTGCTAACTGTTCAAAACATCAGTAACAAGACATTACTCAATGTACACATCAACCAGCACATCCAGCACAATCTTTACAAAAGATTAAATTCTTGGGTTCAAAAAACTGTCCAACCACTGACAATACTTTTGATTTGTCTTTTATGATTATCACCACCACGAATCAGTATGAAGGTTGTGAATTAGCATAATACACTACGAAATCATTAAGAGCAAATTCTACACACACAAATGAAATATGAATTAAAGAAAAAAAAAATGTTCAGGAGATATCAAGTCTGTTTGGGATCAAAAAACTCAATCCTGGAAGAGTTAGGAAAGTACTCTTTATAACTGTCATGCATCGTTATATTGTACATAAATGCCCAGAATAATCATGATAAAATATTTCATAATAAATTAGCCTAATAAGGTAGTGAATCATTACATATCAATACTGAAATTTTCTCTTAAAATTAATGTCTTAACCAATAGCTATTTTCTACATCCAGGTGTCAAAGTACAGTACAGGTGATAATTATTTACAAATACATACATACATGTACACTAAGCCAAAATAAAGCTTCCCCACTTTCTGCATATTTCACTTTCATTCTTGATCCCATTGGGGTTTCCATCAGGAAATAATCCAAAATATTTTTACTGTATATCAAGAGGTGGTTATAAAAATTTCCTTTATCAGATAACTTAAAATTCCAGATTATTTCTCCACAATGTTGGACAATTTACAAATCAATTTTGCTGATATTTTTTATGTAATGAAGTGATATCAAATAACCTAAAGTACAGTAGTACTGAATAGCACAAAATTTTAATTTAATTATTAATAGCTTAGATAATTCTTTCATTTATTTTTGAGTGGGTTTCAAGGTACATTATCTTCACACTCATTGTACATTTGGAAAAAATAAACAACTTTGAGCTCAATCACTCGTATATAAATATACAGTAAATGCTTTTACTGTAAAAGGATTTACAATCACTCGTATATAAATGTACAGTAAATGCTTTTACTGTACTAATCCACTAACCTGGAAATATACCAATGTCAATACTCTCAAAAGGAAAATATGAATTTAAAATTAAATCATTCACACTGGTAAAAGAGGCCATGTGTGCAGTAATGACTGACAAATCATATGAAACCATAACCAAAATCATCATTTCTGGATTGTTAATAAAGCAAATATTTCCAAATACACTCCTTAACTTTTCATTCCCACAATACTTTTGCAAGTCATCTGTAATGTTTTCTTTTCTAACACCACTTTTTATCTTTCTATGGATACGAATAACCAACTGAAGGCATAATAGCTTAATATTTTCTCAATAAGGCCCCTTATAACTTGGTAACCGAGGTTTGTTAAAAATTAATAACAAAATTTACTATTTTTTTTTTATGTTGCACATCCCAGAAAATTAAAAGGTATAAACAGCAGAATAGCTTTTTATAACTTTTGTGCACCTTATGACACTCACAGCCAACGAAAGGCCATCTGAAGTTTGAATAAAAAAATCAACTATTTATTGTGACTGGTTTCTCAACTTACCTTATAAACTTTGCCATAGGCTCCATCTCCCAACTCTCCAATGATTTCCCAGAACTCTTCTGGATTGTCCAGCCGAACATTATGAAAGTGCTTTTTCTTCTTGGCTGAAGATCCACCTTTAAATATATCCTTGAATTTGGAGAGCATTGTTTCAGTAGCACTGGTGGTCACATTATATAGTATTTATGCTAGCCTGGAAAACACAGTAGTAATATTACCAGTATTAAACATTCTACAATAGTCAACATTGTGACAAAAATTTTAAAACTTAGCCTAACTCAAACATTCTTGATTAGTAGGCATGGCTCTTATTTCCTACAGTTTGAAGAAAAACTAACACATTAAAAGATATGGGACAGCAGTTTGCTAGACTATGTGTTAGCGGTTAAAAGGATAATGAATAGACTTAGATGTGCATGGGTTTAGAGGAGTGAGTAATATGTAAAATTACAATTTAGTGATAGTAAGAGTAAGAGCAGATGGTGTACAAGAAGAATAGCATCAGTGGGTAAGAGAAGGGAAAGTGAATGCACTAAAACAGTTAGGGAAAGAAACAAGTAACTACTGGAAGAAAGGTGGGCAAGAGAGAGTACAGAAAATGAGGTCAAAAAGGTATGGAGGTAGATTTAAGAAAGCAGTGCTTGAATGCACAGCAGAGGTTTATGGTTGTAGGAGAGTGCAGATAAGGAAAGACTGCTAGAATAATGAGGAATAGAAGGCAGTAAGAGGAGAAAAAGTTAGCACATTAGCTTTCACAATGTAAAAACGACATGGAAAACGGCATATAGGGAGAAAAAGAGGGGTTCAATGAGTGGCAATGGAGTGCAAAAGGAAAGCCAATTAGAGAATGGGCAAATGTTTATCAGCACAGTATGCCAAGAGTAAAAAACAGTTGTGGGTAGAGATTAATGAATTAAGAAAGCCTAAGGATCAAATGGACCTGGCAGTTAAAATTGAAAGAAGGGAGATGTTAGACAAGGAGGTGGAGGTGATGGAAATAATATTTTGAGCAGCTGTTAAATATTGCTGATGAAAGAGAGGCAATGATCTCACACATTAGGAAGGAAGGAAAAATATCTCATAGGAGCAAAGAGAGAAAAAAAAAAGAGCTGGAGGTAAATGTGGGGAAAGTGCATGAGATAGTTAGGTTAGGTAAGATTCGTCAGGAAACAGGACAAGTGTTTTCTGACGCGGGTCTTGGTCAGATGATGACCCGTCGTTGGAGCTTTTGGTCATCTGACCGAGGCCTTCCGCTGGCTTACCGGTCAAAAGTAGATGAGAGAGAAGGGATTAAGATTAAGATGTTAAAAGCAGGTAGGAATAGTTTTAGAGTGCATGATGTATGTGTTTAATATACACGTACTATATACACGAATGAAGGGGAAGTAACTAAGAATTGGAAGAGAGCAAACATATCTCCTTTGTATCAGGAGTACTATTCTGGTTAAAATGTATGGTAGAAATATTACCGAGGTACAATTACTATTAAACAAGAGGCAAGAAAAGTAGGATTGCAGAGGAACATGGACAATTTAGAAAGGTTAGTAGGACAAGTAATGTGAGCTGGAGAAGGTTCTGCCCAGAGTTGGCCAGTAGGCTTACTTCAGTGTTCCTCTAGGCAAGGTAGTAGTATCAGTGGCAATGATTTCTGGCCAGTGTTTTGGATATCCAGTAGCTTACAGAGAGAACTATGCATCATTTACACGTGCTTCAGCTTTGAAGCACAAGCATGTGTGGGTTCACCCATTAGTGCTGTCCTAGCTACTAATTTAATTGAGTATTATTATTATAATCAAAACTAAGCCCTAAACCCACAAGGTCATACAGTGCTGATTTATTTGTGGAACATTTAAAATCTACCTGTATCCTACCCATCATTCCTGGTTCTATCAAGTGAACGAGTTATGAGGCCTGGTCTCAGACCAGGCCGTGGGGGCGTTGACCCCCAAAACCCTCTACAGGTATGTGTAGACCAAATGTTAACATCGAGACATGTACATGAACAGTGCTTAGACAAGGGTAGTAGTAGACGTAACATTTACGGAACACTTTGACCACTAATAGGTACATGTACAGTGGTACCTCGAGTTACGATATTTTTTCGTTCGAGAATGTTGTTCAAGTGCCATTACCAAACGAATTTATCCCCATAAGGAATAATGTAAAATAGACTACTCCTTTTACACCCCCAAAAATATACCTACAAAAGCATTTAAAAAAATAAACTTACATAAAAGGGCGATTTTGGGGACCATCGTAACTCGAGGTACCACTGTACTTAGACACAAACTAAAGGTCTATAATCAAGCCACATGAATAGAGTTCTAGCAGTAGCTCTGGAAAATATGTATCTTACTTAGTTTAATACATTATCCATTACTAATAATTTTTATTTTAGACACCTAGTATGCATAATGAACACACATTATTGCTTGACTGTTAAATTAACAAAAGAATGGGTAAGTAATGGTACAAGATACCAACATTAGAAAAAACAAATGCAATTATAAGGAAACTCTACCAACTACTTTTGTCCACACAGTGGACTTCATCAGGTCACAAAAGATCTGTGTGTGACCTGATGAAACCCACCAAATAGGGAAATCATCAACACAGATTCCACTTGATTAAATTTGCCTCTTTAGTATAAGAATAAAGAGCACTGCAGTAGGCTTACTGATCCAGGCAAAGCATATACCTATTTAATTTTAAAGCTTCATAAATTAATTATATTTATAAAGAAATACTAAACTCACAGGAGTTATACAGCCCCTTGGGGAATGGGAGACAATCTAGTTCAATCTAAGGGGAGGTCAGGTCCAATTTTTTTGATCAAAGGCTAACTCATTAAAATCAAGGAACTTCCCTTAAGGGAGAAAGCTACCTGCTTGTGATGCTACTTATATACTAGTTTGTTCCACTCATTCACAACTATTGCCAAACCAGTACTATCCCATATTTTCTCTAAATCTGAACTTATGGAGCTGAATCCATTGCTTTGAGATCTTTCCTGGTTAAATATCCTCAGCACCTTATTTCTCCTTTATTTATATGTCTCCCAATTGCATACTTTAATCATCTCTCTTCTCATTCTACATCTTTCAAGAAGTGTTGCTTCAGGGTTCTCAATCTACGTTGATATGTTTTCTTTTTTTGTGTCCATAAAGACCCCAATGGAAATGAGTCTCTGACATTTTTGGGTTATCCCAGGTAATTTACATTATGTATGATAACTGTATTGATGTGTACCTGTGCCTAAATAAACTAACTTACATGAGCAAGTGCTGAACTCATTAAGGTCATACAGGACCTGGGAAATAATAATTTTATTTCCTTGTAAAGTTTACAATGCTTGGTTTACATTACATTTACATTACATTTCGATTACAAAGATGGCCACTAGCATGCCGAGGCATTTTGGGCAGATTAATACTATTTCTTACTCAATATTGAGGTAGATTTGGACATACTGTACATTTTTAGATTTACAATTTTGAGGTAGTACGAGTCATACATAATAATACAAACAGTAAATTCAGTAATGGGATTGGATTTGTCTGTAGCATCTGGAAGTGTGTTTTAGCTGGACTTAGGGCTAACTTAAGATTTAATAGGCTATAGCTATATTAGGAAATTTATGTTTACAGTCATTTGGGTGGGTTAAGTGTAAATTAATGGGAATTACAGATAACGAGAGTAGGACATATTGTTTTGGATGTGTTCATGAGACAAAAAAGAAAATTAGGTGATTGTCATCTGTTTAGCTAATAATGGGGTGTGTTAGGGAGATAAGATGTTTTTTAACAGTAGTTTTGAAAGTGGTGATTGAGTCTGCAGTTCTTGAGTTTTCAGGCAGGGAGTTCCAGATTTTAGGCCCTTTTATGTGCATCAAATTTTTGTAGAGGTTTAACTGGACACGAGGAATATCGTAGAGATTTTTGTGTCTGGTATTATGTCTATGGGTCCTGTTGCAACTGTCAAGAAAGTGTTTTAGTCCAGGGTTAATTGCAGTTATCTGTGTATTATTCCTTGATGCTTTTATGGGGCTCTTGATCTTTTGAATGAGATTTGCCCTGCCTGCCTTGCATATAACCTTAATGACTCCTCTCCCCTGCAATTTCAATACTTTTTAATAATTCACTATCAACAAGCTCTTTCCTGACATTACTCAAGACAGCGAGGGTTACACCAATACACAATAGGTTGCATAGTAGTAGGTGTGGATGTTCTGTACAGTGAGTAAGTTCAGGTCTCTGAAGAGTGGAGGGGGGTGTTGCCTAGGATTGGATAGCGTGATAATTCTTACTGCGGCTTTTTGTTGGGTTATTATTGGCTTTAGGTGGATTGCTTCTGTTGAACCCCAGGCACAAATAGCATAGATGAGGTAGGGATATATGAATGAATAGTATAGTGTGAGTAGGGCTGATTGTGGTACTTAGTAACGTATTTTAGAGAGGATCCCAACAGTTTTGGATATTTTTTTTTGTTGTTGTGTTGGACATGGGTGCTGAATTTCAGGTTGCTGTCAAGGTGCAGGCCCAGGAATTTGCCCTCATTTTGTTTAGTAATAAGAGTGTTGTCAATCATAATGTTCAGTTGTGCAACACCTGCTGTTACCAAATATGATATAGAAGGTTTTGTCAGTATTATGTGCGAGTTTATTGGCAGTCATCCAGGTCAATATTTTTATTAGCTCTTCGTTAACAATGGTGTTGAGGGAGGCAAGAATTGGGTGGGAGATGACAAGTCGTGTCATCAGTAGAGAATAGGTTTAAGGTATTGAGATATATTGGGAAGATCATTGATGTATAAAAGGAAGAGCAGGGGACCAAGTACACTTCCCTGTGGCACTCCAGTATCAAGTGGTCGTGTTGATGAGGTTGTGTCCTTGACAGAGACGTATTGGTACCTGCTAGTAAGATAGGATTTGAAATATGCAAGTGCATGGCCTCTTATACCATAATGGTCAAGTTTGTGGAGTAGGATGCCATGGTCTACTGTGTCAAAAGCTTTCCTTAGGTCAATAAAGTCCTAATGGATATTCATTATTTTCCAGTGCTGTGTAAAGCAGGTCTAGCATTTTTATAATTGCGTCATTTGAGCTTTTGTGTTTTCTGAATCCAAATTGGCAGTGGTCGAGTATGCTTTGCACTGTTGCAAATGAATGTAATTTCTTGTGCACAAGTTTCTCAAAGATTTTGGATAGCAACGGTAAGTTTGATATTGGCCTATAGTTGTTTACATCTGTCGGGTCACCACCTTTGTGTATTGGTGTAACCCTCGCTGTCTTGAGTAATGTCAGGAAAGAGCTTGTTGATAGTGAATTGTTAAAAAGTATTGAAATTGCAGGGGAGAGGAGTCATTAAGGTTATATGCAAGGCAGGCAGGGCAAATCTCATTCAAAAGATCAAGAGCCCCATAAAAGCATCAAGGAATAATACACAGATAACTGCAATTAGGAGACAAACTTACGACGTTTCGATCTGACTTGTACTCTCAGGACACCTCCCCTAAGGGGTATATTCCGTAATTTTTTCCGTTTAGCGACATGGTGTGTACCAATAATTATGTAGGCAAGACGTGTAGTAGCAGGGTATTGCTGATGTATCAGTCATAGGACGTTTTACAATTAAAAGGGTCCCACAAGCAAAACTTCTCCACAATAAATATCGTAATACTTAGCAAGTTTATTTAGGTGCAATTACACAAGATTAAACCTGCCGAAAAGTAGTTGGAGTGTGTGTAGGAGAGAACCTGCAAGTCAGGTCAACTGGGACACACCAAATCGTTTCTGCAGGAGCAAGTAACTTTATTCCGTTGCATTTCACTCATTTCACCCCTAGAACCACCGCCTCTCACGACCTCGTAGGTCTTAACTGATGTAGGTGTTTGGGCGAGCCCGTGGGAAAGGCGAGGTGGGCAGGAAGGCGTCAGGAAGTAACTTTGAAGGGTCACTCTTAAGACTTCCTCATTAAAACATTTCTGGAGGGGGGGGGGAGGGAAGAGAAAAACTTAAAAACAGTAAACAAGATGAAGACTCTCCCTCCCAGGCCCGCCCCGCCGCCCTCACCTGCAAAACTCGAGAGCGTGAATCCTTGGCGATGCCGCGGGGTACCGCGTAGCATAACCAGAGTGCAACACTCGCCCACAAACGGCTAATATAAGCCCTGATAGGTTATCACAGCCTCCACGCCATATTGTATACCACCACACCTCAGGTTGGCTCGCCTGCTAGCTCGCCCCAGCTTCCCACTCCACCTGCAACGAGTCTCCCTCCTCCCTGCCCGTTTTCTCACACAAGAACACACAATTTACCTCTTATATTACTCTCTAGCATGGTTAATTCGTAGGCACAGTCTGTGGGATGCGAGGTAAATGGGCTCACGGTTCAGGTGGGGAGAGTGAGCGTGTGGAAGCTCTGAGTGGTGAATGAAGTTAATGGTTCACTCCAACTATGTCATTGTTTCAAGAACACTGCCCTGCTTCACACTCCTACTTCATTCATATACTTGTATTACTGTTGCTTTCCATACATTAACATTTTATCATCAAACGTAACTCTATGACGCAAAAAAAATGCAAAGCACAATGATAAATTTATATAGTATCTTACACCTGGGTCATCTTAGAATTTTATAGATTTAATCATTACTCGCCACCTCTTTCTTCCCTAAAATAGAAAAAGGCTTGATCATCTCGTAAATCGAGTGTACTTTAAAGGTGAGATGTATAGTACTTTCGGCTGACAAACGGGGGACCCGGGTTCAGTCCTGGAGCTGGTGGACATGTTGGGTATTTTCCCCAACACCTGTTACCTTTGTTAACGTAGCAGTAATTAGGGTCATTAATGAGTTCACATCCGGTCTGAGCTGATTGTTAACTTATTCCTTAAAATGTTCAATATTAGGTGGGTTTGTTTAGTGAAAATGGTAACTTAATCTAAGTAAACCCATCGTAACCTAACCTAAAATAATCTAACGCAACTTAACCTTACTCTGCCAGCGGTAGACCTGGGAGTGGTACGTCTGTGTTTACATTCGATGCGTCTTTGTTTACCCTGTTGTGATTGGTCAGCATCGCTACACGACTCAAAACTAACTTTAATTATATCTGGTGTGTCACTCGTGCAAAAATAAATGTTGCTAATATCTCCAAGGTATAGAAAACATTCTCGTATTTTACATAAAATATAATGCATGAGTTCTGACCCGGACCTAAATTCATTATTAACCGTTCTTATCGGGGCGTTGACACACATTTGAGGGTCGCATCCTGGGGATGAGAACTAAAGGGGTAGAGTGGCAATAAACCACATTGATTGGCTTTCTTGGGTTGCTATTTCTCGGAGTTAATCGAATAAAGCCTTCGAGACAACTCCAGTAATCGTCTTACTTTCCCTGGGATAACTGACCTGGAGAGTTCTTTACAAATGACCATTAAGAGTGACCAAGGTCTCAAGACTGATATGTATCAAGATAAGATGTCCCCGATATATGGACTTGTATCCCGCCTTTCAAACTTTAAGTGTTGATATATTTTGGGACATTCTTCTCTGCGAGTTACATAGAGTATGCCTCTCCCGATAGGCTTTATTATTTTTAAAGCTTATGTATCTTAGTGGAAGGTTCGAATTAGTTTTGGTCTGTGTAGGCATTAGAAATTAGTTTCCATGTGATAACGTGTAGATGCCTCTTCGGATTTGCTTCAGATCTTCGACGATAATGTTTAACTACGTTAGAAACGTTTGCCACACTCTGTACTATTCAGTTTCCGTTCAGTGAGGTAGATGGGGCTGGACTTATGAGATATGGGCGTTACCTTTCTCGGATCACTGGGGGTAGAGGGAAAGTGAGCTTACGGGGATACCATTCTCGGATCATTGAGGTAGAAGAGGCTGGACTTATGGATACAGGGATAGTACTTGGATCATTGAGGTAGAAGAGGCTGGACTTATGGATATAGGGATAGTACTTGGATCATTGAGGTAGAAGGGGCTAGGCTTATGGGATACGGGGATATTTTTCTTGGATAACTGAGATAGACAGGGCTAGGTGTATGGAATTCTGGAATATCCGTACTGGTGGATGGGTAGTAATTGGCTTTGAGCATAGGATGACGAGGGGTAGCTTCAATGCCTTGGATCAAGTGCCCTTCACCAGCATCAAGGAAAACTCTTCTTAAATGTCATACAAAATTGCAGTAATACGATGCGAAATTAATAACCTAGAAGAGGACCAAGTTGATATAAGGCGTACACACATGTAAGTATAAGTGATACTCATTTTTCTTCAATGGTTTATTTTTTCAGGTTAGATACAAGTATTCAAATGGCATATAACGTCACATGTATAACATATAAGTTGCAGTTTACGTGACTGAATTCATTGTTTTAACCAACTCACGTCACCTCGGTACTGATCAGTGTCTGTCAATATTTTATTACCACTGCAAGTTGCCTTAGCTAACAGAATGCTGGGTTCTAGTCCCTGGACCCATAATGTACCTGTAATCTTTTAAGGACCGTCCAAAGACAGGCTTTGCAGTGCCTAAATGCATTATAAAACTATTCAGCATATAGCGCTGTATGACCCTTGTATGTTTAGCGCTTCTTTATGATAATAATAATAATAATAATAATAATAATAATAATAATAATAATAATAATAATAATAATAATAATAATAAATAATATTCAACATATAAAGGATTCACTAATTTATAAACAATTTATTTTTACACTTTATCTGCTCAATGAAAAAAAAAATATTTGATCCATAAATCCTAGATTAAATGCATTCTACAGCAGGAAGAAACTACAGGAAATTTGGAATCTAACAAATAGTTCATGAAAATACAGGTTTTGTTTATTCTACGTGAAATTAGAAAGTACTGTAGCATTATGACATCAGTTTTAATGAAAACCTATAGGACAGGTCTTGGATGTCCACAATGAAAATATAAATCTTACAATGAAGAGCGTCAAAGACTGAATTTCTAAGCTCAATAATTATGGCGCAGTTTGCCAGCAGAATTAATACAGTATGTTCTTACAAAATATATGACCAGAGGGAAAGGAGAGAAGGTAAATGGAAGACCATTATATAACCATTATATGCCTATATGTCTATGAAATCCCCTGTATTTAACCTGACTGAAGCTCATCTAACCTTATCTTACAAGGCATCACAGCATCAGTCACCCATTGTTGCAAGTGTCAAGATGGTGGAGTCTTCAAGAAGTGTGTTGCTTATTATTGTCAGCGGCTGACTACCCAATGAATGAGCATCTCTTATGTCATCAACTCCACCTGAATGGTGTTTGCCTAACCTACTTCAAGGTTATACTAATACAACCTGTGCGTGTTGTACATTCAGAGCAAAAGCTCCCATTATACTATATCATTTATAAAGCTCTAAGATGTATTAATCAGGCACAATTAGCACATAAATGCGCAGGATAAAGCAATCATCTTTGTGCAAGCAGAATTACTGAGAGTGAGAATGTGAGGACATGAGTCAGGAGGAGGTTGGCGCATCCCGAGTTTTGCGTGACCTCGGCTTCCACTTCATCGTGTACTATGTCTGCATCAGTACGGAAGTCTCCGGTCGCAGCAGTAGGCAGCGTATCCGGACGCAGGGGAAGCGGGGCTTGCGGGAAAGCCTGCGACGTCACGAGGACACCAGGGATTGGTTGACTTGACAATGACGTCATAGGGAAGGGCATGAGTGAATTACGGAGTGATGATGTCACGGGTAACGCTGGGATTGACTCACTCGCTGGTGAGGTCATGGAGTCAGCAGTCTGGCGGGAGGTTGTGTAGGGCGTGGCGGAAGGTAGGAGGCGGTCGAAGTCAGAGTCAAGGGGCGAAGTCACTGGCTGGTCATCTGAGGTCACAACAGTCACAGCAGAGCTGGAGGCCTGCGGTGGAACCGCACCACTTGTCATTTCGAAGCCTTCAAATCTTCCATATACATACAATATTTCTTTCATTAATTTCAAACTACAGGTCGTTACCCGTGCTCTAATTATACCCACAATAAATAACTTTTATACATTTCACATATATCACATTGGAACTATATGCAGCAATCTATCACATCAAACCGGACATGAAAAAAGATAGTTGCAATCATGTGGACTACACTTAGGTTGGGCTGGGAAAAGCTGCAAGCTGAAAGGGCAGATGTAGGCTTCAAAGAGCCTACTGGACCTGCTGAGGGAGGCTTACACTCTGCAGGGGGTCGGCGAAGACACACGCCACTGGCAGGGGAAAGTCGAAGAGGAAGGGTCGAGGGTGCGTGTCTCGAGGCTGTAGGGCGAGCAGAGGGCGAGCCTGCAGCAGAGGTCGGCAGCCTTGTCTGCGGGCAAGCGAGCTGTGGGCACACAAAAGTTCACTTTAGTTCCTGGTGTAGGTGAGCCAGGCTAATAACTACCAGAAACAAATTGGAAAAGCAACTTATTTTATGTGCAAGAGAGAGGTCAACCCTTCCAGTCGATCGAATGTTAGGTGGAAGGACAAGGAGTCAGAGCTCGATCTCTGTAAATTCCTCTATGTAATTAGACAGGCGCACTAAGTGGGCACCCTTCACCTTTGTACCCACCTGCAGGTGGTTACAGTGACTGGCTGGGTGAAAGGAGGCGTCTGCATAATGACGAACCAGCTGCCCAGCACATCTTGGGCCCAGCTCAGATGAACAGTCTTCTCCACGCTGTCACACTCCACGCTGCAACGTATAGTAATGTTATCTAGTATACAAAATATATTCAAACACGAAATTTATGAAATATGATACAGCCTAAGGCTCTAGACTATATTAGTCCATTCAATTCCTGTAAAGCAACTCCGGACTGAACTACAGAAGAATTTAATGGCATAGTATATCTTCAGGTTAAATAATATTTTCAATTATAATTCCCAAGTTCTCCAACCACATTATTGCTCTGTATGACCCTTGTGGTTTAACGCTTCTTTTTTTATTATAAGAATAATAATAATAATAATAATCCAACCACATTACACTTTCTAAATCAATTGCCAGAGAGCCACTGTATGCCAGTCAGGTACAAACAACCTGTTACTGCCATAATCTGGTACAAGCTAGTGAGATACTCGCACAAACACCAACTTCATTCAGTATCTTAGATATTTAAGTATTCCAACCAGGGTCCCAGTGTATCCTACGCAAATGCTACCATGTTCCAGAGGAATCGAAAGTGAAGACGGTGGGAGAAAGGTAGATAATTCGCTACCTGGTATCTATGTTGGGGAACTGGTCGAGGGCAGCTGACAGGTGAAGGGAAGGTTCCGGCAGCTCTGCCAGTACCTCGCGGATCTCCGATATCTCCTCCCGGTATTTATCTACGAGGGAGGACGCCAACTCACTGTCAGAGAGGGAGAGACAAAAATAAGAACCCCCAAAACAATAACAAAAAAATTACTATTGGTACAAACTATAGACAACATTAATGACAAACCTATTAATAACTTGTACAATAATGTTATCAGTAATATAAAATCTGGTGTCATCAGGAAAAAACTTCTATGACTAGCTACATGTGGCGTTGGCGGTGAAGTTTTGCATAGTTAAAGACAGTATTGTGTAGTGCCATGCACTATATTAAAATATACTGTCACGCAGGATCATCATTAGTCTCTTCGGTAGCATGGGTTCGGATCCCACCAGTTTGTCACGTACTAATATATCACATTTTTCAGAAAGATCGACAATATACGATGCAATATAAAATAATATGCCCATCACTCCTGGCTATAAAATGAGAATTTCACGATATCATAAGAATATAAGAAAGGACTGGGGACCCATCTAGCTACATTACACACAGACTATGACTGCCCGGTTTCAGATGTTGTACAGTTGTGTACTCTCTATCATCCCTCAAAATGCGATTCAGGTCAGAGCTAGAGGCTTTACAGTCCTGTGTCTAAGTACAAGACGAAGTGTGCAAGATTTTGTAGTTGCCCAGCCAGTATCGTCGTGATCTTGCGTGTATAAGGTCTCCGGGTTAGTCCACTGTGGTATTTTTTATTGTGAAATATATTTTATGAAATCTGAAATCTCCAACGAATTCACACGAGGTGCTTCAATATGGTCGATAATACCTATACTTTTCACCACAAACTGAAATTTCACAATCACAAGGTCAGCACTCGACTCTATTATTCCTTGATTTTTTTCAGATGTTGATTTTGGTGGTGTAGTGGTACTGGCGAAATGCTGGTTGTGGTAATGGTAGTGTAGTAGCGATTGTGACATGATTGTTGCAGTAATTGTAATGTAATAGTAATGGTGCCAATGGTTGATGTGGTGACTGTGATGTAATAGCTTGATTGAAAGTGGTGCAGCAGTGATAATGGTATCGTTGTTATGGTGATGGGAATACCCTTGGGAACACATACCTCGGATATCCCATCGGCATGAGGCAGAAGGACCTGTTCGTGGGGTGTGTGGCGCAGATGGGAGCCTCCTTTAGGTACGCCGGCAGCTTGGCCAGCTCTTCTTGTATCACCTGACGTGGAGGACCACCTGAGCTAGGGGATCCTCCTGCACACGCAAGATGGTAATATCGTTTACTTATCCATGTCATTGCAAATCAAAGTCAGTATTACTAGGTGCTATACTTAGACGCAACGTAAATAAAACTAATAGAAAAACAAACAAGAAAACAGTAAGCATCTTGAGAAGATTAGATTTTGCCACTGAAGTTAGTTTAACATCTTTTTTATGTACCCCATACCCATCCTGTGGGCGGTAGTCAAAAGATTACAGAGGTACATAATGGGTCCAGGGACTGGACCCCAAAGTTATGATAGCTGAACTAGTTACAAAGGTAATGAACTCCAGGTAGATCTGGTCACAATCATGGCAAGTTACGAAGGTAATGAACCATCTACACTCCTATACATGGTTACAATCATGAACAAATTACAAAGTAATGAGCCACTGACACGTCCACACCCGGTCACAATTATAATGAGTTATAAGTACAAACATTAAGTGGGTCATACACCCACACGAAGAGGCTAGTTTATTGTGCACCCTCATATCCATCCTGTGGACGGTAGCGCAAGAGCATATAGGTACACAAAAGGCCTAGGAACTAGGCCCCAAAAGGATTAACAGGAGCTTGAAGTAGCTTTACAAACTGAAAAAGTTTATGCGAAATGAAGCCCTCTATGTATTAGTATTTCACTAATGTAATAACACTGAGGGAAAAAATTATGGCCGAGCGTTGTGAAGTATGGTTCTTATGGTTAAGAATTGCAGAGGAATGCTGGAAGCGAAAAGGTATCAGCCCAACGAAGCATAAATAAATAATAAGAGTGGTAAAATATGATCGAACACTTCGTTGTTCGCCTGCGCCCCCCCCCCCCCAGAAAAAAAATGTAGGTAACCTACGTACCTGCGATATTAGGTGGTCTTGACAGGTCACCGAACTCTGGGAGGCCTCCTGGCGAAGGTGGGAATGGAAGACCATCTGCTCCCACCAGCTGGGGCATGGGAGGTTTCCTGTCGCCCAAGGTGTTCGCCTGAGACTCCTGCTGGGAGCGCTGCGGGTGGGAGAGACGTGTGTTACAATACTCAATACAGGGAACTCCCGTCGGAGACGTCGCCTGTCTGGACTTGAAAGGTGTATATCTCTCAGTGTATACACTCAGTGTATACACTGAGAGTTCAATATAATCCCTATTTTAGGCTTTAAAGTGTTCTTGACCGATGTTGAAAACGTTATACATAGCCTTAATGACCCTCGTGCAGTCGATAAGCTTTAAACGTAATAAACCAAGTACAGGGGAAGGAGCTGCCTTGATGACGATGACGGGCTCTTGATCCAAAGAATTATAGCTACACCAATATTCCTTGGGTCAAACATTATTACCTCCCGTTCCCCAGGATATGAGGGAGTTGTTAATAAGGCAATCTGTAAGCAATTCAATGATTTACACACACACACAAAACCGAACAGGCCAAGTGTCTTATCGACAAGTGCCTTTGACAAAATGGTAACTAAAATGATAACTAACACACAGGAAGTGAAACAATCTGTAGAGTGAAGTAGTAGAGGCAGGGTCCACATATATAGCTTTAAGAACAGGGATGATAAGGCTCTTGGAACCAGGAAAGAGTGGACCTAGTAGCGACCAGCGAAGAGGCGAGGCCAGGAACTGTGAATCGACCCCTGGAACCACATATAGGTGAACACACACACATACGTCATGGTAGCAGAGAAAGAAAGAGGTAGACTAGAGGTGGAGCACTTGCAGCTAGGATGCAATACTCATGATTCACCCTAACAAAGAGTTCATGTCTTCTGACTCACACCCCCTCACACATATACACTAAGCAAGTCTCCTTATTTGGTTTCAAACTTAATACAATACATATATATTATTTAAAAGATACACCGCACTGTGTGGCTACCCCTAATGTATACGACATTTTAGAAGGTTAGAGCGAGAGGTAACTCTATTTACTTAACCCACCCCATGGCTCATGCCGGATAGTTACCTTGCTGAATTAACTACAAGGTCGACTCCAATCCCTCAGGCATGTAATGTAAGATATATTCAGCATAATTAAATTGGGTATTAATTCATGCCGCCACATTTTGGATAAGAGACGGCTAGGCTTTTTTCTTGGCGGTGTAGGAATTTGAAATTAATATTGTAGAGGATGATAGGTGATTGTAGGGGCAGAATTACAACATGCAGTTGACTGTGTATGCCGAGGAAGAGAGACATGCGAGACATTGCAAGAATAGAAATCCGTTCTAGATATGTGTCTTTTGTTAATTACTGTCAGCAAAACGATGCTGTATCCACGTGTGTGTGGATACAGCGTATGGGTACAGTGTATGGATACAGTGTAATGGTACAGTGTATGGATATAATAGAGAGTTGTTACATGCATCAGGTATCAGCGGTCGTGTACAAATCATTTTTAGTCAGACAAGGTGAAGACTAGGAGTCAAGAGACGCGTACGCCATTTCTATGATGATGCACGCCATCGCGTGTACATACATACATATACATACACAAATTCACTTGTAAACCAAGGTTTACAAAGGTAAAGGAAAATTATGGGAGAATTTGAACCTATAAGAGAAAATTTGCACGTACTGTATTTATCATTGCCTTCTAACTTCCGACGTAGTATATGATAATAATAATAATAATAATAATAATAATAATAATAATAATAATAATAATCATAATCATAATAATAATCATAATAATAATAATAATATTATTATTATTATTATTATTATTATTATTATTATAGTAATGGGGAAACGCATGGATGATAGGTTTGATCCGAGGAAAGAGGGAAAACTGTTCCTAGGATGAAGAGCCCTTTACTAGCATGAAGACAACCAACCACTAGGCAAAAAATATTTGAGATTAAACAATGTAAATATCATGGAGGAAGAGAGGGAGAAGGAGGGAGGGAGAGAGGTGACACACAATATAACTCTTACTCATAACGTATACACTCTTTACTCACATGTGCACTCTTTACTCACATGTGCACTCTTTACTCACATGCACAATCTTTACTCACATGTGCAATCTTTACTCACATGTGCAATCTTTACTCACATGTACAATCTTTACTCACATGTACAATCTTTACTCACATGTACAATCTTTACTCACATGTACAATCTTTACTCACATGTACAATCTTTACTCACATGTGCAATCTTTACTCACATGTGCAATCTTTACTCACATGTGCAATCTTTACTCACATGTACAATCTTCACTCACAACATGTACAATCTTCACTCACAACATGTACAAACAGGCTTTTATAGGGAGAACGTTGAAGACTTTAATTTGAATTAATCACTGGTTAGCATGGTTAGTAAACCAGGATAACCCAATGAAGTCACGTCATCAGTCTGGCTTATTTCCATTGGCTTCCTTTAATCTTATTCCCCCCAGGATGCAGCCCACACCAGCAGGCTAACACCCAGGTACCTACTTACTGCTAGGTGAACAGGAGCAGCAGCAGGTGTAAGGAAACATGCCTATCGTTCCACTCGTCCGGGGATCGAACCCCGGACTCTCAGTGTGTGCGCCGAGACCACTACTAATTAAGCCAGGAACAATCCCTCCTCCCTCCTACTGAAGATATGACCTACAACGCGTTTCTTCTCTTCATGGTCAAGACAGACAAAATACTGTGGAGCACAGACGGGGTAGACAAGGAGAAGCTGTTTACCCGGGAGATGCAACAAGAACAAGGGGGTGTAGTTGGTAATTACACACTCTAATGAACCACACGAATATCAGGAAACATCTCATCAACAAAAGGAGGATTCAACAGCAGATATGACAGGGCTATACCATGTCGGCAGGACCAAGAGATGGGACCAAGGGCTAGGAACTTGGTCTTCGCAAGCACATGTAGGTAATTACAAAAAAGTCATCTTCACACATACAGGACTCTCAACAAGGAGGCATTCACGACCTATACACGGCACACGTCAGGCCCAACTTGGAGTATGCCAGTATGGAACCCGCAGCTGATAAAGCATGTAAAGAAGCTGGAACACGCACTACAGTTTGCAACGAAACTAGTGCCAGAGTTGATGTGAATGAGTTATGAGACAGGCGAGAAGAAACCGAACTTGACACCAATAGAAGAAGACAGAAGGACCAGCGGTGAAATGATTACGATATACAAAATATTCAGAGAAACTGACAGGGTGAATCTGCTTGAGAGGCGGGTTTCAGGCACACCTTAAAAACACAGATGAGTCATAGAGAAGTTAAGAAATACTTCTTTAGCCTAGGTAGCAAAGCTGTAGTGGTAGGATTCATACATAGTTTTAAGAATAAGTATGATAAGGTTCACCCAATCAGAAGGGTGAATCAAGTAGCGGCCAGCTGGAAAGTGGGGCGAGATGAGAATCGACCCCTTCAACCACAAATAGGTGAATACAGATAGATGAGTACACACCACACGCACACACAAACACACACACACACACACTAACTACTAAAAACACACAAACATACATACGCGCGCACGGGGTCGTATCATATAACACGAGGAGAGTCAGATATCTCTCACACAATATCTTATATATCCTGCCATGGTTGTTTCCCGTGACAGAGATCCGGTTTTGTCACCGCTATGTCACCGTCAGTACTGTGTCATCGCCGTTTAAATGTCACTGCCAGTACTGTGTCATATTCACTTCTGTAGCACTGCCAGTATTGCTCCACTGTGTAACCTTCGGTTCTGCATCCTGCCATGGTTGTTTCCCGTGACAGAGATCCGGTTTTGTCACCGCTATGTCACCGTCAGTACTGTGTCATCGCCGTTTAAATGTCACTGCCAGTACTGTGTCATATTCACTTCTGTAGCACTGCCAGTATTGCTCCACTGTGTAACCTTCGGTTCTGCATCACTGTCAACACTGTGTCTCTGTCAGCATTGTCACTGTCAGCACCGTGTCACTGTCAGTGTGATATGTTGCTCTGGTCATCATCCACTTGAGATGGAATTTGTAAATTGTGCAACTCGCCAACTCTACCAGCCCGACCACTTCAGAGGGAGGGAGGTAATACAATAACTTCATTGTTCCTTCATTATGGGGAGAGTAAAGCTGGTCACAGCCAGACATACGGTGTCTGGCATCCATGGAGATCAAAATGGCTCTGGCTGGTCTTGTGAAACCTACTTCAGAGAGTGAACCCACTTCTGAAGTCAGTGAATCCCCCGTTGTCAGTTAGTTACTGGTTATTACTAATCATTAGCATCATATTGCTTTTGACCTGACTTTGGGCCACATTATATTTTAACTGGTACAGAGGTGACTAGCATTCTACCGAGGGGCAACGAGAAGCCGCGTTTCTTCCCAGGCATGACGCCAGTACGGTGCTACTCTCATTGCTATCTCACCGTCAGTACTGAGTCACTGTCACTACTGTGTCGCTAAATCCCCCAGCACTGATTTCAGAAGTGGCTTCACCCCTCTGAAGTAGGTCTACATTCAAGAATTTTAACCATTAGTTCAGTATCTCATGTTGACGGCAGGTGTTGTACACGAATACAACAGGAAAGATACCTGGTACCCAACATCATACTTTTCGCTCTGGTTTCGCTCTTCCGAGACCGAAACGTCGGCTATAATAAAGTTTAGCGCCGCACAAAGTGTCTTTTTACCAGACTCGACTCACACAGTTTTACGACTTACCTGTCATGGGTTCGATCCCCACCCATTCTGTGATTTGTATTTCTACCAGTTTATTGTTATTATTATTGGAAAGCGCCAATATTATTTCCCTAATTTCTCTTTTTCATGACCTCCTTTATCTAATTCCCCCTCCCCCTCTTCTACTAGTAAGCTTTTCCCTAGTTCCCCTTCTATTCTCGGATGAAAGGTATAATATTGAGAGTATGACGAATAAGACGCATATGACGAATGTGACACATTTACCTTGGGTATCTTTACTGAGATGTTTCGCCTGCACAGCAAACAGGTGAAACGTCTCTGAATAAAAATACCCAAGTGTTGCACTTGTGTTTTATTCATTTTCATCTATTATTATATTTTCCAATAATTCTCTCTTCCATTATCATATTTTTTCCTTAATACTCTCTTCCAGATTTTCCATATTCCACTAGCATCTTCAGTCAACTTGAAAGCAAGTAAGATCTTTGCTTATCATCCGTCTCCAACAACAGTCATTCTCCCATTTTCTTTCCCCTTCCCTCCAGAATCCCCCACTTCGTGTCATGTCTATCAAAGTCCCCGCCTTATCGGTCGAGCCCTTTAGAGACCCATCGTTTCTGCGCGTCCTTCAGAGTCCCCACTGTATGTGCTGCTCTTAAAGGAGTTCCCACCTTATCGGCCTCGTACGTCGCGTTGCCTTTTCTTCTCGTGAAGGGGGAGAGGACGTGATCATCGTCGTTGGTGTCAGTGCCTGGGAAGCGTCCGAAGTGAGTTCCTCGCAGCACATCCATCGTCAGTCTCTCCAGGTTGAGAGGGACGCCCGCTGTCCCCGTGTGGATGCCACCCAGCGCCACCTCCTCGCTCTCGCTGCAGTAGCAGTAACACGGCAGGAAAAAGGAGAAAGATAAGGTTAAATGTTAAGTGTGTTGGTAAATCATGTGTTTGAAGCGATAAAAAGAAGTGTGTGACATATATATATATAAAGCACTTAGATTATTTGTAAAGTTGTTTATATGATAATCTAAGAGGGTCCCCCATGTTTTCTCTTTTGTTCTCACAGTTGTTTTCATTATTTTCTCCCTCTTGTTGTCTAGTGTTAATGTCTTTAACGTGATCTCCCTCTCTTGTGCTTTCCATATTCCAACTCTCACACCTCTCTCGTTCTTTACAACTCTGCCACAGCTCTGTAGTGTTAATGCCTTTTAAGAATAATCTCCCTCGCTTTTGTTTTCCATATTCCAACTCTCGCACCTCTCTCTCACTCTTTACAACTCCACCTCCTCACTCTCTACAGCTTCCCACCAACTTAACAAGCTGAACCAACCTGAGGTCCTCGTTGAACGAGCCGAAAGGGCGAGGTCTTCTGTGGCTTCCGAAGCTTGAGGAAACGCTGCCACTTTGTTTCCCTGGGAGGAATTGTCCGTTGTTAACTGTGGGGGGTGTCAAGTGGAAGATGGGGCTCGTGGTGGCAGTGGCTGGGGTCTTTGTAACGTGGAAGACTGGAGTGGTAGCCGGTTCCAAGGAGGAGGAAGGCGTGGCGGGAAGAATAGGGCGGAGAGTGGACCCAAACGTCGGTCTTGGAGTACTTGGGACTTTCGGTGGCAAGTACGTAGTGGTGGAGATAAGTGGATTGTGGGTGCTGGTGGGGAGGCTTGGGGAATGAGTGATGGATGGGAGGGGCTGGAAATGAAAATCAGGCGAGCTTGGTGGAGGACTGGTAGTGACTGAGACTGGTGGGGAGGGTGTAGAAGAGGAAATAGATGGTGCATAAGATGTACTTGAAATAGTAGAGGATGAAAAATGTGGGGAGAGGGTGGTGGTGGTGCTGATTAAGGTAGAGATGGAGGAGAAGGGTGGAGTGGGGGAGAAAGGAGGGACGGGTGTTGAAGAGAAATGTGGAATGGGTGTGGTTGAGAAAGATGGAATGGGTGTGGTGGAGAAAGGAGGGATGGGTGCTTCGGAGAAAGGTGGTGGGTGGGGCGTAGTGATGGGCGTAAGGTACTGGTGCTGACCTCCATGTGGCCTCAGACCCACCCCGAGTACAACGGTGGAGGAATTGGTCGTCGGCGCCACCAGTGAATCCCCTGAGGAAATGCAAGGAAGTCATGAATGACTCTATGACGACTCCGAAGACTAGTAAGCGCTACTCAGACGCCTCAGTTGCCAGGCACCCAGAGTTATTATCCATACGGATTCAGCATATGATAATAATCAGCACTTCAACCAAAATTACCATATTTATTCTATGCGTTAAACCTCTATGGATTATACATGGAAAAATAAACACATAAGCAGTATAATGTGATCCTTTATTGACAACGTTTCGCCCACGCAGTGGGCTTTATCGAGTCACAGACAGATCTACCTGGAAAATGAGCAACATGGAGATATATATAGGGTACAGTCAGGTGGAGAATGCTGGGTCAGGTGGAGAAAGCTGCATGTGAGTCTTAAAAAGTAGTGTGATAGTTAAAAACATAGTGTGACTTAAAGGACCTGCAGTGTACCATTCTTGAGTTCTAGGTGGGATAGCGTTGAAGAAGTTTCTTGGCAATAGGTTCAGCTATGTTGTAGAAGCCGTTGTTCTGGTTGAAGTTGTTGGATATACAGATGAGTGATGATTCTAGGATTCTTCGGTATTGCGTGTTGTCTTCTCTGGCGATGAGTCTTGCGTTTCTGTAGTTGATTAAATGGTTGTGTAAATTTCGGTGTTGAACACAGGCATTTCTTGAGTCGTCAGATCTGCCTGCGTCTGGTTCTGAAATGCGTGTTTGTAGGTCTCTGGATGTTTCGCCAACGTATAATTTGCTGCAGCCATCCAGAGACCTACAAACACGCATTTCAGAACACCAGTACGCAGGCAGATCTGACGACTCAAGAAATGCCTGTGTTCAACACCGAAATTTACACAACCATTTAATCAACTACAGAAACGCAAGACTCATCGCCAGAGAAGACAACACGCAATACCGAAGAATCCTAGAATCATCACTCATCTGTATATCCAACAACTTCAACCAGAACAACGGCTTCTACAACATAGCTGAACCTATTGCCAAGAAACTTCTTCAACGCTATCCCACCTAGAACTCAAGAATGGTACACTGCAGGTCCTTTAAGTCACACTATGTTTTTAACTATCACACTACTTTTTAAGACTCACATGCAGCTTTCTCCACCTGACCCAGCATTCTCCACCTGACTGTACCCTATATATATCTCCATGTTGCTCATTTTCCAGGTAGATGCTGTGACTCGATAAAGCCCACTGCGTGGGCGAAACGTTGTCAATAAAGGATCACATTATACTGCTTATGTGTTTATTTTTCCATTGTGTCGGTATTTTATACCATTTATTTCCATGGATTATACATAATCAACAGCCAACAGAACACTTGGGTCAGAGACAGGGTCGTGGAAATAAGTCAATTTGTCTTACTTTTTTGGGTTACCCTAGGTAATTTACACTATGTATGATAATTGTACTTATGTGTACCTGTGCCTAAATAAGCATACTTAATTACTAACTACTAGTAGTACTTAATAAAATAAGTATATATATATATATATATATATGGGACCCAGTCCCTGGATCTACAACAGCTGGCAACAGATGTGAGGCTATAGTCTGATGCTTTGAATTATTGACTGAAATATTACTTCGACAATATTAATTTTTTCCCTTTTATTCAACTGCTTATTCGTGTGGTTACGACTAACAAGAATGAGCCTGCGACATCCAAAGAAGCGAAGTAGTACACACATACACCTAATGCAAGAAACAATTTACCTGGGCGAATTTTGGTCTCCTTGCTTGATACGACAAATCCGTCGCTGGTGATATGGTATTTGCCGAAATGAGAGTTCCCTGTGTGCGCTGGGCCGGAGTTAATGCTGAAGTGAGAGTTCCCTGTGTGTGCTGGGCTGAAGTTAATGCTGAATTGAGAGTTCCTTGTGTGCGCTGGGCCAGAGTTAATGCTGAAGTGAGAGTTCCCTGTGTGCGCTGGTGGTGGGTCGGTGTCGAGGCTGCTGTACGAGGAGACAAGGGGATTTGACAGCGAAGTCACTTCAGAGGGGCTCGGGCTTCCCACTACGACGGACGCCTGTCAACGAAAAAGAATACGTGTACTTTAAGATAAATTTGCTGTGACTTATTGCCTATGCTTCAGAACGGCTTGTAGACATGATTTTCACTGCAAGTAAATAATTGTCTTATAATATAATAATATCTTTATTTACTACAAGTACATGTACATGGTATACATTCCTAGCTGACATCAATGACATACTACTATATAGAAAGTCCCTTGTTATGCTGAGCATTTCGGGCAGATTAGGTCAGTGTCCTAGGATGCGACTCACACCAGTCGACTAACACCCAGGTACCCATTTTACTGATGGGGAACATAGACAACAGGTGTAAAGAAACACGCCCAATGTCTCTGCCCTGGCTGGGAATCGAACCCAGGCCCTCGCCGTGTGAAGCGAGAGCTTTAGCCACCAGACCACCAGAGCCCCTAATATTGTGAGTACATCTATAAAATGGTAGTACTAAGTTAGTCACGATTACGACACATTGGCATTTATTGTAGCAAACTGTTAAAATATCCGAAAATTTATAATTATGGCAGCTTATTAATAAGTTAAAAAAAAATATGTTAAAAACACTGAATATCGAAGCTGATCTAGTGCTTTGTAAATTACCCAGTCACTATAGGCACAGTGCCAAGGTTTACGAAATTTAATAGGGCCTATAAAAAAGATTAGTGTTCACATAAAATTCTTAGTTGGCTCTTAATACAGAAAGGAGAACACTCAATCAAACCTTGATTCATTACTTTGTACAAAAATATTGTTACATTGGTGAAACGTCGAGGAATTTGTAAACAAGAAGTAGAGAATACAAATATAGGCATTTCTGTTCTCATGGCCATCTCGTGAAGTTGAATGATACGAGATTAGTTATCCAGCAAACATATCTAAGCAGGAGGAAATGTCTGGAAGCCTCCCTCATTGCTGTTTATCATACTGTTACCCAAACCTACGTCAGATTTAACATTTCCGAAGTACTATCAAGAATAGTCTTGATTATTCTTTCATTCTTTTTTCCTACAGATCACACCCTCGGTGAGAGCCGTGACTCTCATCTCTAAGCTACGGAAGCTGATACCAAGAACAGTCGTAAGCCTGTTATATGTTTAATATTATAGAGCTAATCTTAGCTCTTTCATATTTTCATGTAAATCTCTATTGTTAAATACCTACTAAATGGTTATAACTGTGACCATAATTTTTAAGGGGGTGGACCGGTAAGCCAGCTGAAGGCCTCGGTCAGATGACCAGAAGCTCCATCGGCGGGTTATCATCTGACTTAGACCCAGGTCAGGAAACACTTGCCCAGTTTCCTAAGTTAAATACCTCTGTTGTTTGTCTTATATTCGGGCTCCTTATTTGTTCATTATGTATGTTTACGTTGGTTATGTACACTGAGACTTGACGAAGCTACTGGAGAGCGAAACGTTGCCTAAAACATTCAAAACGTTGCATATGTGTCCATTTACCTATTGATTGTCGGTGTATTTATACCTTTTTTTACTCTCAAATTCCACCATTAATGACCCAAGTACAGTCCATAGACCTTAAACGCAGCACACAACAATTGTCAGACTTTGAACACAGATACATGACTATAATAATAATGATAATAACAATTTATTATCACTAATATTATTATTATTATTATTATTATTATTATTAGTAGTAGTAGTAGTAGTAGTAGTAGTAGTAGTAGTAGTAGTAGCTGTGGCAGTAGTACTATGGTAATAGTAATAGGTATACCCATGGATTGTCGAGGTCCCCAAAGCCAAACACAAGGCTGTAATTATGTGATTACCCATCCATTTGCTTGCCAGACCTGACAAAGTTTATCCTGGCCGACTGATCGACGTGATCATCATCCACAGACCCATTATTCTTAAGTTTCGATTAAGTTGGTTGCAGTTAATACGAGTGGCATGCTTGGTTAGTTCTAAATTCTAGTTTGACGTAGAAACTGGTGATTAAGGTGGAATGATGGTTAGTTCTAGGTCTTATAGTTAACTTGACGTAGTAATTACGAGTGCGTCATTATGATAACCACCAGATCGTTGCACTTGCCTTGACTTTCGTGGGTTTCCATAATGGTTCTCAGTACTATCTGGAGTTTTGTGAGAACCAGAGGTGATGAAGGTAACTTAGGAGGCACTGAAGTGGTGAGCAGACGGGTTGGTTAGCTGCTGCTGCTGTGTGTGTGTGTGTGTGTGTGTGTGTGTGTGTGTGTGTGTGTGTGTGTGTGTGTGCGCTCTCCATCATTACAGAGCTCAAACTCAAGTACTCACTTATCTGTATTTGAATGGGATGTACCTAATTTCTAACCTCTTGGGTTCTGTTATATCTACTCTTGACTCCATGGATGGAATCTGCCTCCACTACCTGTCTTCACTGATAAAGACACGTTACGTAACAGGTTTTTACTGGGACAACATTTATCTCTATATTAATGGTATACAAAACCGACAAGTAGATGTACAAGACACATGTACAACACTAGGTGGGGTATACCTGAAGTATACCTGGAAAGGGTTCCGGGGGTCAACGCCCCCGCGGCCCGGTCTGTGACCAGGCCTCATGGGGGATCAGGGTCTGATCAACCAGGCCGTTACTGTTGGCCGCACGCAAACTGACGTAAGAGCTACAGCCCGGCTGGTCAGGTACTGACTTTAGGTGCTTGTCCAGTGCCTGCTTGAAGACAGCCATGGGTCTATTGGTAATCCCCCTTATGTATGCTGGGAGGCAGTTGAACAGTCTTGGGCCCCGGACACTTATTGTGTTGTCTCTTATCGTGATAGTGGCACCCCTGCTTTTCATTGGGGGGATGTTGCATCGTCTGCAGAGTCTTTTGCTTTCATAGGGAGTGATTTTCGTGTGCAAGTTTGGTACTAATCCCTCTAGGATTTTCCAAGTGTATATGATCATGTATCTCTCATGTATCTTTATTGCGGAGATGCATCGCCAACCCGTGGCAAAACGTCTGCTGCATATATATATATATATATATATATATATATATATATATATACGTATATATATATATATATATATATATATATATATATATATATATATTTATATATATGACCCAGTGTCATCAATAAGCTTTATAGTGACATTCAGCCAACAACCGAAAGGGTGTGTATAAATGGTTTAAAAAACCGACAAGTTAATAAATGAGACACTTGTGCAAAATTTGGTAATCTTTATTCTGGAAACGTTTCGCCACGCAGTGGCTTCTTCAGTCCAATGCAGAGAAAGGTGAGAAGGAGTTTGAGGTAATCAGTCCCTCAGTCTGCTCCACATCATCTGTCATCAGTATATAAGCCACATCTCCGCGATGGAGCTTATTCTGGAGAAGACCCGGGCCGGATGTACCGGCGAATCTACTACAATGGAGCTTATATACTGAACACATCAACTTATATACTGAACACATCAACTTATATACTGAACACATCAACTTATATACTGAACACATCAACTTATATACTGAACACATCAACTCCTGTCTGAGGGACTGATTATCTCAAACTCCTCCTCATCTTCCACCTTTCTCTACATTGGACTGAAGAAGTCACTGCCTGGCGAAACGTTTCCAGAATAAAATTACCAAATGTTGCACAAGTATATCTCATTTATCAACAACCGAAAGGTTCTGAGTTCGATGCCCGACAGGTCAAAACGTGATAAAAACTCGGCCTCGTTCACCTAGCGTGTTGAATCTCTGTTACGGGTGGTGTCCTGGAATTAGTTTACTACTTTATGGCCTAGCCTCTAAAGTGAGCTTCGTGGAAAACAAGCAAAACACTGTGTATTGAAATTTTGAAACTAATAATATTACAGTCACTGAGCAATGAATGTTAAAGTCAACCCTAGCAATGAATATTTATCATAGAGAACAGTAACATCTGATGCAGTAACTATTTTGTATTTGACAGTGGACAAACTTTTTTTTTTTTTGGAGTTTCATCCTTCTACCTCCATACTTAAAATATACTAAAACACACAGTACAACTATCGAGTAAGCACGCAACAAAAAATATTGACCAGGGTTTCTAAAGAATACCATTAATGGATTGTACACCTTGTTAAAATGAGCATATTTTCTTGATTCAATTTGGATCATGAGAGTACAAAGGAGCAAAAAATACAGACGTTTTCGTTCAGCAGGAGCTTTGGCAAGCCTCAGTGTACATAACTGGACAGTATGGATGTATATAGTAAGCAGCTGTGGTGTACGGCCGGGACCCCAGCATAACGTAGCAACACAGGTTAACAACAGAGTTGTAGAAGGAAAAGTAGATAGCAAATATATTTGCTTGATATATTTTTGTATCGTTCCATTTGATGAGGTGACTGTGAGAGCTGCAGTGATTCACACATGCGTTGTTGTGGTTCACTGTTGTGCTGGCATCTTTACGCTCCATAATACGTTTCCAAATTTCTTGAAGTTTCATCACTATGTATCTTCTGGTAACCTCCACATGGAATAATGTATACACCTGCCTCACTGCTTTCAAGATTGCCTGCTTTGGCTCTGGTTAATTTTCAGTGGTGGTGGGTACAGCTAATGTTACATAAAGAGAGAACATTTGTTATGTTTTTATCTACGCTGCTAGAGTATGATACAAATTTTAGGAGTGGTTTCAGTACTTGGTGTGTTGAGTATGGGCGAAACTCTCTTCATACACTCCCTGAGAAAATGTGAAGGGTTAGGGGAAAACCGTAAAGACCTTGAAAGTAAGGTCACCTGATCCCTGCGTTACGATGATCAAACTTGACCTTTCTACGTTTTAAACTTGACCTGACACCGATTTCCCCTGACCTCATCTGTTACCTCTATTATATATCCCGTGTTTCATGTACTTTTTTGTATCAGTATAGTGAACGAGGTTCCAGGAATAATATTTTTGTTATTACAACGTCTTTAGTGTATATACAAGTGTCATGTCCCTCAACTTGGTGGTATTTTATACCATTGTTAACATAGCGTTTGTTTTGTTTAAAACTAGCATAACTTTATTCGACTTAATTATATATATACGTATTTGAAAATTATACCTTTGCAATAAATGATTTCATAATGTTGGGAGAATATATCAAAGTTACAATACAAGTAATGTTTTTATGGTATTTTTTTTATATAAAATTATTTTTTTTCCCGATTTTAGGGATAATAAAGTGTATAATTGTAAAGTATCTCTGGTGGTTTAGGTTTGCTTAAATCCTAGTAAGTGTAGTGATAAAAATAAAAATAAATGGTTAGAGACTGACAAGAGAAAGCTTGCTATGCTCACAGAAATCTGAGAGGATCTTGTGTCAAGTGCAATTTACACAATACATACAGCAAGTGTGAATAATTTCATACCTGTTGGTACAATATACTAGTTCTCTCAATGAACACAAACTCAGCCTACTCACCTTGACGGGGACGCCAGGTTGTGAGACATGGCTCTCAGGGTGGATGTGTATGTGGTGATAGTCATCACTGTGGTCGTCTTTGTACACGAAGTATTGCCCCTCGCAGTTGACGTCGTGGTGATTCTTGTCGTGTTTGTGGTGGCAGTCACGGGGATGGTCGCTCTTCAAAACAGAAGAAGGCTTGGGTGCCCCATACTCAGACGCAGGCGCTGTTAGTGGCTTTAGCGTCGGGTTTATAATCGGGCGCAGAGTCGTAAGTATAAGAGGTGTCGTGGAGGGCACATAGGATGTAGTGATGACGACCCTGTGAGGAGGGACACCACTAGTGACAGGAGGATAGGGAGTGGATTGAGAACGTCCATATGAGAACGTATCTGTGGTTGGGTACAGCGGTGATGGGGCTCTGGGTGGCTGATATTGAGACGTTGGAGGTCTTGGTGGATAGTGATGATAATGCTGATGTGTGTGCAGATCCACGTAGGTAGAGGGTGTGGTGGTGGTCTGAGGGTAGGTTGGTGTTTGTCCCAGCACTCCCGAGGTCTGAGGGTAGGTTGGTGTTTGTCCCAGCACTCCCGAGGTCTGAGGGTAGGTTGGTGTTTGTCCCAGTACTCCCGAGGTCTGAGGGTAGGTTGGTGTTTGTCCCAACACTCCCGAGGTCTGAGGATAAGCTGGTGTTTGCCCCAGGACGCTGGTGGTGATATAAGGCTTGAGGTGCTGTACTGGGTCACGGTACAGACTAGCAAACAGCGTCAGCAGGAAGTCGCGTTTCGACCTAAACACCAAACAAGAACCTCACTGAGCACGTTATATATAATATAAATTACGTTAATAAATCTAATGAATAATAAAGAACGGTTAGAGGATAGGATGACTGACACAATGTATGCATTTATATATCGTGCCGAATAGGTAAAATTGGTCAATTAGCAAAAACTCATTTAAAATTAAATCCTTTCTAAAATTTTATCTTATACGAAAGTTTTACCTTTTCGGCCGACTTGTTGAAAATATATATATATATATATATATATATATATATATATATATATATATATATATATATATATATATATATATATATATATATATATATATATATATATATATATAACTATATGGATACTGTACACGATGATTTAAATAATTTTGTAAAATATTTGTATTAAAAAGGACTAAGTAAAATTCAATTTGGCGACAGAGCTTTCAAGTGAGAAGGGGTACCTTAAGGCCGGTGAAGAGCTCTTGATCCGAGGAATTACAACCACCTTCCCTTATCTGGACCAAACCTGTTACTCTTCCCCACGAATAATAATACCGCAAGAGTGGATGATGGAAGGAGGACTCACATGTTGGTGATGATGGTGAAAGTATCATCTGGGAGGCCCAGGAGGTATTCCACGTACTCTACCTCCAGATGCGGCTCCACAACCTCCTTCAGGCGAGGGATGTGGATGCGGGGCGTCGTAGTCGACTGCTGAATCTATCCATATAACACATGGGTGATTAATAATAATAACGATAATAAAATAACTTCAACTGTAAGGAACCTACCACAAACGACAGAATTCTACAGTACCTGTATGGGTATCTTGGGTAGCCTCGCTACCTGGTTGGCAGTAAGGAATGCGCCCTGGGGTACCTTAGGCAGGAGGCTGGGCACGATGTAGATCTTGGTGCTGCGCTCGAAGTAAGGCCTGGGGGCGAGGAGCAGGAAACAGTTTTCACATCCAGTGGTTAACAGTAAGTCATAACAGGTGTATCTAAATGGCGTACTGAGGAGAACATTAAAAAAAAAAACACGTTGCAGAAGCCTAGTGTGGGACAACACTTCAACAAGGTGAAATGTTTCCCAATAAAATTTTGTTCTTCAACCTATGTTTTTCTTTATATCACAATAATAGGAAATAACACTTCAACAAAAGCTTTGGGCATATTCTGAAGGTAATATTTCTCTTAATATATATGCACTGATCGAAGCATCGTATGTCTGGATATAGACACTGACGTACAGTTCAGGGCGTCTCGCCACAAGTGGCTTCATCACTCTCATGGCTAAACGTTTCCTTTAATAAATGTCCTGAACTGTAAAAAAGTGTCATTATCTATACTTTATCGGTATCACCAGACCATTTACAACCGATGCAACGTATATACACCCAGGGATGGCTGGAGTGCAAACGAAAACGTCTGTGGGTTACAACTATTCAGATACTCCACTTACTTGAGAAGTGTCAATCTTCGAAAGAGCTCTTCCCGCGCCTGCCGCAGACGAAGGCGCACTTCAGCAATGTACTGGAGTTGTGCGGCACGCTGGCCAGTCAAGGCAGACGCTCCTGCTGCTGCTGCTGATGTGCCTGCTGCTCCCTGTTGAAGCTGAATCTTCAGTCGGTTCCTGAGTAGTGCCTCCAGATTGGTTGCGCTTCCTCCAAACTGGCCTACATGTGAAGCCTGAAGCCCAGCAGCCACAGTTCCTGATGCAGCTTGCCCTAGCTGTGCCGCCTGAATCCCAGCAGCTGCATTTCCCGCTGCAATTTGCTGTGTTATCGCTCCTTGTGCTGCAACTTGCTGTGCTGCAATTTGTTGTGCTGCAACTTGCGCTGCAACTTGCTGCACTGCGATATGCTGTGCTGCAGCTTGGTTTGCTAGATGGGCAGCTACTGCTGCTTGTTGAATTTGCCCTGCCTGAATAGCATGTTGAGCTTGCAGCGCTTGCTCGGCAAGTATTGCTTGTCCAAGCTGTTGCTTGAGTGCCAGCTGAGTGTTGACGGCGTCAGCTTGTGCCGCTACCGCCAGGGCGTTGTCAACCAGGAGGGGAGGAAGGGGCGAATGTGGAGGGCGGGGCAGCACTCCTGCTACAGGAAAAGCCACTTTGTCTATAGGGGAGTAGCGATCAGCGTTATGGGCAGTGTGTGGAGCCAACCCACCGAGGTGAACCTCATCATACTTGGAAGGGTAAATAGGCCGCTCAGGGCGAGGAAGACGTAGTGGTCGATCAGGGCGGCGCGGGTCCTGTATAGGCCGATCACCTGGAGGGTGGCGATTGCTGTGAGGTCGATTGGTGCCTCTCCACACGGGGCCCCTGTCTGAGGGCCTGCGGTGGTCGTGATCAGGTCGAGGATCAGAGGGGCTCGAGTACCGTGGAGTAACTTCCTCAATGATAAGAATTGGCTCCTTTGAGTGACTGAATCGGTGATAACGATGTTTACCCTCGTAGTCACCGGCTATTCGATCGACCTTGCGGCTGCCACGGTCCGAGTCCCTCATGCCACCAGTTCCGCGGTCCCTAGACGTATCACCGCTCCTTAACGCTCGGTCTCTTTCCCGTTGCAAATTTATTTCTCTATCTCTATCTCTTTCAGGGTCTTGTTTGTCGTAACTTCCCCTTTCATGCAATGGAGAATTTTTGGGCTGGTTTAAAATTTCTCCTTTCATTTGTTCAGCCTTTGCCACTTCTCTTGCGATTTCGTCTTTTCGTTCAAGTTCTCTCTTTCGTTCCATCTCAATGCTAGACAGACTCTGTCTACTCTTTATATCAATTTCTTCACTCCTAGCCATCAACTTCTCAAAAGATCTCCGACGAGCATTTCTGTCCTCTCTTTCCAAGTCAATGTCTATTTCTCTTCTCTGTTTTGATTCAATATCAGTTTTCCTCTTCCATTCCAGTTCTGTTTTCCCGTGAGTATCTTCTGTAGCATCAGTCTTCACACGATTGGCTTCATTTCCTCTTTCTGTCCTCTTAAAATCATCACCTTTGTCTCCCAACGTTCTCTCTTCCAGTTCCAGAACTGACACTTTACCTTGGCTACTTGCCCGAGCTAGTGCTGGGTCATGAGCCTGAATGGTGTTGCCCTCATCACTTGCAAGTGGACTGGAGGTGACGGTGAGATTGTCGATGGGTTGTAGGAGGTTAACACCTACACCACCACCATCATCACTGGCTGCTACTGCCTCGCCCTCCTTCCCCAGTACAAGACCCACACACCAACACCACACAAGAGCGCCCAGGAACATCCTGTGTATCACCCAACCTACGCTATATCTGCAAAACATAAATCCCCACATTAAAAATATAATATATTAATAATCAATATAGCCCGACTTATTGGAAAAAACATAATCAGAAAGACAAATTTAATATTTCGGCCTCTATTTCAGGCCTTCTTACCATCTCATTTAAATGCCGAAATAGTTTGTATTTCTGATTATTGTTACAAATAACACTGGTCAGTAAAACCCTTTTTTTCTTATCAAAGATTCAAACTCACTTGGGATATTTGTTTACAGGTGATAACTTGTAAATGTCTCTTCTGATTGGCATTATAAATTTATGCTGCACTCTGCACTATTCATTTTACGTTCAACATGGTAGAGGGGGCTGGGCCCATGCGATACGGAGATACCTCCTGGCATCACCCAGCAACCGAAACATCTTTTTTTTGGCCTTTGAGAGGACAACAAATGCAGGAAATCAATTGTCACGTACCAAGCAAGACATGTTATAATTATAGTACAAAGGACCCTTCACAAAATGTTACCTTAATTTAACTTTTTTATATACGTAGTTGTTTTTACCAGGCAACCTTCCTATTATATAAATGCTTTTCAACCCTCTTCCGTTTTCATTGGAGCATACGATGTTGAAGGACACACTGAATTATAGAATACATTATGCGTTTTTTTATCATTCTTATAGATAAGGTTATAATATGCATTTAAGCTTTTCCTGCTTAGTGGAGCAGCAGCTCCGTATGGGCAAGCAACGTCATTTTATAGTTAAACACATGTTTTTATTAGTTCATCTAACCTACCCTAACCTAAAAATAAATGTGGTTTCTGTCGCATGTTTATATATTGACACATTCAGCTTATCGGAAATGAAATGATCAGTTTATAATTAATGCGAAAGTTAGTTTAGCGGTTACTTATTAAAATTAGCATACAGAATAAACCACAAGTATATTTTGATGGTGCATTTGGTTTGTCACTAATGGAATTATCAGCACACGTGATGGTCTCTGACCTGAGCTGTGAGTGAAGAACCAGGTTCTCTTCTATGAGAACTTTGTATTATTTTTTTTCTTCTTTTGTTGTAACAAATAACACATAACATGTGTTGTGTTTCTTCAAATTTTTAATGTATTTACACGACACTGTGAGAGGTAGAGTAAATAGCATTAATTAACCTAGTTAATACCTCATTTAACTAAATATTATTATTTCTGAGGGTTAATTTTATGACATCCAAGAAGATTCATTACTGAAATATTATAAATTTCATTATGCCAAAATTAGTTAAAATAAACAAATATTACAATCATGGAAAGTGAAAACCTAGTACAGTTCTGGCATTGTGGATTGCCAATTAGTTTTACTCCAAAATACAACAAAACTTTTATTACCCAATTCATTAACTGAATATACTAAATTCCCATAAAAGCATTGAACAATTCTGAAGTAACTTCTGTCTTACGTGTCCCACATTACAATACAAGACTACATAACAAAAGATATGACAAATCCCAGGAAGTGACGTAAGGTGGGGCCATTTTCACTTTTCTGAGTGACCAACGCCCTATTGTTACAAGCGCAGGAAACCCGACTTAAAAGATACCATTTTTTTCCTCTTCGCTAGATCACTACAGTATACCATTACCGTCTACAAGGTTATTTTTTTGTTTACATTATATAGCTTCGTATTTTGTATCAGGCAAGGTCATGTTAAACTTTTTTATGTCTATTTTCACTGCTGTTTCAGCTACCACATTATTGTAGTGAGTTGGAAAGGTGCGGGAGAGCCCAACTCACTCCAATACCATGGTATTTGAGTGAGTTGGAAGGGTAGGGGAGGCGTGTAGGAATGAGTTACAGAGTAAAAAATTCTAATAAATCTTTGGGGTGTCCAAGAAAAGCCCCGAGGGGAATAATACACCAAAGAACTCCAATAAAATACACAAAAAAATACAATTCACACAAGTCAAACTATCATCATACAATCATACAAGAGCCACATAACTGGCTCATCCAACAAAAAATTTGTTTTAAAGACAGAGTTTCGCCCACATAGGGGCTTTATGGGCAATCCTGACATTTCAATACAACGTAATAATTATTGAATTAGGAAAACACAATATCTGGGGTCGATTCCCGGTACGGGCGAAATGTTGGGCGTTTCCTCACACCTACTGTCCCTGTTCACCTAGCATTAAGTAGGTACCTGGGTATTAGTTGACGGGTGTAGGTTGCATCCTGGGGAACAAGATTAACCTTAGTTTCCAGAAATGCTCTGCATAACCAGGGGCTTTGTGTATAGTATCAATGATGTCAGCTAGGTATGTATCTGTTGTATCATGTAGTAGTAGACATTATTAGTTTTTATTTTGTTATTATTATTATTATTATATAAAAGGACCAAGAAAAGGTCACATATTTCATCAATAATTGCATATTACTAACAACTTATTAAAGAACGCTGAAGGTCAGTTCTAGGACCTATCCTATGTAAGATATATTTACTAGTAAAGTATTGCCCTAATTAAACTTCCCCTATATTCGCACATTATTAGCTACAAACACATCCCCCCTATTTTTTATTTCCAATTTGTGGGTCTACCTGGAGGGCATTCCGGGGATCGACGTCCCCGCGGCCCGGTCCATGACCAGGCCTCCCGGTGGATCAGGTTAGGTGTGCATTGTTCCAGCCACAGCACTCTCGACGTTTATTCCACATTTACGTAACCACAATTACAGAAACAACGCATCAAGAACAATAAGTTTCACTCTTGCCAGCTGAGAGACGGGGGCGGAACTGAAGATAACATCAGTCGAATGACGGTGGAAAAGTTGCCTTTCACTGGGGAACGTGGACAATGGTAGGAGACACGCGCCAATAAACCAGTTTGGTAAGTTTATTTAGGTATACACAAATACAGTTATATAGATTATCATATATAGCAGCATATGTGTAAAGAACCTAGGATAACCCCAAAAAAATCTGGAGTGACTTACTTCCATTTGTGGTCCAAGAAATACCCAGGCGTGTTGACATTATTGTAAGCTGATCTTCTCTTTAATGTTAGTGTAAATAACTTTACCTGGTTCCTAGTATATCATCCTTATTTTAACTGATTTTAACTTCTAAGGTTTAAAGAATAAGATATTACAAGGACCCCCAACGGAAATAAGTCACTTTGACTTTTTTGGGGTTATCCTAGATAATTTACACGTATGTTACGATGTGTGATAATTGTACTTATGTGTACTTGTGCCTAAGTGAACTTACTCTGTCCCTTGTCTTCATCTTGTACATCTGTGTATGTACATCTGTGAATGTACATCTGTGTATGTACTTTTCTACATGTACCTCCAATATACAATGCGCAAATTTGACTTTACTGGGTTATCCTGGGTTAAATCTTCGCATTGTACTATATTTATATGTATGTCCATAATGTTGATGCACACTCAGATCTATTGTAAAAATTTAAACATATTTGTAAAATCATTTTTGGTTGTCCTATATAAAAGTTCTTCGTGCATTTCATTGGCTCGGTGTCGCTCACACTGAAAGAATTTGGTATTAAAGGTTCAGTTGAGCATCAATTTTGCATTTGCATTGTGTGCATGATTATATATTTGTTGAAGCAGGAGCAAAACCATGCTCGTAAGTGTCCCATTATTATTATTATTATTATTATTATTATTATTATTATTATTATTATTATTATTGCAGTTTTTGAACTGTAGTGTTGGCACGCCTCTGGCAAGACAGTGATGGAGTGAGTGATAGTGATAGTGTTTCTTCTTTTTCGGGTCACTCTGCCTCGTTGGGACACGGCCGATGTGTTCAAAAAAAATTAAAACAAACGTTAATGATAAATGCTATGGTTAAGGAGTTGTAATTAAGCTGTAAGTTTAATGAAACAGAATGCTATCAAACTCTATTGAGAATTTTACGATAGGGAGGATTTCAAGTCGCCAGATTGTGAGGGGAGGGGGACGAGGGTCGTGACCTACCACACCCCACTCCATTGTACTACTACATGCACTCTGTACACTCTCGTTCACACTCACTCTCACAAGCACTATTACAAACACTGGTTCCTCTTATAAAAACACCTCCACACTGGTAGAGTATTTTCATTTCATGTGCCTGTTACCAGTGTAGTAACATGGGAGAATTCCGGATTACAAAATAAACACTAAAATTTATAATCATTACTTTAAAAATATTTTTGCATAAAGAATAAAAGGAGTCTAACTCCTACTCTTATCTTTGGTATAGATATGTCACATACACAATAACAAATAACAATTATAAAGTAAATCGTCATGACCCTATAGTGCCTCAGTGTCATATGTCACTGCCGTCTTCTGGTGTCTCACGACACTACCAATCCCAGTGTCATGACACTCCATCATCGTGTCCCATGACACCACCTATTCTCCGTGTTCCATGACACTCCATCTCAGTGGTACATCCACGATACTGCCTTTGCTCTGTGTCATAACTCTACGTCTCTATACTTCGTTTTCTCAGCGTCATGACACTCCAACACTCACCGGGTTACACGACACCCTGATGTTCCTCTTACACTACTGTACCACAGTAGTGTATCACACGCATAGCGTCTTTCTCCTCAGAGGCCAGGCTGGCATCGTCAGGAGATTGAGATCAGCAGGTAGAAGACTCGATTACCTGTGGGCCTCTAGAGTCCAGCAAGGCCCACAGGTAACTGAGTCCTGAGGCCCACGGTAACTGAAGCCAGCAGACTAAGACCAGCGAGGAACTGAAGTCAGCAGGTGTCACCTTCAGGTGTACTCCGTGAGGCAGTAAGGCCGACTCAGCAGTCCCCACATTGGCTTTGATATCGTACCCAGTGGTACTGCAGGCCGGCCTTTCACTGGTTATAATTCACCAGCGTTAAAAATTTGAAGTCAATTGGGTAATGCATTCTCAAATTATAAACGAGGAAGCAAAAACAAGTTTAAACAACCTCTTCAGGAAGTGTACCTCCTTTCGGGGATACATAATAAATTTGGCTCGTGATTAAAATTCTAAACTCAAAATTTAAAATAGTGATGTTACGTAAAAATATTAAATGAAAACTCGATAAAGTGAAAGACACTAACACAGTCAGAAAATATAGCGAAAGGGAAAGACAGAGGCAAAAGAAAAACATATTACATACCGTCAAAGATGCTGCCTTTTCAAATGCACCGAATTTGACCCCTTCTTACTGCTTTCAGAAAGATCTTATATAATGGCAGTCACGCCCCCGGCAACGCCAGTAGCATCTTCAAGCTAACAACAGGTAAATAAGCAGGAATTGCGTTATATTAAGAGACACATCGTAAATAGTAAGAGGGATCCTGGTGGAGTGTGCGCCCAAGCCAGGACGCGACAGTTGACTTTGGAAGACCAGGTTTAGTAGAAGAGGTGCGACCTCTACCGTCTTCACCACAAACTGGTCTAGATGGACACTGAAGAAGTTTCGGGGGCCAGTATACAAATGACCTTCCCGGTAAGAAGACCCGCCCTTCACACATTTTGTTATGGAAGTAAAAGTAAGTATAGTCTATTGTCCACTTGTCACGTGTTCGTTTCACTTGCACGTCTTTGGCATAAGACGCAACTGGTATTTTTAATTATTTATCTTGATTTTTTTTAATATATGTTAATAAATATTTTATCTAGGTTATTTCAAATATTACACCCCAACACCGGCGTGATTTTTTTTTTTTTTTTTTTTAGGATTACAACAGAGTAAGAAATGTCTGGAAGAGCCACATTTTCTTAATATACGTGACTTGGATGCTGAGGTTGTTGACGAAAACACAAGTATATTGTGTGAAACAATGACATTCCTTGTTACCGATGTGCATAAACCTCAGTTTGTTACTGCTTATGTAAAAATACCACAGTGAAAATTAGGAAATAAAACCTGAGCGCTTTCATGTGCTTACACACAGGATATGTGTGTAAGATTTAGATTTTTTAGATTTTCCCACCGAAGTAGCTAGTTTATTGTGCACCCCATATCCATCCTGTGGACGGTAGCGCAGAGCATATGGATACACAAAAGGCCTAGGCACTGGGCTTATTATAACTGGTATCTTATTTTCATTAATAAGATATCTTGACATGTCACATAGGTTATTATACTGTCTATCTGTATTCTTCAATAAGTGGACAATTAAGCACATAGTGTTCAAGACAGTGACCACATGTCTGATCACATAATTTGCATTTAGTTTGATCATCATCTGTGTGTTTCCCAAACTGCCAGAAGTACCTGTAGCCAAGCCTAAGCCTGGCCACTACAACATCAGTCAGTGTTCACATTGCAAGTTGCTCCATAAACATGCTTATCTGTGTTCATGTTATCATAGTGGGTTATAGATCTACTCAGGCTTCTAACTGCATTCCTATAACAATAATTTTCATTATTTACTTCTCTCCTAATATTATTCCTAATGCTAGACACAGATATACCAAAGTTATATTCTAAGCACATGAAAACACACAGGTTTTATTTCCTATTTTCACTGTGGTATTTTTACATACTATTAGCAATCACTCGTTTTATTGTGAGTTCTTTCTTGTTAATGCTTATATTATGACTTGCATCCCAATAGTCAAACCTTTCGCTCTACAAGATGGTCTTTTTTTAGTTTTGTATCCAGTGTTAATTTAGAGTTCATTTTCTTCTATATTCTGAATAACTGAGATGAGCGGAGGCATCAAGACACCTAGACGGAATAAGAGTTGTTGAAGGAAATAAATACATCTGATTACCACAATAATGTTTAAACAGAACAAAGACCGCCTGAGGGCGAAGAGTTCGTCTACGGGCTCTCCCCACATCAACCCCCTCCCCATAATAATATCTTTATTTCTACAAGTACATGTACAAGGTATATTTCTACAAGTACATGTACAGGGTACACAAGCCTAGCTGACATCAAGGACATACTACTATATGGAAAGCCCCTTGTTATGCAGAGCATTTCGGGCAAATTAGGACAGCTTTTGTCCCAGGATGCGACCCACTCCAATCGACTAACTCCCAGGTACCCATTTTACTGATGAGGAACATAGGCAACCGGTGTAAAGAAACACTCCCAATGTTTCTGCCCTCGCTGGGAATCGAACCCGGACTTTGCCATGTGAATCGAGAGCTTTAGTCACCAGGCCAAAGGGCATGCCATGGCATGCCAGTGGCTTTCCTTGCATTACAGTTTTATAATTGTAACTACCAATACCTATGTATACTTGTAACTTGCAACGAAATAAAAAAATATATTATTATTATTATTATTATTATTATTATTATTATTATTATTATATTATAATTCTTCGGCAAATTCAGTCAGCTAAGACAGCTTTCAGGGGTATCACGTGTAATTCCTATGATATGCTACAGTCAAAGTGGAAGCCAAATTATTATTATTATAATAAAGAAGAAGCGCTAAACCTACAAGGGTCATACAGAGCCGCCTGGCAGGAAAGGATGCAGGAGTAATGGGTAGCAAGATGGAGAGGGATGATCATTAGGTCATGGAGTGCAGCGGGGCAGTGGATAGTGCAGGGGTAGAGGGTAGCAAGAGATTGAGGTAGAAAGGGCCGTTAGGAGTACTAGAGGCATAGTGGAAGCCAAAGAATTTAAGTTTGGGAGACAAGAATGGAGGAGTCATACAGGGAGAGTATGAAACGAGGAATACCAGACTCAGTAACATAACCGTTTCAGATACAGAGAACTTGAAGCAATGGGATTTAGGTCATCTAGATACACAGTCGACTGCACTCTGCAAGGTATATACTGGCAGAATATTTGTGCCAGCACAAGCAGTGGTGAAATCATCCACATGAGAGGAGCATATTCCCTGATATAATACTGATGGTAGACCTTTAAGATTTAATAAAAACAGTTGGGCTACTTATTATATTCAAATTAAGCGTCATGCAGGGCTGCGGGGAGAGATGTGTGAAGGTTGAGCGAAAGGTAGAGGTGTGTAACGTTAGGGGTTAGTGGGGGTGGAGGTTAGTGCAAGTAAAATCGGAATTAAAATTGGTGTAATAGATTGGTTTTAGTTAAAAAGTCAACAAGAGAGTCTGCATTAAAGGCACTTTTGTGGAATCCCTTCTCATTGAACAGTCTGAAGAGCTGTTAGTTATTAATCCAGACACTAGCGTCGATTTGTCATAAGACCACACAACACCTGTCCAACCTTTGGAGTTAGTTTGATATCTTTATTATGCACCCCATACCCATCCTGTGGGCGGTAGTCAAAAGATTACAGAGGTACATAATGGGTCCAGGGACTGGACCTCAAAGTTTGATAGCTGAGCAAGTTACAAAGGTAATGAACTCAGATGGTCACAATCATGACAAGTTACAAAGGTATTTGCAGATTACAGAGGTATATATAGGGTCCAGAGACTGGGCCCCAAAGTTTTGATAGCTGAACAAGGTACAATGGTAATTAATTCACTAGTTACAAGGTAATGAATCATGTAAGTAAATTTACTTACGTCTGTACATGGTTGCACTCATGAACAAATTATAAAGCAATGAGCAATCTATTAACCTTTGGACGAAGACCTACTTACACTAGTGGATGGTTCCACTGTGATCCCGCCTCCTCCTCTGCTTCCACTCACCTGACTACAGTAAATAAGCCATTTCTCCGGCCATATGTTGTCCTTTCTACAAGAGTGATGGACTGAACACATCTATTCCAGGCTGAGGGACTGATTACCTCAAACTCCTCCTTTCCTTACCCCTCTCTGCTTTGTATTGGACTGATGAAGCCACTGTGTGGCGAAACGTTTCCTTAATAAAGATTCCCATATGTTGCATAAGTATCTCAATCTTCAACTTGTCGGTTTTGAAAATCATTTATCACATCTGTCAGAAACTGCAACATCATGGGAACTTGATACAAGGAATTCTTCAAAACTTTGGGGTCCAGTCCCTGGACCCATTATGTACCTCTGTAATCTTTTGACCACCACCCACAGGATGGGTATGGGGTACATAATGAAAATGTTAAACTAAATTTCAGACGCTCGTAAAAGGTGCCTGATAATTACATGGCGGCAGAGTGAAATTCAAGTGGGTATGTGAATTATTATTACAATAAGAACTAAGCGCTAAACCCACAAGAGTCATACAGCGCTGCAGGATAGGACGTAATATGCCAGATCAGAGACCAGCAAGTGTGAAACTGACTCGGAGGCGAAGACAGTGAATAGGTGAAGTTCTGACCATTTTGTGTAAAATAGTGAAAAAATGTATTCCTGTTAAATTATCATGGTTGAAATATATGCACCTTCCTCTTGTGAATAGCTTCAATATTTAATGGCTGATGCATCTTGTGGCCCGGATAGTACCCATTCAGTTTAGTTTGTGTAATTTTATTTAGGTATAGGTACATATAAATATAGCTACACAAATTATCATATATAGTAACATATGTATAAATTACCTAGGATAAACCTAAAAAAAAGTCGGACAAAGTTATTTATTTCCATTGGAGTCCTTGTAGTTCCATTGAACAAATTTGTCAATGCAATATTTTTTAAAAACTTGTAATCGTTGCAATTTTCACCAAGCTAGAAAATCTTTAAACAATATTTTTTTCTTACAGGACTGCACAATTTTTTTAAGACTAATACAACCTCAAAAATAAAATATATATATTTTCTTAGGGTGTGAAGAGCATGTTGACGGTGGCTGACTCTACACTCCAACAACAACAACAACAAAGTTGGTTCTCCTGGGGTGTTGTGAGCTGCCTTAGTAACTACATCATAACTACCACAACCAACTGTTTGTCGTAGAGTAGTTCAGCACATAAGGTAGGCGAGTAAGCTTAGTATTGTGGAGAAAGACGTTTATGTACAGTTCAGGACATTTGTTAGAGGACCCCAAGTGGAAATAAGTCTTTACTTCTTATTTTGGTTTATCATAGGTAATTTACACTTACGTTACTATGCATGATAATTTGTGTAACTAAAATAAACTTACACTGAATCAGGGCACCTCAAGGGAATGCCTCCCATTTCCCAAACACTATATGATCCCTATGGGTTTAGCACTTCCACCTGAATAAAGTAAAAAAACAAAAAAGGAACCAGGGTTTGATCACCTGTTCTGTGATTTGTTTGTAATCGTGGTATTACAGTTTCACGAGTCACTGGGTATGTATTTGCTACACCTGCTGGCCGCCTTCACCTGGCATTAAGTAGGTACATGGGAGTTAGGCTACACCTGCTGCCTCTCTTCACCTACACTAAGTATCTTATCTCTTAAGTAGATACATGGGAGTTAGGCAACTGGTGGGAGTTGCATCCTGGGAAGGATTAAAGGACTCCAATGGAAATAAGACAAACAGATATAAATGACAATCTTGACTTTTTTTTTTTGGGGGAAGGGAAGGTCCTGGGTTACTAACTCTTGAGGCAGAGACAGATGTAGATTTTGTAGGCCCCTGGGTTACAGGTACTGTGAGGCTCCCAATTATATTTTCAAAAGGAAAAAAAAAGTTAAAGAAATATTAATTTTATTTTTACAATTAAAATTCAAACATTTGCTTTGAGTAATTTCTTGGAAACAAATTTCTCCAAAACATCAGTAAATTTTAAGTTGTTGAGAACATCTCGGGAGGCCCTCCAGCTGGCGGAGGCCCCTGGGCTGCAGCTCCTAAAGCCCATGCCATAATCCAGTTCTGCCTCGAGGTTTGTAATCCAAACACACTGTTAAGCTAAGCAAGTATCTTGTAGCTCGGAAATAGTTTTGGTTAAACTGAAAGCACATAGGTTCAATCCTTGGGACTAGGTGACCCTTCAAGGAGGTGCTATAACACCTATAAAGGGCTCTTGATTCCGAGAATTTGAGCTACTCTCCACTTACTTGGATCAAACCTCATTGCCTCCTATTCCCCAAGAACTGCATGACCCCTATAAGTTTAGCTTTTGCCCATAAATATATATTTAGTAATAAATTATAGTTTGAAATGCCCAGTATTAAGTGTGTTGTGCCATAAAGATAGTTTTGTTGCACAATTGGAAAGAAAAAACTTACTTAACAGAACCTAACTTTCTTTGTTATCAGCAATAATGGAAATGGCATATTTTTATTTATGTTCACGGTGATTGGCCAAGTTGTTCAATGATTGACTCAATACTAATGGTAGAGTGACCCTTGTATAATGCATTGTAGCAGAAATATAAAGGTTTTATTTTTAATAAGTTCCAAAATAATAATTAGCACAAATAACGGGGTTATACAGTTTTCTTGTATTTTAATAAAAAGTAAAATGCAGTAATGCTCAAGTTCTTCCAGTGAGCAACTTTCAATTATAGGTATACATATGTCTATACGTATATTTTAATCTGGGAAGTCATGCCGAGTTTTCTTAAAAATATTCTTTTCGGATTTTTAATTTTGGGGATGGATACAGTGGACCCCCGAGTTTCAGCCATAATTCATTCCAGAAGGCTGTTCAAGTGCCATTACCAAACGAATATGTTCCCATAAGGAATAATGTAAAGTAGGTTAGTCCGTTTCAGACCCCCAAAAATACATTTACAAAAGCCCTTACAATATTTTTTTTTTTTTCAACAAGTCGGCCGTCTCCCACCAAGGCAGGGTGACCCAAAAAGAAAGAAAATCCCCAAAAAAAAGAAAATACTTTAATCATCATTCAACACTTTCACCACACTCATACATAATCACTGTCTTTGCAGAGGCGCTCAGATACGACAGCTGAGAATTGTCCCTCCCAGCTGTCACTATCCCAGACCCCTCCTTTAAAGTGCAGGCATTGTACTTCCCAATATTACACTTACATAATTGTTCGAGTTTTGAGGTGGTCGAAACTTGGGGGTCCACTGTATTCTCCTATATTATACAGTTTGTTTTTATTTTACACCATAGTTAATTAAGCAACCTAACATTGTTGACATTTATGTAACATAAAATTATAAAGCTTAAACATATCAACAGCCAACCAGAATGTATTGCATTGTTAGTGAAATTCTGATATAGACTGATTTTCAGTTAAATAAAATACAGTAGTCCCCCTGTATTCGCATTTATCACATTTGCATTATGTATGTTTGTATGTATGTTTACATACATACCTATCATAGGTATGTTTACATGCATACCTATCATAGGTATGTTTACATACATACCTATCATATGTATGTTTACATATATACCTATGATAAAGTTTAATTGATAAATTATGCACGAGTCGAGAATTAAAACTTTTCACCGATTTGCAGCACTTCGTGGCTTTTCTGAGGCTTTCAAGAACTGCCAGGATCACTACTTTTGCACTTTGGGGACATTATTAAGCAAAATTAAGGGTTATTTTCAGGCCACAGTAAACCGTGGATAATCGAAACCGCAGAAACTGAATTCGTGGACACGGGGTTCTACTCTGTCAACATTGCTTGCCTAACAAAACAATTACAAACAAAATCAGAAAGTTCTGGCTTCAAAAACAAGACACCTACATGCTGTAAATGATGGGTTGCTGTCTCTTTTTAACTACTTTATCAAAATTTGAATAATTGTATGTACTTACAATCTGATTAATGTTTTGTTTGCTTGATCCGCAGAATGTTCGAGTCAGCAAAGAGTGCTATGGAGGGCATTGGTGTAATGTTGGAAGATGGGGGCTTAATCTTGATATCTGAAACTGTATCTGCCTCAGCAGATGGATTGATTACTCATTTTCTCTCATATGGTATGGCAAATAGACATCCAGTATGCCTTGTAACATTACAACATACGTGGGGACATTACTGCAATATTGGTAATAAATTAGGGCTCAATTTTAGGCAACAAATTGAACAGGGCAACATTAAAGTTGTTGAGGGTTTGAAATTACTTTCAGAGGTCTTAGATGAAAGCAATCAAGATATTTGCAATCATCCATTTGGCTTTATTTTGAATGCCTCAAAAAATCCCCTCAAAAACTTGTATAAGCTTATAAAGAAAACCATTGAACCATGGAAAGAAACTGGTAAATTTTTCTTGTTAATTGTAGAAAACATTACTTCTCTATTAAATCTGGGTGTTCAGCCAAGGGATGTTAATATTTTCAGTCAGTATTGCAAGAACCTAATTGGTGATAGCCCTCTTAAAAAATCTAGTTTGCTCATCATTGTTACTACTAATTATGATGATGATGATGATGAAAGTCTTGTGACAAAGGCAATAGCTCATTCAGCATTACTTCACATGTCCGTAAAAGGACTAAGCACTGGACTTTCACGTGAAGTTCATGGAGACTTCAAGATAACCAAATTTAACCAGCATGCTCCCTATCAGTGTTTACCAGTTACTCACCACTTCCAATTTAAAATGGAGGACAAGAATATGAAGTTATTTGCCCCTGGAACATCAGCTTGTGTATTATGAAGTACTGCAGGGTTTAGCGCTTTGTTTTGATTGTGATAATAATAATAAAGTACTGCAAAATACATCATATTTGTACTTTAAGGGTAAAATGAAAGACATCAATTTGTTCTAATATTTAATTTACTTACTATAAGACAGTGTATCCTAAGCAAACTAAATCATGGAATGTCAGGAACAAGGCAAAGTCATGTCTATAAGATTCATGTTGTAGCATGATATTCAGAATATTAAAGGTTAAACAAAATACATTCATAACTATCCAACGGTGTCTATTTTTATGACACAAAAAGACTAATTAAGAATACTACTCTGCCTTCATAATTCTTTTAAACAACTACTACTGCTCTTCTGGATAGCCGATAGAAATTTTTAATATTCTGAATTTTCAGGAACATCTTCCGTGAATGGATTGTTAATCAATTTAGAATACTAATCCATTTAAATCATACTGAATTAAGGGAAACTGACAAATGCTTTCACTTAGGACATCTTTATTAAAACAATCAGTCTTGGATCCTTGATCATTTCAAATATTTGTTATTATAATCACATAAAGTGCTAAACCGACAAGAGTCATGCAGCGCTGTGGGATTTCAAATATTTGAAGTGATTAAGGTTCCAAGACCGAAATGTTTTCAATAACGATTTCCCAAGTGAATGAATTTGTCTATTTCTCTCAAGTTGTTGACAGTCTTTGCCATCTTGCTACATACTAAGTCATATAGTGTATGTATATATACATACTATATATATTATACACACTGTACAGTACAGTAGTATATAAATTTTATGCTGTATATTGTTTTTAATATTGTACCAGGTTTTACACATGTTCAATATTTCACTTGGTTTGTAAACAATCCTCTGCATTTAACAGAGAAGGCACTTTTCTTACTGCATGTTATGTAGTAAATATAATTTTACCAATATTACCTCAATCAGAATGGCCAAGGAAAGAAAATACAATAGTTAACTGAACACATCATTTCTTTATCCCTTACCATGGTAGTGTATGTATTACATTTAAAATTATGAACAACTTAAAAGCGTGATCTCAGTAATCAGAGAAAGATTTATAGGATATGTTAAAAAACAATTAACCCTTTTACTGTATCACAAAATATGTGCAAGAAAATTTTTCATGGTACATCTGTGATGCTGTTTATTATATAATTCTAAACATCCCTTTAAAGTTTTTTTTTAATATAATACCTATCCTTACCTAAGCTAGATTGCCTTAATGAATTGCACTTGTGGCAATGGCTAAAGAGCATTCCATGGATGACTAACCTAGCATTTTCATTTACCAAATTGCAAGGCTATTTCTTCAATCAAAATTTGAAGTGCTATATGACTTCATTAGTTCAAAACTAATGTAAACTTGCTTAGCAAATAAGGATTCATACATAGGAACATGGTGTTTTCCTCTTAAAATATTTTCTTTGTCAAGTCACCTCTACCTTGGTGGGAGACAGCCAGTGTGTTAAAACAAAAATAGGAACAATTTCACTTAGCAATACCCATACCCTGCTTATCAACCTCTTGTAATGGATTTCATTACCATCAATGGAGGTTCCTTGATGCTGGCAAGAGACTCTTGATACAACAAACTGGACTTATCCTGCCCTTTCTTGGGTCAAGACTGATTGACTCCTGTTTCCCGGGCACTGAATGACCCCTCCAGGTTTAGCTCTCCCCCTTAAATATTAATAATAATATTAAAAATAATAGTACTAAAGTATATGAACATATACTATTAATTGATCATATAATGAAATCAATACATTTGATAAAATGAGAAAAAAATCCTTATGCCTGGAAAATAAGAGACAATCAAGTTCGATCTATGAACATGAGGGAGTCCAATTTGTTGGATCAAGAACCCCACCCTCACTAGCATCAAGGAACCTCCCTGAAGATAATTTTTGTAAACAAATATTCAATCTTTATTACAGTTATCAAAAAAATTAGCATACTGTACCACAGTACAAACAATTAAATGTGTTAATATTATTAATTCATTGTATTTTATACCCTTATTAACTTAATTGTCCTAATTTTTTTTTTTTTTTTTTGCAGACCTTTGGTGCCTATAGTTCAATAAAAATTTGGATTTAATAGAAAAAGTATACTGCACTAATAAAACTTTTACTTTTAGACAAGTTATAAAACCAATATCCTTTTTGTGAAAACACTCATTTGTGCTCTCTTTTCCTATACATCATTTATAAAATAGAATTTAAGAAATACTCTAATTCATTGGTTTAGTGAATCAAATACAAATTGTCAACAAAAGTTTAGTCACGATTATATAATTATTCTTATTTGAACTTGACCATTTTTTCCTCTGCAAGTTTATGTTTTTAAATATACACACAAATACTTTCCATCATGAATGTAAGAAACTTCTTGATACAGTACTTTTAGAAATTGTTAATTGCAAAAGCTACAAAAAATTCTGAATATTACAATTAATGAAACAGTACTGTATTGCATTTTTCAAGATACCTCTAATGGAATACGTACTTAGATGAAGAGAGATGCAGAAGGTGCACCAATTACCATACATTTGTTTTTATAAACTGACACTATGAAAGAGTATTCAAAACAGATTAATTTCTGAGAATCCTACACTTACATACATTAAAATACATATTTTCAAAATTGGAATTCTTGAGAAACAAACATTACTGGCAAGTTAAAAAAAAGAATAGTCTTGACCTCAAGTGCTGGTTTTTACTCAGATAAATTATTTTTGGCTAACAGGGTACAGCCTACAAGTACTGTAGACACTACAGTGCTGTATGACCCATTTGGGTATAGCTCTTAGCTTTATTAGACAATATTTAGATACTATCAGTTTCAGTTATGGTAAGGAAGCATACAGTACGTAGATGATATCGCATACAGTACGTAGATGATATCGCATACAGTACGTAGATGATATCGCATACAGTACGTAGATGATATCGCATACAGTACGTAGATGATATCGCATACAGTACGTAGATGATATCGCATACAGTACGTAGATGATATCGCATACAGTACGTAGATGATATCGCATACAGTACGTAGATGATATCACAGATACGTAGCAAAGGGGTTAAATAATTTAAATATTTTGCCCATCTGTTGCATAAATTTAAATGAAAATTATGTAAACTAATGTATAATTGAAAAAAACATTATTTCTGATAACTTATTCTAATGTACTTCAAAAAATAATTCAAAGGAGACACTGGATAGTGTAAGTACACTGCAATATTGTATACATTAGAATTTCCTTTTATTAATTAGCTATAATGTATGGAGGGGCATCTGAGCTGTAATGGCAGTGCTCCTCTGGCAAGACACTGATGGAGTGAGTGATACTGAAAGTTTTTTTTTTAGGGGGGGGGTGTCTCCCTACCTTGGAGGAAGATGGCCAGTGTTAAATACAAAAAAGTATGGAAATGTATACTACATACATGGCTGTTTCCTGAATAATCCTAACTTTAACAAAAATATTAACTAGCTTATTTCCATGGTAAATAAAACTGCAGGCACTCTTGTTTCCCCACTTGATAATATAGTTTCACAACACTCGTAATAAAATAATTATTACAAATCACACTAAAAAAGTGTGTAATGCCCTATATAAAACTATATAATTTTAAAATAAATCACAACAAATGACTGGAGTATAGGTTCAAACTAGAAAACATAAAATACCCAAACAATTTCCCTTTATACATGACACTTTTTTTTCCCATTAACAATAACAAGCCCTATAATGAATAAGAATAAAGATTATATTACACTGTCATCAAAAGTTGACTATGGTGAAGTCTTATCATAAACAAATTGTTTAAAATGAATGGTAACTACTAGGAGAAATAGTTTTTTATAACTTGTTCAAAACCCAACAATGGATTACCTTCAATTGTGTAGTATGGCATTTCTACAATGCATCAACGACAAGGTATACTTGGTGAGCAAAAATTTGAAAACTTCCTTTATTTATTCTCTATTTTAATTTTTTAGCAAGAACAAACATTCTAAGATACAGTTACCTCAAAGATACAAAGAAATTTGTCAAAACTTTCTCTTAATGAGAAATGAAATGCAAGGCAAAATTATACTATTAAAAATTTAAATTATACTATTAAATATTTAATTACTCAAACCCAATGTAAAACCTGCCTATTAAAAAAGTTGCTGAAGCTACAGCTCGATAAAAACTGCTCAATAAACCACATGGGTTTAGTGCTTTTTGTGAGTGTAATAGTTTAGCACTTTCTTTGATTATAATAATAGTAATAGAGCTCAATGAATTGGCTAACTATATATACTAAAAAAATCAAAATGCATGTTTTATAAGGAGTGAATAAGTAACCTTGATATACCAAAATAATTACTAGGTTGAGGTATTCTCTTGGATCAAGAACAAAATGATTAAATGAAGCATCTTGACTTCAATTACTGCTAATTAATGCCTAATTTTAGGTATACTACAAGTATGTTTCACATAAGAAATATTTACATATACTACATATGGCTAATTCCTATGGAAAAAGAGAGACCTTGTCATATAAAATATTTCACATTACAATATTTTAAAATACTATAACCAAAGTAGGTAATTATATCATATAAGCAGACACTGTATCAATCTGTACAGAGAAGTCTACTTTCTCCACTTTCAAACACTAAATTAAAACTATCTATATGTCCAAGTTTATTAATGATGCACTTTTATTCTCTAATGCATATTAGCAATTACTGCATAATTTTTAAATGGCATATACTTATCTTGCTAAATTACCAGGTATTTTATTCCTAGGACATTCATTAAATGATATCAATCATCTCTGTTAACATTTGCACTAACAGGCTTAGTGCATCCCTGTATTAACAAGTTCTTTTAGACTAAAAGTGTGCCTTGAATACTCATTTTAAGACCATCTTAGTGAATGACTAGCAGTCCATCATTATGAGCAACTAAATATTAAAGAACACAGTGCTAGCAATTAGTTATTGCCTCACTGAAAAAATAATAAAATAAAAACAGCCCGCAACAATTCTTCACTTGTTCCAAGCATCAGCAATGGGTCCCAGGCTTTCAGATTTCTAGACAAAAACTGAATTCCAGTATTATAAATATAAAATATAAATAAATTATAAAAAATACCATATATGAAGAAAAAAATGTGTATGTATGTATATATGCGTTTGTTCAAGGCCCCAAAACAATGCTTGAATCATTTCTGATTAATACCGTACAAATTCAGTTTTAATTATTAAATATGTCAACCACAATTATATGTAACAAAAATTGGAGGATATAAGAACAATTTAGAGAAAAAATAAGAAATGACAAGTTACAATACAACAAATGCTGCAGTGAAGTTGAAAAGTTAATGAAACAGTAATACATACATACCTTTGAGATATAAACAATTCCCAATGGGAGATGAAAGCTGAATGACCCTTATGGGTTAGTGCTTACATGTGAATAAAATGCAAATCCCAATGTTAGAACAAGCAAACTAACAGAAGATATATCACAACTATTATATGACTTAATACATGGTAAAATATAATAATACTGTAATAGTTTATATATACTCTAGTATATATGCATACTCAAGATGATGATTATTATTATTATTATTATATTGTATATATGGTATAAATATAGATAATTTCACAATAATGCTAAAGTATATATATTGGCAAAAGTAAGGATGTGTTGCTTGCAGCTGACTGCATAATGATGGGACCTAAGTACATAAGTCTGCAAGTCCTGCTAAACCTCTCATGAATTCTGTAGTGTCACCAGCCTATAAGCTATTACAAATGTTGGCTAAACTTCTGACATCAATTATGAGGACTGTGTCCTCCCATTTAAAAGAATACAGGCAAGACCGGAAACAGGCAGAATGAGCAACAGCACACTTCAGATGAGAGGTAGGCAGTTGTTAAGGTTCACCATCAAGAGTAGGGGAGCACAGGTAAGGCAATCTCTCGCAACTGACAATGTTCAGCAAAATGTTTGAAATGCCAGCAGGTTAACCAGTTATCTGCTAAATACATGGCCATAAGCCATCAGAGGTTAATTTGTCAAAATTGTTTGAGTGTCGTATTTACATTGTCCTCGTGCAAGACGGACAAAAGTGTCTACTTTGAAGATGGATAGCTGTTGCAGTCATTAATCTAGGACAATACTGTTTGTACACTAAGTAAATGCTAGCTGAAGAGGAATGACAACCATTTCACAGTATCTACAGTATATATATTAAGGCGAATAAGTCTGACAACCGTAACAGACTTGTCTTCTAGTTTGCAATTTTGCTAAGTTATCTGCCCCAGTAGCATCAGTAACCCACACTACATGTACCACATCATGCTAAGTATAGAATGTGACCTTCAAGCCAGATGCTATCAAGATCGGTTAACAGACTTTATAATCACATGGAATATATGAAGTTTCACTAGGCTGAAAAGTAAAAAGTTTTGTCCAAATCTGTGAGTTATAGACCTCATGTAGAGGTAATGGAACCCATACCTTTATCTTTACTTTTGATATACCTTTGATGGGTCTCAAGAATTTTCCCATTCTCACAGTCCAGCCTTGGGCCCGACTTGTCTGGTAATTGCCTGATCAACCAGGTTATTGGTGTTAACAGCCAACATCCATCACAGCCTGGTTGATCCAGCACTTGGTGGAGGTACTTGCTCAATTTCCTCTTGAAAACTTCTACACTTGTTCCAGCAGTGTTTCTGATATCTTCTGGTAGGGTGCTAACAGTCTGGGTCCATGGATAGTGATACAATGTTCTCATATTTTGCCTATGGCACCCCTACATGGAGACACAATTATAATAAGAATGAGGTCAAGAGGTACCAGATATGAGGGTCTGAAATAGCAGCAATTGTCTTGAATGTAGAGTGAGAGAAATGGTATCGGGTAATGCAAGGACAACTTGCCAATCACCTTTGCAAGTTAGGAGAAGCCAGAACTGTAGTCAAGAGACAATGCAGAGGAATCATTAGCAATATATTACCATATGAAAATATTATTATTATATTTATGGGGAAGCACTAAACCCATAGGGGTCATACAGCATTTGGAAACTAGAAGGTAATCAGGTTTGATCCAAGGGTTGAATAGGTTCAATTTCTTGGATCAAGAGCCCCTCACCAGTGTCAAGGCACCTGCCTTGAGGGGTCATAAAGCAATAATAACTGAACTTCAGCTCCCCATTCTCCCATCCACCATGGGAAGGTAACACTCTTACTAAAACAAACAACCCCAAAGCAAATACAGAAGCAGATGCACCTAATGAGTAGAGTACTACCAAGTAGAAGTCGTAAGACGAAAAGGGTACCTGCCCTCAGATGCTCGTTTTGCCCTAGCCAAATATACACACACCCTCCTCGCCCCACCATTACCTCCGTCATAATTGGAATATTTTTGAAACCAGGATTATAAAAGATATAAATCATTCCAATGCCAAATGAATGTGATTCATAGATGTTTCATGCTTGTGGCAGTGTAATGAAAATTTCAAAGATTTCCTTCCAATTTTGAATAGAACTGCTTCATTTATCAAGATCACAATTGAAAACAAGAATGATATCCTTCCTCTTCAAATGCATATATTCATATACAAGGTTTGTCTTCCATATCCAATATTTAAGAAGCCAGCAAATGTCATTGGTTCATATTTGGTTCTATTCCTCAATCACAAAAGTGAAACAAAGTGCATTTTCAACAATATTCCTGAAAGGCTTTTATATTTTCAGCTTGGAATTCTTTGATCCCTATCATATATCATCTCATTCAGCAAAATCAGGTGTAAACACCTTACCCTGACTTTGGCCTCTATACATGTGCTCTTTGATTTTCTTTGTCATTTGCTTCTGAAGACAGGTGTTTGATGCCAAATTCACCAAAGCATTCACTTTACCAATCACTGTGGCAAGTCCTGCATACTTGGTAGTCACTTGTTCTTGTGATTGTATGAATACCAATATGTATTAATATGGCTAGATAAAATCAAGAGCATCACAGACTATGCTAACAGTAAATAAATAAAAGACAATTTGGATAGAATCATTAAAAGAAATTAAATAGAATCCATACTTGAATTTACAATGGGGTAATAGGTTAATATGGAGTTAATAGCCAGTTGATAAGATGTGTAATAAATTGCAAACTTAATTACAAATGTTATTTGTAGGTGGAAATATGACTATAATGGAGAAAGAACTTATGAAGTTAATATATTACACTGACATACATGGTTGCGTGTAAAGTAGAGAACAAAAGCTAAACAAGACAACAAACTGGTATCACAGTTGAGAGATGGGACATTTTTGTACAAATACAAGCATATGCCACACATGGATTAGAGTGAGAGGTTCAATGGGGATAAATCAACTTTGGAAAACAACAGCTTTTAAAGAGTGCATAGGAAAAATTGATGGATGCTTATTAGAATTTTTACAGGATAAGGAAGTAGCAATGTACTTTTTTGCTATGCAAGATAAAACTGCAATACGTACTAAAGAAAGAAAAATAATGTTCAACTCTATGAGGTTTGTGTGTACTTGTTGCACCTTCAAAATATGATCAATCTTTGGAAATACAAATACATACTCTATGCATAAAATGCACAATTCTTCAGTCATAAAGAGTTATACAAGATGACTATATTCTTTCTGACTTGGATGCATTATCCTCTAGTCTTTTGTAAAAAAAATCTTTGGTTCCATAAATCCTAAATAATATATACACCATTAGACTATAGTTTCATTTAATTTAGATTACCTTATCAACACATTCCAGCAAGAGCTATGACTGAAGTACAATTATCTAATCATTCATTATTTCATGAATTTCTCAAATTTCTATCAGGTATAAAAAAGTCCTTTCATATTTCCTTATTGCAAAATGTTGAAGGTAACCTCATCATGATGCCTCCCTGGATATTACTGAAGTTGTCGTATGCAAGAGCATGAAGAGGTAATAAGGTGCATCACAATATTTTGACTAAAATTTGTTTACATAGCATTCAAATGTCATAGAGGGACTTTTATAAAGGTGAGGTGCATTAACTTAGTCCACAGCCTTAGGAGGGCCATATTCTATTCAAATACAACAGAGTGAGACATACTCAGCCACTAGATCAAACTAGGGTTCTGTGGGTCTTCAGTATAGTCTATATCTGCCCCATTATGACATTTATTCATTACATTTACCCCTTTTATAAATTAGATCTTCAGTAAAAAAATAATTTATATAAATATATAAAAGGTTAACTACATTTATACTGAATTTACCATTTACTGGCTCAAAAGCATTGGTAGATTACAGCAGGAATAAAGCAATGGCTGTCTCAGTTCACAAACTAACATCATTTGTATTTCAATAGATACTTCTAGTCTGTGAAACACATTACCGAACTGAAAAAACATTACCCAAAAGATGATATATTTTGAGGATTCTTGTGGAAGCTTATGACACATCGTCCAAGAGCAGAGTGGTGTCGCTAGAATAAAGAATGTAAAAAATGTTAATAATTCAATTCCATTAACACAATACGATCACTGGAACAAAGTACACAAAAAATTACTAAAGCAGCAAAAATTTTAAAATAATCATAATGCTTTTTATAGTTAAAACTGAAATAAATGATCTGGAAATTATTCAAAGCCAAATCATTAACTGATTAGCTTGATATATGCTAAATTAACACTGACATTTGTAATGTTCTACAAAGTATGACAATGGACCAAATATTACTTTCTGCACATGCAATTAAACTAGTAGCTCCATCAAAAGTTACAGTAATTTACAGAAATTCAACTATTAAATATTTCTTTGAAATATGTTTACTCTTAAACTAAGAAAACTCATCATCAACACAAGTACTCGTCTAGTATGGAAAGCCTTATCTATTTTGGTCATACAATAGTTAACAAGACCTTTTCAATGCAATATGTTCATGCAAATAACCACAAACTTAAGAATTCACAGGAGAAAAAACATGATTAGATTCTGTTAGTCTTGTTAAGCTTGTAAACTTTATTTTTTCCTTCACATCAGCCATTTCCCACCAAAGTAACATGACCCAAAGAAGGAAACACATGCACCATCAATCTTTCAATAGATGTCTTCCCAGAAATAAACAGACATTCCAATTAAAATGGCATCCAAACTACAAGATCCCTACCCATCCTTCAGTGTGCAGGCACTGTATTTCTTACCTCCAGAACTCACATTCCAACAGCAAACAAAATCCCAAGCCACTTGTCTCCATTAACTCTGATGTAACATGCTCACGCATGTCTGCTGGAACACACTCCTTACAATTTTAGATGTCCCCTACACATCTCTCCATTCACCCTAGATTTTTACACCCTTTTAATCAACCTACATTGCATCATCCATTTTATATGACCAAATCTTAATAACATCTTTGCTGTCTGAAGTAAACCCTTCATGCTACCACACCATTTTGTAATTTCTTCACTCCTTATCTTCACCCTAATATTCACACCACACACTGATATCAAACAACATTCCCACTGCTTCCTGCCTCCTACTCACTGCAATGCTCAAAGACTAAGCTTCATGCCAAGAGAAAAGTGTCAGCACTACTAAACTCTGGTAGTCCCCTTTTAGCATTCATTAATAAATTTATTTCCACAGATGCCTTAACATTCCACTTACCTTTCTCCCTCTCTATTCTATTATTCATTTTATCTGTCATACACACATCTACTCTCAAAGACCTAAATACATTCGGTTCCTACCTTCATCCTGCCATCCAGGCTCTCATAGATCCGTTGTGTCAACAAAGCCACTCAGATATATCCATTTTTTTTTATTACTGCCTAGACTTTTTCTTACTCGCATAATTTTTTTGTATCACTTTTAATTTCCTTTTTTTTACACATTCCCTAATAATCTTCCACCAACTTTCCAGCTACTCTTCTAAATCTCTCAGCACTATGTCAATTGTGAAGAGCAATGTCACAACTTGCTAACATTAGCATTCACTTTTTTACAACCTTATCTATAAATATACGTCGGTTTGTGTGTGGCCAGCAGTAACAGCCTGGTTGATCAGGCCGATTCACCGCAAGGCCTGGTCACAGACTGGGCCGAAGGGGCGTTGTCCCCAAAAACCCTCTCCAGGTATAACAGTGACAACACGCATCCCTATTTACTGTATAATACATGTACACTGTATTCACTTCTTTCCTAAGTACCTTAACCTTAGCCTCACTTTCTCCTCAATAACTTTCATTAAAACCTCATACATGTATATAAAACATTATTAACAGTTCAGTGAGGAAAGCAACCATCTTTTCACCTAACAATGAATTTAGAAAGGCATCAAAATTTATCTAGCTGGCACTTATGGCTTCCCTTTAATATCTGAAGGTACACTGTTCTTGCAAACAATCTTTACTGAAACTCTTGATGGAGATAAGAATTTATACATGAAAGCACAATTATACAGTAGCAGGAAAAATTATCATTGAAAAGTAAGGCTTAAAAAAATAATGTGCAGATATGAATAAGGATTTTAAATCACTGATTATGAAATAATATACTAAAATTTATAAATTTTAAATGCAGAACACAGTATAATTAAATGCTTCAGCTTTTTCATGCTTGCAAACTGGGAAAACATTCTGAAAAATTTTGTACTTACAAACATTGACACTGCATTCTGTAGGGTAAGAGGGACCATAACCACTAGTATTTAAGGGGTGTATCAACTTCTAGTATTATTACAATCAAAACTAAGCACTAAACCCACATGGGACATACAGGTATCAGTTACTAGTGATATCTTATAAAGAATCCTAGCCAATTCCAGTGTTTGGTATTTAATATGGGTTTAGAAATACCTACTTGTGCATATCCACACTACAATTGTCCTTGATTTTCTACAATTTTCACATTCTTCACAATCATTTTTGTTTAGGTTATTTTGCTGTCAACTTCCTTGTCATCAACAATCTATTCTACTGTAAACTATCATATTACTGATGGTATATAATACTGATAGATTGATGAATGAGACATGTGCATCACTTGAGTATCTATATTGCCAAAAGGTTTCCCCTACACAGCAGGCTTCTTTAAATACAGGCAAATATGAAACTGGAGAAATTAGAAGTTATTCTGAGTTTATCAGTCCTTCATCCTTGGTAGGTGGTCAATTCCTGAAGCCTAAAGCAGAAGCATACAGCCAGACCTTACATAGAAGCAGAAGTAGGTGTAGTAGCTGGAGGTGATGTCAAAGGTAAGCACAACCCATCAGTCAAACTAGGTCAAGCTAAACAGTCGTTTAACAAAGGAGTTGTAGAAGACTTTCCCTGTACAAAGATAACACGGTGTTGCTATGTCAGACAACTATCGTATTCTTATCGTATTACTGATACTTATCTGACAGCAATACCATGGTATCATGGTACAGGGGATGTCTTCTACAATTCCTTTGCTAAACTGTTTAACATATGACCTACTTTTACTAGTGGGCTATGCTCACCTGTGACATCACCTCCAGATGCTACACCTCATTTCTACTTGTATAGTAGTATAAGGTCTGCCTGCTTGCCTCTCCTTTAGACTTGAAGGACTGACCACCTCCTCCTACTAAGTCTGAGAGACTGTTAACCTCAAAATTACTTTTACTATCTCTGGTTTTATATTTGCCTGCATTAGACTGAAGCCTGCTTTGTGGATATGCACACATCTTAATCATCAATTCCATCTACTGTTTTAAAACTATTCCACAAACCTAATAGTAAGGGTATTTCCTATCCTTATGGTTTGCTGATAATGAAGATTAAAAATGATGTGCTTAGCTTTATGAAGGTTGGGCAAAGGAGTTCAGTAAATATTAACAGTGCATGTCAGTAAGCAACGTTCAGGACAGTGATTACGATGGCTTCAGATGACTGATGGTGGCTTCAGGCATCTCTACTCTTGCAGCCTATTCACTGACCAAGACCTCTGCACCATTCCTTAGAAATTTAATATGCTTAATGGCTGGTATTTTTTTTCTCTATACCATCATGCTCAAATTTTTTAACAAATACAAGCCTTCATTTCACAATTTCTTTTTTTCTACTACTAGAGGGAGGGGGTTAAGATTTTCAATGCTAGGGGCTTGAATACCCAACAGACTTTTGTGAGCTTAGATTGGAAAAAGTGGAGATAAATGATTTTTGTGACTTAACATGCTGTTGGAATGAGAGAGAACTTTTATGAAGGAATTCAGGGAAACTGGAGGTGGAAAGTACAGTGCCTGAACTCTAAAGGAGGGGTGAAGATGTTGCAGTTCGGAAGGTCATTTGAACTATGTCAGCACACTTCTAACAAGACAGCACTTGAATGAATGACTAAATGTTTCCTTATTTTTTTTTTTTGTCACTCTACTGCCATGGGCAATGGCTGGTGTTTAACTAAAATAACTAACCCTTTCATTTAAATATGATACATTTTATATCCTTTATCCTTTACTATCCTGGTTTTCAGTGTCTCAAACTCCCAATGTTAATCCTGGCAACTCTTTGGTATTTCTCTATTGTTATTATAATTCATGTACAACATTAACTGTCAAATAAATATTCATTATATAATTATGCAATCAGATCACAGTAAACAAGTGGGTGTGTCAACCATGTTTGATATTCTTTTAATGTCACCTTTGCAGTAGTGTACTGTATATTGAAATAAACAGAATAGAGGAAATCACCTCTAATACACATTATTTAGGTATAAATACTGGTCAGAGACCCCATCATAAGTCCGAGGCGTCGGAAAACGAGTATGTCGCTAAGTGAGGAGAGTCTGCATATATACAGTGGTACCCCGACTTACGATGGTCCCCAAACACACCCTTTTATGTAAGTTTATTTTTTAAATGCTTTTGTAAGTGTAATTTTGGGGGTCTAAAAGGACTAGTCTATTTTACATCATTTCTTATGGAGATAAATTCGTTTGGTAATGGCACTTGAACAGCATTCTGGAATGAAAAAATATCGTAAGTCGGGGTACCACTGTATATATATATATATATATATACAGTGGTACCTCGAGTTACGATATTTTTCGTTCGAGAATGCTGTTCAAGTGCCATTACAAACGAATTTATCCCCATAAGGAATAATGTAAAATAGACTAGTCCTTACACCCATAAAAATATACCTACAAAAGCATTTAAAAAAATAAACTTACATAAAAGGGCGATTTTGGGGACCATCGTAACTCGAGGTACCACTGTATATATATTGTTTTTTATTAACACATCGGCCGATTCCCACCAAGGCATGGTGGCCCGAAAAAGAAAAACTTTCGTCATCATTCACTCCATCACTGTCTTGCCAGAGGGGTGCTTTACACTACAGTTATAAAACTGCAACATTAACACCCCTCCTTCAGAGTGCAGACACTGTACTTCCCATCTCCAGGACTCAAGTCCGGCCTGCCGGTTTCCCTGAATCCCTTCATAAATGTTACTTTGCTCACACTCCAACAGCACGTCAAGTATTAAAAACCATTTGTCTCCATTCACTCCTATCAAATACACACACGCATGCTTGCTGGAAATCCAAGCCCCTCGCACACAAAACCTTTTTTACCCCTCCCTCCAACCTTCCCTAGGCCGACCCCTACCCCGCCTTCCCTCCACTACAGATTTATACACTCTCGAGGTCATTCTGTTTCGTTCCATTCTCTCTACATGTCCGAACCACCTCAACAACTATGAGGATAGTGAGGCTCAGGTTAGGGTGTGTAGGAGAGAGGGAGATTACTTCCCAGTAAAAGTAGGTCTTAGACAGGGATGTGTGATGTCACCATGGTTGTTTAATATATTTATAGATGGGGTTGCAAAAGAAGTAAATGCTAGGGTGTTGGGGAGAGGAGTGGGATTAAATTATGGGGAATCAAGTACAAAATGGGAGTTGACAGAGTTACTTTCTGCTGATGATACTGTGCTTATAGGAGATTCTAAAGAAAAGTTGCAAAGGTTAGTGGACGAGTTTGGGAGGGTGTGTAAAGGTAGAAAGTTGAAAGTGACAACAAAGATAAGAGTAAGGTGATGAGGGTATCAAACGATTTAGATAAAGAAAAATTGGATATCACATTGGAGAGAGGGAGTATGGAAGAAGTGAATGTTTTCAGATATTTGGGAGGTGACTTGTCAGTGGATGGGTTTATGAAGGATGAGATTAACCATAGAATTTGATGAAGGAAAAAAGGTGAGTGGTGCATTGAGGTATCTGTGGAGACAAAAAATGCTATATATGGAGGCAAAGAAGGGAATGTATGAAAGTATAGTGGTACCAACACTCTAATATGGGTGTGAAGCTTGGGTTGTAAATGCTGCAGTGAGGAGGAGGCTGGAGGCAGTAGAGATGTCCTGTCTAAGGGCAATGTGTGGTGTAAATATTATGCAGAAAATTCGGAGTGTGGAAATTAGGAGGAAGTGTGGAGATACTAAAAGTATTTTTTTTTTAATACTTTTGGGTGTCTGGAATGGATTAATTGGATTTACATTATTTTTATGGGAAATATTGCTTCGGTTTTCGTCAGACTCTCTGGAATGGATTAATGACAAAAACCAAGGTTCCACTGTACATAAGAGCCAGAATAAAGTTTTACCATTGATGGAACTATTGTCTGAGCTATTGTCTAAAGTCAATCAGAAAATTCAGTGTTTACCTATCTGTCCCCAGAGCAAAACTTTTGTCTCTTGGCAAGTGGTGCTACCTACTCAACAAATACACTGAGTGTGTAGTTACCTCTTCAGACATCGTTTAAAAAATAATATCCAAAACTATAATATTCAACTAGCACTAACATTAACCCTTAAACTGCCGATGCTATATATTTACTCCAAGAGGGAAACTCCCACTGACGTATATCTATACGCAAAAATTCTAGGGTCTCCAAAATGGTCTCAATCAGCCTAGTTAGGCCTACATCAGAGAATGCATGTCTGTGCCATAAGTGTGATCAGTATAAAAAAAAAAGTGTTGTGAGCAAGGCAGTGTGGAAGCCAGTAAAAGCCATTTACATTTTTTTACTGTTTCATTGAATATTAAATACTACTATACGAGTGAAATATGATATAAAAACATATAGGTGAAACTATACAATCCATAAACAATTAGAAAACTGGAAAAAATCATAAAAAAATATTAAAACAGCAATTTTCTTCACACCGCAAGCACTCGTATTGCCATAATGTGATAACCAACATCACCGTGAGACTTTCATCTCTCCGTAAATACTGATCAGACTTAATTCGATATTGTCTTATTTCACTTCTAAAATCAGGGAGATTTTTTCTTAAGATAAAATAAACTTTTTTTTCAAAATTGCCAGTACTTAGGGCATGCTTATTTTAGACCCTTTGGTAGTTTAAGAGTTAAAGAAAATGGTTATGAAAATACTGAAACTTTAAAAAATATCTACTGTACCTACGCATGTTTTTAGATAACTACAATTTCTGTGGTATTAAACAACTGCTTTTGGATTTTAAATATAAAACTCCTTTAAAATAAATGTAAATTACTGTGACCTTATAATGCCCTTTTCAAAGATTTAAAGCACATTATGAGAGCAAATATTATTTACATTTATCTTAAAATCATCAACAAGATTACAGCAACCAAAACAAACTTTACGAAGCATATAACAAGACATATTTTAGTTAATTATGCACATCTTAACTAGACATAGTTAATTATGCACATTTTAACAAGACATGTTTTAGTTAATTATGAACATCTATTTATCAGTTATATGCAGCACCCTCTATATTTATATATATCATTCACATGCTTCACACACTTCATAAGAAACATACTTTAAATGACAAACAATAAGGACTTCTTGATACTTTGTGAAAGCAGTTCCAGAGGGTTAGCTTTGACAAAATAAAGCATTAATTTGTTAAACATAAAAATACAGCATTAGGGTGCCATTCTATTAAATATAAAAGTGTTTAAAGTTTGATGATAGCATGGTGTATATTTCAATTCATAAAATTTTATGAAACTCCATGAAATTTGGTGAAAATTCTGCAATTTTTGGTTAGGTAATTACAATGCATTTTAATAAACTGAAAAAGAGGTTACTTTTAAATTTTACTCAAATTACCTACATAATGTTGCCTTCCTGTAGTTACTATTTCCTATGTCCCCTTGTAGTTACCAGTTTCTCGGTATACTTAACCAGTAAATAATTTGTATGAACAAACTAATTATATACTTAAATTACAATAAAGCCCACTGGTCAGCTTATTCATGACTAGTATACCAGAAAAAAAGTAAGTGATACATCCAACCTAATATAGTTTATCTACACTCTGAGGAGATCATCATCACTATCATCAACTCTAAACACTCTAACAGAGCTGGTGGTTCCTAGAAGTGTTGAGTTTTCAGACCGAGGCTGGCCAATGTTCGTGTACCCTCTGATTCCGAAGAGCCTTCGAGCTGAAGCCACCACACGTTGCCCTCTCTCCGACTTGAAAAGGATCAGCACTGCCACAAAAACAACGCCAGAGATGACAAGTACACTGGCAATAACGGCAGACGTTGTAGAGAATGGCTTCGTAACTTTGCTTTTCTGTGGGTTTGAAGTAGTACCACTATCATTTTTGACATTGTCCATATTGTCATCAGTGATTGATGGCCTCTCTTTGACACCTGGTACTATGTCAGTAGTCCCAGTATTGTGGACAGCTGGCTTTTCTGTGGCATCCAGTACCATGTCAGTATTCCCATTATTATAGATGGCCTCAATGCAAGTTATATTTGTCTTCCAGCGGAATACAGCTAAGCAGTCCAGGGTTTCCATTAAATCATCAGCAACTGGATAACCAAAGCCAGCACTCATGTCACATTCAAAGTATATAGAAGTGGTCTTATGACCTGAAAGTGCGCCAACACAGGAGGTTCCTCCGTAATATGTGAGCTTGAGCTGATCGTAATCCCATTTCAATTCAGATTTATTAATTAACCCATAACTATCTCCATCAGAGGTACAAACACCAGACTGTTGGCAAACAGGACCACAAATATTTATTTTATATATTTTGTTTCCAAATTTAACTGAATAGCCTATTTGTCGCTGAAGGGGTGTCAAATCAATATTGGCTTTTGCAGCATCAAACTTAATTTGACACACAGGACCTGTATCTGGTTTAGTGACAGATTTTTCGCAGACAAGAGTTGTTCGCCACTCAAACTGGTACTGACAATCATGAGTCCTATTCTTGAAAACTGGGATTCCCTGTAAAGAAATTCCATAGTGAATGTCAAGTCATGGTTTCACATAGTAATAACTCAGCTTGTACCACTTTCTCACAAAAATCTATAAATATTAATTCTTTTAAAATATTGGTACAGTATGAAATTTACTAAACTAGCAAAGTGACCCTGTCCTTTATATTAGTGCCTTAGATGAGGTTAGGCTTTTTAAAAATGTTTTGTATCCCACTCTATTTTGCATGTAGGAAATTATTTAATCATATTTAAAATAAGCTTTTCATCTAACTTTGTTATCTGATTTTGTCCATTCATATAGTATTAGTCAGAGGGTTGAAGAGGGGTTGTTGAAGTTGTTTGGTCATTTAGAGAGAATGGATCAAAGAAGAATGACTTGGAGAGCGTATAAATCTGTAGGGAAAGGTAGGCGGGGTAGGGGTCGTCCTTGAAAAGGTTGGATCGAAGGGGTAAAGGAGGATTTGTGGGCGAGGGGCTTGGACTTCCAGCAAGCGTGCATGAGCGTGTTAGATAGGAGTGAATGGAGATGAATGGTTTTTGGGACTTGATGAGCTGTTGGAGTGTGAGCAGGGTAATATTTAGTGAAAGGATTCAGGGATACCAGTTAGCCAGACTTGAGTCCTGGAAATGGGAAGTACAATGCCTGCACTTTAAAGGAGGGGTTTGGGATATTGGCAGTTTGGAGGGACTATTCTAAATTGTAGTATCTGAGTGCCTCTGCAAAGACAGTGATTATGTATGAGTGAGGTGAAAGTGTTGAATGATAATGAAAGTATTTTCTTTTTGGGGATTTTCTTTCTTTTTGGGTCACCCTGCCTCGATGGGAGACGGCCGACTTGTTGAAAAAAATAAAAAAATAAAAAATGAAATCTGAAAATCAAATACAGTGGACCCCCGGTGTTCGTGATTTTTTCGTTCCAGAATGCTGTTCAAGTTCCATTACCAAACGAATTTATTCCCATAAGGAATAATGTAAATTAGACTAGTTCTTTCAGACCCCCAAAAATACACTTACAAAAGCACTTACAAAAATACACTTACATAATTGTTCGAGTTTGGAGCATCACGAACACCGGGGGTCCACTGTATTATGGTAAGATGAAGTTTTAAAGACAGTAAACATACAAAAACAAAGCAGTAATAAAACATACCATGCCAGCTGATACATCACAGATGAAGTGAATGCGAGATGAAATGCTGTAGTCTTGGTTGGAAGTGCAGGTGGAACCATGTGTGTACATAATTTGCACTCCATCATTGTAAATGTATGTAGGTGTCACATCTGGATGACCTAGACTTAAAATCTTCGTTTCCAGAGTTGGACTATAGAGACAAGCACTGGCACCTGGTTGACAATTTAGGCCAGCTATAGGATTGAGAGGTCTGCAAACATTCAAATAAAATTTTTCCTTTGGATTATCTGGGTTTGATGTTTCATAATTTCCTGAAGCCTTAATTAGAGGGGAGAGATCAATACGATGTTCCCAAGTATCAACAAAACAGTTTATCCTTCTTTCACAAGCTAGATCTGTGTACCAGTTGACAAAATATGTGCACCGATCCAAGTCGTCATGTATCAATACTGGGCCTTCTTTGGCACTCTCAGCTCCACAGATGAAGCTGATTAATGTAGACCGCTTTGTAGCATTGCTGCACTCATCTCCCCCTGTGTAGTGAAGGAAAAGAAAACCTGGAAGGAAGTGAAGATTGGCATTAGCTTGGCCAGCATTTACTATGTTTGTTTCATCATTATGCATGAAACTACAAGCTGCTGCACCTTTCTTTGAGCATTTTTCTTGGCTGACTTCTGCACAAACATTCAGGACAAGATGGAGACCCTCACTATCTTGTACTTCATACCCAGTATCTCGCTTTAATGAACTAAGATCAAAGTTGTAACCAGTATAAGAATTGGAAACGGTGCAATTTTCTGCACTTATTTCTGATATAGTAGTAGTTTCTGTTGATACTGGGCATGCAACAGAGGTTTTCCATTCAAAAAGGTATTTACAATTCTCTTCACCAATGAGTTGTGGGTAAGGATAGAGCTCATCTTTGTCACACTTGAACTCAATTACTGTTTCATACTTCTTAGAGCTTTTTCCACAAAATTCACCTCCTGTATACTTTAATTTCAAATTGCCATCTTCCAAATATGGACCACTGTGAACTTCACCAATATTCACAGATTCATTTTCATGCTTAAGGTCAATAACACAAGCTGCGGCATTATAAGGACACCTACTGCTCTTGCTGTGCACTATAGATCTGCAAACATTTAGTACAAACTTTCTGGAGTCACCAGGATTAAAGTACTCTTCATTCATATTGGGTGATGATAGCTCATTGAGGTCATATACCATTCCATCACTAGTAAACACACTACAATCTACAACACGGAAGGGTGGGCAAGCATGTCTAGTACGCCACAAAAAGTAATATGTGCAAGAGGTTTCATGCAGAAAATGAGGCCCATCCCTACCATTTTCCTCTTGATCACAAAGAAAAATAATCTGTGTAGACCTTGTGTTATCCCCTTCACATCCTCCTGTTCCATTGGCAAAGTTCATTATCAGAGTGCCATCATTAAATGTTACATTAGAAGTTGCTAGTCCAGCACTATATTCCTCATCTCCTTTCACTTGACATATTCCTGAAGTACCTTCTCCCCTGCATGATGTTACAAGTGGCCCACACAAATTTACCAAGTAATTGTGTTCGCCATCTGTGATGTTGTAATCCTTATTTTCATCTCTTAATGGGTTCAGATCATATAGATTCTCATACAGTGGATCTACAACTTGACAAGCACTACCTTTCTTCACGTGGCGTGGGCAAGCAACTGGTGTCAGCCAGTTAAACACATATTCACAAGTTTCGGTTTCCTCCACTAGCATAGGATGATGCTGAACTGGGTTACACACCAAGTTGATTCGAGTTGAGCGAGTATGTTGTCCATTTTTACACGTGTCACCACCTGTAGAGTAAGTTCAGCATTAAAAATTATACAGACCAAAAAAGTACTACTCAAAAGATAAAAATAAGTACTGTACCAGTAACCATTTTGTTTATTACAATGGCTGTCTCCTGCCAAGGAAGGGTGACCCAAAAAAGAAAACCCATTCACCACCATTCATTCAATTCTCTTGCAAAAAGTGTGCTGACATCACAATTCAGATTATCCTCCAACAGCAACATCCCCACTCCTTCCCTCAGAATGCAGGCAATGCACTCAACACCTCCAGGACTCAAGTATGGCTAACTGGTATTTCTGAATCTCCTCATAAACTTTTCCTTGCTCACACTTCAACAGCGGTACCTTCCAATCACTTGTATCTATCACGCTCACAGAAGCCCCTAAAACACAAAGCCTCTTTTACCCCCTCCCTCCAACCATTCCTGGGACAACCCCTACCCCCTACCTTTAACCCCATATTTATATACCTTCATCATCTTATCTTTCTACACCCTCTCTACATGCTCAAACCACCTCAACAATCCTTCCTCAGGCCTCTAAATTATACCCTTGGTGACTACATTACCTTCTAATTTTTACACTCTGAATTCTCTGTATATTCAAACCAATCACTGCTCTTAAACATAACAATGCCACTGCCCTTAGCCTCCTTTTTTGCCTCCATGCCTCACTTATTTTTTTTAGTAACACATTGGGCTGGATTAAGGCATGGGCTTTAGGGGCTACAGCCCAGGGACCTCTGCCAGCAGGAGGGTCTCCAGAGATGTTCTCAAGAACTAACAATTTACTGATGCTTTGGAGAAATTTGTTTCCAAGAAATTATGCAAATGTTTAAATTTTAATTATGGTTAGCCTTGTTAAAATAAATTTAATATTTCTTTAACTTTTTTCTTTTGAAAATATCACTGAGGGCACACACAGTACCTGCAGCCCAGGGGCTTACAAAATCTTCATCTGGCTCTGAAGCAAGGTAATATTTATAAAGGAATTCTGGAAAACTGATTAGATAATCTTTGGTTCTAGAGATGGGATGAACAGTGCCTGCATTTTAAAGAATGAGTGGAGAAAGTTGTGGTTTGGTGGGTCATTTGAACTGTGACATCCATGCAATTTTGGAAAGATGGCATTGACTTGAATGATGGTGAATGTCCTTTCTTTCTCTGGGTCACCTTGAATAGGTGAGAAATAGTTGTATTAAAGAGCAATACCAAACAAGACAGACACATGCAAATGTAAGCAACCAAAGACAGTAAATATGCACCTGTATACAAAACTGTAATTGATCCATCTTTGTTTACAAATGGGTGAGAAGCAATGAAGCCAAGGTTGTATGAGGCCTCCCTTCCTACACTGGTCTGACATGCAAAAGCAGGGCCCAAAGGACATTGATAGAAGGTCTCTTCATTCACCTCTCCACAAATATTGATGTGGTACATTACATTCTGTGAAGAAATAAGTAAGTTTATTTAGGCACGGGTACACATAAGTACAATTATCATACACATTGTAAATTACTTAGGATAACCCCCCCAAAAAAAGTCAAGACAAAGTGACTTATTTCCATTGGAGTCCTTGTAATATCTTATTATATAAACCTTAAAAGTTAAAACAGCTAAGTAACTTAACTGTGTGAAAATCAGTTACAATAAAAGGAAATATACTAGGAATAAGGTAAACTGAGTTATTTATATTAACATTAAAGAGAGGATCAGCTTACAGTAATAGGTACATGAATGTTAGTTATACAGGAAATCAATGTTTTACAATAGTCATACTATCATACTTGAAATATTGCAATGCCCAAACTACATAAGATTTCAAAGCACAATTAATAAACAAAACCCTCATAAATAGTTTTAATTTCCTTTTCAGACATAAAATAAAGTACATACAGTACACTATACCTTTATACCTCTGATGAGTTTTAAGAGTTTTACTCCCAGAGCCCAGCACTGGGTAAGGCTTGCCTGGTACTTGCCTGGTCAACCAGACTGTTACTATTGGTGGCCTGCTGGCCCACATATCAATCACAGCCTGGTTGATCTGGCACTTGGAGGAGATACTTGTCAAGTTTTCTCTTGAAGATTTCTACCCTTGTCCCTGCAGTGTTTCTGACATCTAGTAAGATGTTGAACAATCTGGGACCATGAATGTTGATACAATGTTTTCTTGCTGTGCCCACAGTGCCCCTGCCCTTCACTTGGCATAATTATCTTACACTTCCTCCTGTATCCCTCACTTCGGCAAGAGATATGGCACATTTCTATTATCTGTACAGGTAAGGCATCACTAATCCGGCAATCATTTATCTGGTTCCATCAGTTTCCTGCACTAATTTCAGCTAGCATAATTTCAAATTTCATCATTATACAGACTCAGAAATTGTGCAGATGGTTGTAAATCCACAGCAGCAAGCCAATGGAGGAGAAAGCAGTGATGAAAATGAGGAAGATATAGCAGAAAGTCTCTTTACTGATAGGTTAATTAAGTGTATTCCAACCTAACCACTCTGTAATCCAGCACACTACAGGTCACAATGATTCCGGATTAGTGATGGCCGACCTGAATTAGCTTTTTTATAATCTGATCAACATCTAAAGCAGATAGCAAATGCTTTAGGTATTACCTATGAGATTACTCACAGAATTTAGATATGGTATATACTATAGTCTAAATGACATGTACAACATTGGGATCAAATGATAGTAAATCTTATTTGGCTTTGTTGGCTCATTTTAGGTCAAATAGGTCAGTTTTGTCTCAGGATGCGACTCATACTAGTCGACTAACACCCAGGTACCCATTTTAAACTGATGGGTGAACAGGGACAGAGACAGCAGGTGTCTTATGGAAACACGTCCCTAATGTTTTCCAGTCGCACCGGAGGAGATTCGATCTCCGGACCTCAGAGTGTAAGCTGAGTGCGCTAGCGATCGAACTACTTAATGCATTGCATAATTAGTGGCTTTCTTTTGTGATTACTATTTTACTAATACATTTAACTACATTATTTGTAGGGCTCAAAGAAATAGTTATTATTATTATTATTTGGCTTTGTTGGCTCATTTTAGTTTAAATCATCCCTTGTCACTACTTTATGTCAATAATAATAATATTATTATTGTTTTGTTAGTTACAATTCATCCCAGGACAAAATTAGCATTAATTTTGATGAAATTTCATACCAAAATTTTAATGACTAATACCTTATTTTCATGCCGGGTATCCAAAACTTCCCAGTTCCCCTGCGACTTGTACAAGGGTCGCAGATCAAAGACGTTGCCATTGTCGTCCTCCACGACACATTCAGGAGGCTTTGGTGCGCACACTGTGAAAGTCTTGAGGCTGAATATTGTTGTGTTCTCATTTGAAGAGACAAAATAAATGTGAGGCGTGGTTCTGGATCTATCACAATAAAGTTCAATTTCAACAGAGTGGCCCTCTTGTTTATAAGAAAGAATCAGTTTCTCTTCCTTCCATTCCAGGTTCATATTCTTTGTTGTACCTAGAACAACAGGACTGCTACCATTTTTCACATTGCAGATGGTTGCATCTTCCCTTCCACAACTACCATTTGTAACAGGACCACAGATGTTTATCTCATATGTAGACTCTGCTCGTTTAACAGTGTAAAAACTGGAAGAATGTAGCACATGGAGGTTGAGTAGTTGGTCTGAATTGGAAAATCTGACAGTACAAGTGGTGGGGTCCTGGGCATCCAGTTTCTTAGGGCAGGCAGCCTTGGTCATCCAGGCGAAGAGGAAGTCACATCCTCTGGAGCTCATGAACACTGGTCCAGACGTTCCGTAATGGACATCAGAGGCACAGATGAGGTTGACTGAGGTCATGTACGTCTTCCCACCACCTCTGTGGGGGCAAGGCTGGCCACTGTCATAGGCATATTCAAGCCAGCCTTCTTCAGCCACTCTTATCCCTGTGGTGGGCACCTGTCCTGCGTTGCTGACGACCACCTGTGGCTGTGTGTTATTTCCACCTTCATGCTTGACCACACACACCCCTGTAGCATTTCCAGCACATACACTGGGCACATTCCTCAGTCCATGACACAGGGACAGATAAAACACTCTTCTGTCGTCAATACCAGTATGTAAAGTTTCCGTCACCTTCCAATAGTCTGTGTTAGCTAGTTCACTCAGATCATACAGCTGGGCACCATCAGTGACCTGACAGGGGTCACTCACCGTCCACACACCACTAACACCCAGGTAAAGAGCCAGGAACACCACTGTGAGATACATGTTGTCCTGAGTCTCACTACACCAACATTAACAGTCTGGCCAAGTCACATGAGGGAGCATCACACAACACAGCTGACTCATCTACGGCGCACACTCTTTATCTCTCACCTCCTGCTTCTCTCACTCTCTTTACCATACATTTAATACCATTATCTTCTTCCATGAGCTATATTTCTTGTTGTTGTGTTTGCTTCCCGAGTACCAGCTGAGGGACGTGTTCTAAACGTGATAAAACGTAATTATTAACCCAAGGTTCTAATATATCTGTATTTTGACTCACCACTCGTTAAAATTATAACACAATAATTATAACTATTATATTGTTTCTTAAGGCCTATGGAGCATAGGATTACCAGCCTGAATTTACGTTACGTTACATTAAATTATCCTATCAATTAAAGTGACAATATAATTGCAGGGGTTGATTAAATGTGATATTTAAGATTCTTATATTTCTAATTAATAAAGTAGTTGAGGTTTGGTTAAGCTTATTTGCGGTATTATAGTGTCATTTTCATGTTCGATAGAAGATTAGATTTTGCCACCTAAGTGGCTAGTTTATTGTGCACTCCATATACATCCTGTGGACGAGCGCAAGTGTGGTTCCAGACAGATAAATCTATCAAATTTAGTTATCAAAATATGGCTCCTACAACTTTTCCAAACGAAGCCTGAGACGCGACACGAACACCGATCATACCATACAAACAAATGTCTTAAGATAAAAACAAAGGTGATATCTCTTGTATTAATTGCATTAAACGCAAATTTTTTCAATGCAAATGCCTTTTTTTGTCGAGCCATCCATACAGGCAAATCATTATATTTTATTTTAAATAAAGACGTATAAGGTGCAGTTGAATCAGTATGATTATTACATTATAGGAAAACTTTTTAAGTGTGTGTCATGATGCTTGTGAAGGGCTCTTTATTCAAGGAATTAGAGCTATCCTTTCCTTCCTTGCATCACACATGAATGTCGCCCATTCCTCATGCACTGTATGATACTTACGGGTTTAGCGCTTTCCAACAAAATATAATCATTGCAAAAGGCTGTACTCACATTCTTGCCCCCCGCCCTTCTTATATATTTACCTATAATGTGAATAATAATGATGTGTACACAGCTAGAGTTACTTTTACATTGAGATTATCATTGTAGATAAGATAAGATTTCTTCGAATGTTTAACCCCGGAGGGTTGGCCACCCAGGATAACCCAAGAAAGTCAGTGCGTCATCGAGGACTGTCTGTCTTATTTCCATTGGGGTCCTTAATCTTGTCCCCCAGGATGCGACCCACACCAGTCGACTAACAACCCAGGTACCTATTTGCTGTTAGGTGAACATGACAACAGGTGTAAGGAAACACGTCGAAATGTTTCCACCCGCCGGGAATCGAACCCGGGCCCTCCGTGTGTGAAGCGAGAGCTCTAGCCACCAAGATGACACGTCACACGCAGATTTTTGGAAAAATGTTATGGGGATAATGATGCCCATATCAAAACTAACACCATAACTTTCATTATACGTAACACATTACAAATAACAGACTACAATGAGCTACAAGGTAACGCAGCCAGGCATAGTTGAGCCAGTATTACAAGCAATGCTCTTTGTAATGTATCATCAGAAGCACTTATAGTATTAGTATTATAATCAAAAGGAAGCGCTAAACCTACCAGGGTCATACAGCAAAATCAATTATAACACTAGCTGTTCAATGCTTGATTCATATTTCTGCCTCCTAGACATTTGACTAAGAGATATAAGAATGGAGGAACAATGCAGCAGGCCTACCTGACTGTGGAAAATTGTGGATTTTCCTAAATTCAGCATGTGTAAATTTGAATAATACAATAATTGTGTAATAAAATAGAACAGCTGCCAAGTGATGCTGGGAGGGAGATGCCATTTGTAATGTGTGAACGCTGGTTGTCGTGGGAAATTCTGCAATATAATCAGGCGTTCTCAAAGGCCAAATTGGGGGGTTTCGGCCTGAATTTGTAATAGGAACCCGTGTTAATGTCCCCTGCTGAAGAATTGGGACAGGAAATTGGCAGGACCTCAATAATTACGTGTGGATGGCGGAAGATAAGGAAACATTACACACAGGTAAGTACACCATTAGTCCTTGCATTTAGATCTCTAGCTGGCCAGTGTAGGGTCTAGGTGCTAGGCAGGTGTTGTGGTGTGATCCATCTACAGTAGTTAAATGGCAAGTGTTAATACTAATTATATTTTGTGTACCCATCAAGCCAAATCACATAAAGCCCACAACTTTGATTTACAAGAGTAGCTGGTTTTAATATTATAATTATTAATTTAATGTCAGGTCTAGCTTTTTGTGAGAGTGGTAGGAAGTGGGCTTCGAGGGAATGACAGTTCAGCGACCTGCTGTGACTAAGTCCCACTTACCTCACCCAAATTACTTGCAGGTAATAATTCAGGTAATGCCCTGTAAGCCTTCTGCAGGTGATTTGCTCACATAATAATAATAATAATAATAGTAATAATAATTTTCACACTGTGATATTTAGAATGCTCTTTTCAACCCGTGGTTGAATTAAGTAAATGTCCATTTAAGCGTGATCAATGTGTACTGTAGTCCTGTCATATACAGTCATTGTTATCACTGAAATGATGCACCATCTTTTCAACAGTATTCAAGACTCCATTCTCATGCTACAGCTCATCGGGTCACCATCTGGAAAAGACCCGGGCCGGTTGTAGATTCGCCGGTACTTTTGCCGGCCCGGGTCTTTTCCAGATGGTGACCCGGCCAAAACCCGGGCCAGGACATTATCGGCGAACCTACTACTTACATGCTACAGCTTCACATCCTTCCAGACCATGGAGCTGAACTCTTCTCCTCAAATACTATTTCTCTAAGGTTGATGGACTGAATACATCAAGTTCATTTCACTAGTACACCTCCTGCCTTTGTATTTGACTGAAGAAGCCTACTGTGTAGGCGAAACGTTTCAACAATAAAGATTCCTAATTGTTGCACATGAGTCTTAATCATCAGTCCTCAGGTTATTCTTCAACTCTATAGAGTATGGATCCTTGGCCTCATTTAGATTATGCTGAACAGTTCTGGTCACCGTATTACAGAATGGACATAAATGCGCTGAAAAGCCTACAGAGAAGGATGACAGAGTTGATCCCATGTATCAGAAATATTTTCAACGAGGATAGACTGGGACATTGAATCTGCACTCTCTAGAAAGGTATAACATTAGGGGGATATGAGTGTAGAAATGGAAAACTGCCAGCAGAAGTGCTCCTTCTTAAATGAATGTGACTTGGACCTGCCTAGCATGAACCAGTGTAAGCCTGCAGCAGTGCTCCTGCTGTCTTATGTTCTTATGTTATTCTGCGAAATGATGTGGTAGATACAACGTGGTACATGTAATGTATATTTCTGCCAGTGGAATGATATACTACGGTGCATGTTAAGAGTCTTATCTTGCAACTCCGGAACCTCGTCATTGCTATCGCCCATGTGCTTCGACATCCTAACTCCGAGTCAGAAAGTCTGGGTTAGAGGTACTTAAGTAATTTTATAATCACTGCCTTGGTTACCATAGATGTTGTGTGCTCATGAAGAGGAGGAGGGCTCTTGGCTCATTTGGTAACGGCCTCAAGTCTCACACTGAGTGTGCAGGGTTTCAATTCCGAGTGCGAATAAAAATGTTGGTCGTTTCTGTACACCTGTTATACCTGGTCACCTAGCAGGAAGTAGGTACCTGGGTGTTAGCCGACTGGTTATGAGTCGCATCCTGGGAGATAGGATTAAGGACCCCAAGGGAAATAAGCATGATAGTTTGATGGCAGTGACTTTATTGGGCTATCCTGTGTTACTAACCCTCCGGGTAATCCGAACAAAATATTATTATTATTATCATCACCAGAAAGCGCCAGAATCATGCAAGTCTTCAACACTACATAACAAAGACATGCTGACATTAATGGACAGAAACATGGGGCATGAAAAGAAGGGCTGAATGAGGAAGTCATTTATTGTGCAGCAAGTCAGTTTCAGTTATGAAGTCACTGTGTGAATCTGATTCTAGTTTGGATTTTCAGAGAGGAAAGCAGACGGTGTAAGCATGTCATGACACTGAAGAGAAGGTTGAAGATGAGCTGATCTGCTGTCTGATGAACAGGACACTATTCAAAGATGCTGTAATGCCAGAATGATCTGATTAATATCACAATGTGGAACTGTAGGCACTCTGTGAGATGACCCTGTGTGAGTTTTGTGTATCCAATATACTGTCAATCAACAACAACGACTTGGAGGGACAGAAACGCAATTACTCTTTAGTTAAAAAAAAAATGTCAGTCACCACTTGACCAACCGTTCAGCTAGTGATCTCTCGCAGGTGCTGAAGTAGCACTGGGAAATAACAAGAAATGGTAACTTCTAACAGGAGAGTGGAATGTCTCGAACTGCTGAACATACAGAGGAGTCTGCAAGTTCATCACTGAACACCACAATGATCAGGGACCCCGCTAACGATGACATTTTTTGTTTATGTGTGTGTTTATGTACTTACCTGTTTATGGTTTCAGGGGTCGATTCACAGCTCCTGGCTCTGTGTGTGTGTGTGTTGAATGCGAAAGATTATAGGTAAAGAATTGAATGCAAAGGATAATAGGTTAAGCATTATATGTCTGAATCACTTATACCGACTTTGAGAATCCTTACAACAAATGAGGAGGCTAATGAGGTAGAGATGTGACTGATGGCAATGCATGTAACACTGATGTGAAAATATTAGAAAATACTAGTTGACTCCAGTCGACATCCATGGGTCACGTTAGTTTAGTTTAATATCTTTATTATGCACCCCATGCCCATCCCGTGGGCGGTAGTCAAAAGATTACAGAGGTACATAATGGGTCCAGGGACTGGACCCCAAAGTTATGATAGATGAACTAGTTACAAAGGTAATGAACCATCTCCACGTGACCAGGAAAAACAGCTTCGTGTCCCGGGCCCGCTGGGTAAGCAAGCTAAGATAAGATAAGATTTAACCCAGAGGGTTAGCCATCCAGGATAACCCAAGAAACTCAGTGCGTCATAGAGGACCTAAGTAAATACGTTTATTTAGAAACAGGTATATATTAGTACAATTAAAATATCTAGTAACATATGTGTAAATTACGTAGGATAACCCCAAAAAAAAGTCAAAGTGACTCATTTTCACTGGGGTCCTTGGACTGTCTGTTTAATTTCCATTGGGTCCCTTTAATTTTATCCCCTAGGATGCAATCAACACCAGTCGACTAATAACTCATTACAGCTGTGACCGGGTGTGGGCGTGTGCATTGCTCATTACTTTTTAATTTGTTCATGATTGTAACCATGTATAAACGTAACTAAGTAAGTAAATTTACTTACTTACATGATTCATTACCTTTGTAACTTGTGACTTCATTACCTTTGTACCTTGTTCAGCTATCAAAACTTTGGGGACTAACACCCAGGCACCTACTTACTACTAACATTATCTGCAGAGTGAATTCTTCAAGGAGTGCCTTGATTCTAGTGAAGGGCTCTTGATTCAGTGAATTGTAGCTACACTCTCCTTCCCTGAATCAAACAACATTACCTCTCATTATCCAGATTTCGCGCTTCCCGAATAATAATAATAATAATAATAATAATAATAATAATAATAATAATAATAATAATAATAATAATAATAATAATAATAATAATAATAATAATACCAGTAAGTAAACTATGCGAAACGTTTTGCCATTGGCTTTCTATTGTATATTTTGTAAAGGGAGTGATTGGAAATAAAGAATCTAAATCTAAGAAAGCTATGCCTCACGAAATCGTAATGACACGATTGCAAACAAACCATACCACGGGTGGGGTTCGAACCCGCGGTCACAGAGTCTCAAAACTCCAGACCGGAGCGTGTCTTCAGGGCAGGCTCTGTTGTTTTGAATCGTTCATGGGAAATAAAAAAAATGTTAGATTTAAAATAAATCAACTTAATTTAGAAATAAGAACAAATATTCTTGAGTATACAGTAATAGCCAGGTCAGGGGCGGCTCCAGAATTTCTATATAGGAAGAGTTGAGAGGTGGCAACCAGGTTGGAGAGGCATGGGGGACTTGTCTTGAAGCTGCAGTGTTATTATTATTAGTAGTAGTAGTACTGTAGTAGTAGTAGTTGAAATAGTAGTAGCATTAATAGTAGTAGGGGTTTCAGTAGAAGTAGAGGCTTCAGCAGTAGCAGTGACGTCGTAAGGAGGGCGGGCCGCCCCGGGTGACACCATTTAGGGGGTGACACCATAGAACCTCTAAAGAAGGTGACACTAATGCACAAAACAGTGCTGCACCAACATAAGAGAATAATTCTTCGTTTCTATAGCCTATTTTATATGATTACAGAGTACAAATAGGCCTATTTAGGGAAAATCATTGATTTTGATGATGTGATAGATGATTTTTCAGGATTGAAGGCAAGGAAATGTAAGATCAGATTCATTGAGATGTTACCTGTACTCAAGGTCAAATTGGGACTAGTGTTTCTCTGATATTGCAGTGTTTTTCTTTATTTTTCAAGTTTTTTTTTTCATTGTTGAAGATGAATAAATGTAGGATCTGTTGCCTGTACTCAAAGTGGTATTTGAGTTTTTGTTTCCTCAATATTACTACCATTATTTAAACGTTTTTATTGCTAAACATTAGTCACTGGTCATGCAGTAGTGACGTAACTGGAGTTTACTCCCCCATCTCCCCGCCCTTGGATTTCATGGGGGTGACACCAAAGTTGCCGCCCCGGGTGACACCAACCCTAGCAACGCCTCTGAGTAGTAGTAGTAGCAGCAGCAGTAGTAATAGGGGCTTCAGCAGTAGTAGTAATAGTAAGGGCTTCGGTAGTAGTAATAGTATTTATTGGCTTCAGGTCTCCCTAAACTTTACCTTTGGGCCGCTACTGAGCTAGATTTTGACTAATTCAATGACCTCTAACATATATCAGGGCTTTGTGGTCATAACAACTGATATAAGACACAAGTGTACATGTAATTATCTGCCAAGTCTCTTGTTATCTTGGCGAATCAGTGAAAAACACTGTGTATCAAGTGTATATCTGGGTTTCCATTGTTGTGCGAGACTGAACAATTAAGTCTTGTTATGATTACACCAGAGACTATATTTAGTTCATTCTCAAGGCAAGTCAATGGAAATTTACCCTCTTCGATGTTTGAGGCTGGTGAGTGTAGTGAACTTTATATTGATGCTATAGAAATGTAATATATTTATTTGTATTTCTTTGTATCTGAACCTGTATACATGTAATTTGTATATATGAAAGATGACACCCCACACAGAAACAGAAAAATGAAATATGAAGAATTTGTGCATCTAGGCCTAAAGTTGAGGTCCTCTTCAGAATGTGGGTGTCATGCTGTCATTGACAAGTCTTTATTTGCACTCATTTTTTTTTGTACATATAACCATTTCTTTTTAATTTAGTATGATGATTCTCTTCAAATCGCTTGTTCTCTCTAAGTTGGAGTGCTGCTGTACACTAACGGCCCCTTTTCAAGGCAGGCGAAATTGCAGACCTGGATAATATACAGAGAACTTTCACTGCACGTATAAGTACAGTAAGGCACTTCAGTTACTGAACGGTTGAAGTCCCTTAACATGTACTCCTTGGAATGCAGGCGAGAAAGATACATCATAATATGCACTTGGAAAATCCCAGAGGAGCTAGTCCCAAATCTGCACATGTAAATCACTCTCTACGAAAGTAAAAGACTCGGTAGGTGGTGCAACATTCCCTCAATAAAAAAACAGGGGTGCCATGAATACACTAAGACAGCACAATAAGTGTCAGGGACCTAAGTGTGTTCAACTGCCTTCCAGCATACATAAGTTCAAACTAAGATTACAACAACATAAATATAGCATTAGAATTAGACAAGAGTCTAATGCTCTGTTTCTTCATCTTCATGCCGAGAAAGTTGTATCCAGCTGGTCTATTGTTGAGAGAAATATAATTGAATCAAGCTTCATTAAAAATAGCTTTGATTTTAATATGAATATTGGTTTAGGATTATTGAAATTAGATTCTTTTATAATTGATAAAATTTCGGAAGAATTTAAGCTGCTTGGCAAGTCCTTGACCAGCATACGCTGTATCGAGCCCGGCTTCCCGATGTACGGGAAAGATATGTTGCCCAAAACTTTTCCATGAAAGAGAAAGGAAGAAGAGTTCCTTTGTAAATAGAAACAGAAACTAGAGGTTTCCAATTAGATCAGGTGGACCCACTTGCCAAGCCCCAACAGAGCGAGACTCCCAATGGAAATAAGTCACTTTGTCTGACTCTTTTTGGGTTATCCTAGGTACTCTACACATATGCTGCTATGTATGTTAATCTATGTAATTGTATTTCTGTATACCTGAATAAAGTTACCTACCCACACCCCATCTGAGTTCAGTAACTGACTTCCAATCTAAACCGTTAAAGAATTATCCAAAGAGCGGAAAAAATAAACAGGCTAGAATTAAGCCGATGACTGAAGCTCCTCCTGTAATGTGCCCAGCAGGTAAAGTAGATGAAGACAAGAGTCCCAGAGAGAACAGGGAAAATGTGTCACTTAAGGCCCCCATTTGGGGATACCTAACAGTAGCTGGCAATTATATATGGTCCTCGAACTGGGCTGGCTATCGTTCCATTTGCTGTCCTCTTCTGGCGGGTGTAGCACCTGTCAGAAGAGGACGGGCCCCTGATGATTGAAGTGGGCCTAAGAATTTACATGTCGACTCTTGCTGCTGTTGGTTTAACGCATACCCACGAGTGTCAACTGGGTCATTAGTCTATGTGTGGTAAGGTAAATTACCTAGGATAACCCAAAAAAATCAGACAAAGTGACTTATTTCCATTGGCATAAATAAGTTTATTCAGGTATACACAAATACAGTTACATAGAGTATCATAGGTATCCTTCAGGATACCTGCAGTTTGGGTTATCTTAGGACCTAGGTAATTTACACATATTACTATGTAAAATAATTGTACTTACGTGTGCCTGTGCCTAAATAAACTTACTTATTAAGGGACCTCTCAAGGAAGGTTCCTTGATGCTGGTGAGGAATAAGACTTGTATTTTTCTTTCTTGGATCGAACCTGATTGCCCTCCGCTGCCCAGGTGCTGTATGATCCCTATGAGTTTAACGCTTGTGCTATAATATAAGAATAATATCGTTAAATTATTACATTATTGTTATTAAGGTAGGATTTGATGTATGTTAGTGCATGACTTATGATTCAATAATGTTCTAATTTAAGCAACAGATTGTTGTGGTCTACCTGGAGAGAATTCCAGGGGTCAACGCCCCCGCGGCCCGGTCCGTGACCAGGCCTCCTGTTGGACCAGAGCCTGATCAACCAGGCTGTTACTGCTGGCAGCACGCAGTCCAACGTACGAACCACAGCCTGGCTGGTCAGGTACCGACTTTAGGTGCCTGTCTAGTGCCTGCTTGAAGACAGCCAGGGGTTTGTTGGTAATCCCCCTGATGTATGCTGGGAGGCAGTTGAACAATCTTGGGCCCCTGACACTTATTGTGTTGTCCCTCAACGTGCTAGTGGCACCCCTGCTCTTCATTGGGGGGATGTTACATCGCCTGCCGAGTCTTTTGCTTTCGTAGGGAGTGATTTTTGTGTGCAAGTTTGGTACTAAGTCCTCGAGAATTTTCCATGTGTATATAATAATGTATCTCTCCCGCCTGCGTTCTAGAGAGTACAGGTTTAGGAACTTCAAGCGTTCCCAGTAGTTGAGGTGGTTTATCGCACTTATGTGTGCGGTGAAGGTTCTCTGCACATTTTCAAGGTCAGCAATTTCACCCGCCTTGAAAGGTGCCGTTAGTGTGCAGCAATATTCCAGCTTAGATAGAACAAGCGATCTGTAAAGTGTCAACATGGGCTTGGCATCCCTGGTTTTGAAGGTTCTGCCATGTTAAAAGTGTTTTCTCACATCATTAGACAATCATTGGATTTTCATTATTTTTTAGAGATGAATAGAGTATATCTGGAGAGAGTTCCGGGGGTCAACGCCCCCGCGGTCCGGTTTGTGACTAGGCCTCATGGTGAATCAGGGCCTGATCAACCAGGCTGTTACTGCTGGCCGCACGTGATCCAACGTACGAACCACAGCCTGGCTGGTCAGATACTGACTTTAGGTGCCTGTCCAGTGCCTGTTTGAAGACAGCCAGGGGTCTATTGGTAATCCCCCTGATGTATGCTGGGAGGCAGTTGAACAGTCTTGGTCCCCTGACACGTGCTAGTGGCACCCCCGCTTTTCATTGGAGGGGATGTTGCATCGTCTGCCGAGTCTTTTGCTTTCATAGGGAGTGATTTTCGTGTGCAAGTTTGGTACTAGAGTGAGTCAAATAATTATATTTGTGTATCATTCGTACTTTTTCTTGTCCTAGAACCAAACTGGCACGAGTTAAGAATATTAGTTTTATCATTTATAGCAAGTTAGGTACACATAAATAGTTACATGCATTATCATACATAGCAGCATATTTGTAGATTACCTAGAATGACCCAAAAAAGTCAGTGACTTATTTCCATTATCATGTGGACATGTGGAAATAAAAAGTAACCTAATAGTTAGTTAAGTAAGTTCAGTCAGGTATACACAAATACAGTTACATAGATTATCATACAACATGAGGCCTGGTCACAGACCGGGCCGCGGGGGCGTTGACCCCTGGAATTCTCTCCAGGTAAACTCCAGGTAAACATAGCAGCATATGTGTAGAGAACGTAGGATAACCCCCAAAAAAAGCCAGTGACTTATTTCCATTGGGGTTTAATATCTTTATTATGCATCCCATAGCCATCTTGTGGTCAAAAGATTACAGAGGTACATAATGGGTCCAGGGACTGGACCCCAAAGTTTTGATAGCTGAACTAGTAAACTTTATGGCAGTTTTTTTTGTATCATTGTTGTTGCATGTCTGTGGTTATGATTGGCTGTTGCAGGAGGTGTGTCTCTCATGGTTACCTTACACTAACTCTCATTGGCTAACCAATGGGCGAAAATATCAAGATTTCTGATTGGTTTTCGTTCTCTTTGCTAATTTTATAGACCATATTTTCACCACCCGCCATAAAAAAAATAATAATAATGCTTAAAAAAACACCAGGTGTTTCCTAGCACACTGTATATTTTCCAGTAATTCATACAATGGAGAAAAATGTCTAGAGTAATCGGTAGATGTAATGTTAATAAATATATCAGTAGGGAACATTTTCAATACGTTTCGTTTTTTTTCTGGCAAGTGTCCAAGTGAGTTGCCAAGGTTGTTAGTGTATTGCTTCTCTCTCTCTCTCTCTGCCTCCTCTTCTTCCTTCTCCTTCAAGATCAACAACAAGGCTTGTGGCACTGTCGTGGTGCCACCTGGGTGCCAGCTGTGAGTGCCATCCTGTAATATACATACGTGTGTGCTGCCTGGGAGACACCGTGTGGCTCAATATGACTTTAAGCTGTGTACTGGCTCGTGACTGGAAATTAGTTTGGTGTTATTTTACGGACTTATTGAATATTCTGCCTCAGGAGTACTTCACTATTATAAAGTCAATGTTGGTTGCTGAGCACTTTGTAATAATCGAGTCACTCGGCAACTTGTAAGTGCCATGCTAGTTTACATAAGGTGGCCGTGTAGTTTCTGCCTTCAGGAGAAGTCAGGTGTCTTGACGCAGGCGAAGGGCTCTTGATCAGGGGAATTAGAGCTTTTATATGCGGGGCCGCCTATAGCTTGTTACATGCTACTGACTGTGGAACATTTTATAAGTTTGTCAGAGGCCTAGGTATTTCCGCTTTTGCCATGGTGTTTATAATTACTTGGTGCCTTTGGGGACCTTGGAGAACTTTCAGTGTGGTCTTAAATATTAATACTGTTATGTGGTTTTTAATTGATTCTGGTTATTTTGACTTTTATGATATTATTTATTTTTGTTGAGCATTTTATTCATGTTTGTAGCATTGGTTGTTAATTTTGTCTTTGGAATTATTGCTATTCTCCCTTTCCTCAGATCAAACCTACTTACCTCCTATTCTCCAGGCACTGACTTTTGCCGGTTTAGTCCTTTCTTATAAAAATGGATACCTATTTACCCATTTACTATTTACCTATTCATAAAAATCAAATGATCACTAACAAAAAATACTTCAGTACTATGTGTGTTGCATCACATTGCTAAGTATAAATAATGGTGCTGCATTAGTTTTTGGTATTTTCCTGGTGTTGATGTCTCTCATGCTGCCCTCGTACTTTTGAGGACATAACCCTCTAACAGCCCATCCACTGGTATTCCTTGCTACCTACACTTCAATGAACCCCTCCAACATTTATACCTGCAAAAATATGGACATAGTTTAATTGAATAAATCCAAAATAAACTTCAAATTATTTTAAAAATGCACAGACTTAATTAAATGATAGTGTAGGATCAAAGTGTGGTATATTTTCACAAAACTTATTATTATACACAGCATTTCAGGCAAGTTTATTTTGCAGTTTTAATTATATGTTGGTGAAATTTGTAATTCTAGTTGCACCTAATGCATTTTCAGAGCACAAACTTAATTGAGATTCCAATCATGCTAGTGCATATTTATTATTTTTTTATGATTGTCAGTCACTTCAAGCTTATTTCTCTCTCTAGATTTGCCATATTTGTTCGTGGATATGTACATGTTGCTTCGATACAGTATAGTACCCATTTCTTTTATTATACTTTTGTTTTTTTTACCTTTGGTAGGTTTCGAGAGTTTTCCTACTCCTGCAGTCTGGCCCCAGGCTAAGCTTGTCTGATGCTTGCCTTATCAATCAGGCTGTATTACTATAATAATACAGTGGAACCCCGGATTTCGTACGTACTGAATATCGTACGTTTCGAATTTAAAACACTTTTGTGTGTGAAATTTTGGTCCGGATTTCGTACCTCCATCCGGAAATCGTACGTATCAGACGCATCCGTCTGCCCGGGACGCCGCCAATCATGCGTATGTGTCTCAGTCTGGCTCTGTCACTTGTCGAGTGAGCATTACTTCGCGCGTTCCATTGTTTTTTGTGCTTAACTATTGAGTGCGACTGCAAAATAAGCCACCATGGGCCCAAAGAAAGTTCCCCTTTGATAAAGAAGGTGATAAACACGATAGAATTCAAGAAAGAGATTGTAGAAAAATACGAAAATGGCGTACGTTTAGCCGAGCTTGCCAGGATGTACGGGAATTTGAAATCAACAATCTGTTCCATCCTGGCAAAGAAAGTAGAAATCAAGGAAGCTAAAGTTGCATAAGGGGTAAATATGCTAACAAAACAAAGATCACAAACAATCGAAGATGTGGAGTTGTTGGTGTGAATCAACGAAAAACAGTTTGCGGGAGATAGTGTTGTGGAGTCGATCATTTGTGAAAAGGCAAGGCAGTTGCATGCGGATCTCGTAAAGAAAATGCTTGGAACAAGTGCTGCTGTTAGTGAATTTAAGGCCAGCAGAGGCTGGTTCAACAGATTCAAGAAACATAGTGGCATACAGTGTTGTAAGGCATGTGAGGCTGCAAGTTCAGACAAACGTGTGGCCGAAGATTTCGTTGATGAATTCAAGGAGTACGTAGAGGCTGAAGGATTCGTCTCCCAACAAGTGTTCAATTGTGACAAAACAGGCCTCTTTCGGAAGAAAATGCCAAAAAGGACCTATATCACGCAGGAGGAAAAGGCACTGCCAGGACACAAGCCTATGAAGGATAGGCTAACTCTTTTGTTCTGTGGTAACGCTAGTGGGGATTTCAAAGTGAAGCCTTTACTGGTGTATCACTCTGAAAATCCCCGAGTGTTCAAGAAAAACAATGTCGTCAAGAGTAAATTGTGTGTGATGTGGAAAGCTAATAATAAGACATGGGTCACGAGGCAAATTTTCATTGACTGGGTCCATGAAGTGTTTGGCCTGAGTGTGAAAAAATACCTCCTGGAAAATAAATTGCCACTCAAGTGTCTCCTGGTAATGGACAATGCTCCTGCTCATCCTCCAGACTTGGAAGACCAATTGTTTACGGACTTCAGTTTTATAACAGTGAAGTTCTTGCCTCCTAACACCACTCCTCTCATCCAGCCCATGGACTAGCAGGTCATTTCTAACTTCAAAAAACTCTACACGAAAGCAATGTTTCAAAGGTGCTTTGAGGTGACCTTGGACACTGAACTGACCCTAAAAGAGTTCTGGAGGAATCACTTCAATATCCTCCATTGCATAAGCCTTATAGGTAAGGCTTGGCCAGGAGTGACTTCCAGGACTTTGAACTCTGCTTGGAGAAAATTGTGGCCAGAATGTGTCCTCGACAAGGATTTTTAAGGGTTTGAGGCTGACCCTGACGACCCTACACCTGTTGTGGAATCTATTGTGACTTTGGGGATGTCCATGGGGTTGGAGGTGAGTGGCCAGGATGTGGAAGAGTTGGTGGAGGACCACAGGGAAGAGCTAACCACTGAAGAACTGCAAGACCTTTATCTGGAACAGCAACAGACCTTAGCTAAGGAAATTGCTTCAGAGGAGGAGGAAGAGAGAGGGGAGAAGGTACCTTCTTTGGTGATTAAGGACATTTGTGCAAAGTGGAATGAGTTACAAACTTTTATGGAAAAATATCACCCTGACCAAGCTGATACAAGCTGTATCTGCAACATGTTCAGTGACAATACCTTGTCCCATTTTAGACAAATCTTTGAGACGCCAGAAACAGAGCTCTCTGGACAGATTTTTTGTGTGACAGGGGTGCAGTGACTCAAGCTGGTCCTAGTGCCAGTAAAAGACAAAGAAGGGAAGTAACCCCGGATAGGGCTTTGATACCTGAAGTCCTTATGGAGGAGGATTCCCCTTCCAAACAATAAGCTCTCCTCTCTCTCCCTCGCCTTCTTCCATACGCCAACAAGAGTCTTCAATAAAGGTATGTAATAGTGATTTAAATGTTCATTTATCCATTTCATTAGTGCTTTATAATTATTTCTCATTGTTTTCTCATTGTATTTTTGGGTGTCTGGAACGGATTAATTGTATTTACATTTATTTCCTATGGGAAATATTACTTCAGTTTTCGTACGTTTCAGATTTAGATCGACCTTCTGGAATGGATTAAGTATGAAATCCGGGTTTCCACTGTAATAATAATAATAATAATCTTAATTTCTACAAGTATGTACATGATACAACTTATAAAAACCTAGCTAACATCCATAACATACTGTATAGAAAGCCCCTGGTTATTCAGAGCATTTCGGACAACCAGGAGTGTGACCCATACCAGTCAACTAACACCCAGGTACAGTACCTACTTGCCGTTTGATTAACAGGGACAGCAGATGTAAAGAAACGCACCCAATGTTTCCACTTGTACTGAGGATCAAACCACGGACACTAAAATGTGTGAGCCGAGTGTGCTACCAACTGAGCTATGGGACACTTATACTACTGTACATAACTTTTATGTTGATATTTCTTTACTTATAGGACTTGAGGTAAATGAGAAAATATGTCTTGGCTAAAGACATAACTTTTATGTTGATATTTCTTTACTTATAGGATCTGAGGTAAATGAGAAAATATGTCTTTGCTAAAGACATAACTTTTATGTTGATATTTCTTTACTTATAGGATCTGAGGTAAATGAGAAAATAGTATGTCTTTGCTAAATATTCAAAGACATTAAACATTCTCAAGATATAGTCTGCAAGTTCTTGAGATAGGAGAAATTAGCCTGTTATGTAAGGCGTATCGACTGTTTTCCAAGTGTGTTCATACTATGTATGATTATTCACGAGAATGTGCAAAAAATTCAGCTGAAGTCCGTTCTTCCATAACTAATATGTTATGGAAAATTTTGTCTTTTATTTTTTAAATTTCATATTAATCTTGTTGTACAGTGATACTAAATATCCTTTCAGAATTTATTGATTGCAATCTCTTCTGATGAATGACTTTTCAGAGAGTGACGACGGGGACAGACACGAAAATCATTGGTGTAGAAGGGCTAGCAGCAACATGGAGGAACAACGGTTAGCCAAATGGTACTTTGGAGGCATGGCCTCTTGTGGAGCTGCCTGCTGTACACACCCTCTTGATCTTCTGAAGGTCTGTTGAAAAGTGGCATTTTAATATTAGTATACATGAACATATCAAAGGTATGGTAGAATGGCCCACTGCACTGTGGCACAATAGTCAGTTCAATGAATTTATGACTGAAAAGTCCCAGTATTGTATCTTGAATAGAGGAGATGGATGAACAAGTGTTCTTAGGCCTTCTGCTTGTAGACTCTTGTCTACTGGTTTCATTTTCATTGGGAAGCATCATGGAAAAAGTCAAATGCTTGGCTAGGAAAACTTTGATAAGTTGATGTCTTTCTTCCTGCTCTGAATGCAGTTAATACCAACTTACTCAAAGGTTTGACATGGTACTGTTCTTTTTTGGTGAACAATTTCCAATGTACAAAGTACGTACAGAATTTACCTTGACAAATGTATATTGCTAAAATTGAAGAAACAAGACTAAGGAACCTCACTTGTCATGAATAGGGCTCTGTTCGTATAGCTACACATACTGTAGGTAAAAAATTAGGTCATTAGAGTATATAAATTTTGGAGTAATAATAATTTTTTGTTCAGTATGACAGTTTCAAAGAGGAAGTTTCCTTGATGCTGGCGAGGGATTCTTGATGCAAGGTATTGGACCTATCTTTCCTTGGATCAAACCTAATTGCTGCCCATTGTCCTAGGCTCTGTATGACCCCTACATGAAAAATGGTATGGTGATACCATAAAGACACTTATGTACAGTTCAGGACATTTATTAGAGGAAACGTTCTGCCACTCATGGCTTCATTCCTTTTGAGAAACGTTTTTTAATAAATATCCTGAACTATACATGAGTGTCTTTTTCCTGACCCTCTACAGGTTAAGCACTTTTCCCTAAATAGAATAATAATCAATGATTGGTGATAATGTTGCATTTGCTATTTGTCTTTTTTCTGTAGGGTTTTATGAGCCTTGATTTTATTTTCTAAGAGAGGCATAATGAATACATTTAGGAGCATTATAAGAATAAACTGATGTACTATAATGCATTCTTTCATTAATATTCTTAGAAAACTGAATACCAGAATGAATTGTTTTTATATAAATCTGCAGGCAAACCACCATACCCAACTGCTTTGTGATGACTCCTTGATGCATCTCTTATTTCTGTTTGCCACGGATCTATAAAATCATATAGGTTTGTTACATGGACAGGACAGGAAGGCCAGTAGAGCTAGGCCTAAAAAATGCATATACAGGAGACATTACTTTAAAATATTTTCATCCTAAGCTTATATTGAGTGGTGAATACTATATTTATTGTAGGAAGTCTGAATATATGAAGAATGGGTATAAGGAAAACTGCTGTATTAGCAAAACGCTGTAAAGCGAAGCATTTTAAAGTGAGGCCCTCCTGTATAAGAAGGTAGATACCTTCCTGAAAACCCTTGTTGCTTTGCATTAAAAATCTTTTATTGGAAATTAATATCTTATGAGAAAAGTAAGACTTGGTTTTTAGATTCTGAGGCACATAATTTTTGTGTTTTGTATTTACAGTTCAGTATTTGAAAAAAAATATTAAAATAGTTTTTAAAGCAGTTCCCTACCTGACATTTTGGCAGTGCTGACTTCCTGAAGTTCAATATCTTGTCGAGGGTGGGGGAATGAAGTTACTGGACCAACGTGGAAAGTTGTGGTTCTTCTATGGATGTGCCTACTCCCAAATCACAGCATCACTAAGTGCCACATCTTTCACTGCTTTTCTGAAGCCAGGTGTTCAGAAACGTGTTTAATTGAGCTGCACATACCTAAGCCTTTTGAGCAGAAGAAATGTACTTTCATTTATGGATTTCTCACTCTTCACAATGGTATGAACCGTAGACTCATTAACTCCTACACTCATGCCATGTCAACTGCTAGCACTTGTATTTTCTTCGCTAATGCCATAGATTTTCACTTTGCTTGCCCTCAGCATCACTAGAAATCTTGCGTTCATCCAGGGCTGGCTCTATCTGTAAGCTATCAAGACCTCAGACCTGTTGTATTTTTCTCCCCTGATTTATTAAAGAGCAGTGAAGTGAGCCAGAAAGCATAGTAAATTTTTGTCTTGCTATCATTAGTAAATGCACTGCTTATGGAATGTTACATTTATTTTGATCTAAGCACTCTTTTTATGTTCTCCATTAAAGCACTACAATCCAGAAATATCTGAATAGAATGAGAGGAGTTACCAATTAAATGCTGGCTTTCATTTTATCTGCATATAAATGGAGAGTCAGAATTCTTCCTCTGTAAGCCATGCGTGTCGTAAGAGGCAACTGACATACCGGGAGCAAGGGGCTAGTAACCCCTTCTCCTGTATACATTACTTAAGTTAAAAAGAGAGACTTGTTTTTCTTTTGGGGCCATCATGCTTTGGTGGGATACAGCCATTTTGTTGAAAGAAGAAGATGGAGAGAGTACACTAAAAACAGCTAAACCAAGAGCATTGGTCATGCCTTCCGCTTTTTCTTCGCCGACATCAAGCTACCAAAAAACAGCCAGTTTTGTTGATCAATGAGGAGGGGTAGTGAGCATCAAGGTCAACAGCTGCTTTATTCAGCTCTTAAAAAATGAGAGGAAGCACCCCAGTTTTGTCTACATTGAACACCTGTATTTGAAGTCACCTTCTCCAGTTATTGGCAACTTAGAATGCTGCATGTCTCTGCTTGATGAGAAAAATGTGATCATTAATGGCAGCTATTGTTGTTTGCCCCCCTGATCACAGGTACCCTCTCTCTCCAACCTCTACATAGTTTTATTTTGTACAGTATGAAAGAAAACAGCCATGTTACTCCAGTTTTCTTTGTTGTACATTGAACACTTTGCTGCTGGAATTTGCAACTGATAACTTTAAACAAAAGCATGAGAAGTTCACATAAGTTGTCTCCCTTTTTTTTTTATTGTGTTGCAGTGGAAGGCTGGCTGAGGGTATCTATAGCATTTAGTAAGGATGTTCGCTAATATGGGGATGTGTTCAGCTGAGATTGCTTGTTCCATAAAATTAATTAAAAATAATGATTTAGCTTTCAAATATTTTTTTGGGTGATTTGATGTATGGTTTTGTTCAATTATTTTTTCAACAGGTTCATCTTCAGACTCAACAAGTCAAACAAATGGGTGGTGGTCAGATGGCTATTCATATAGTGAAGAACCAAGGATTTTTTGCTCTATACAATGGTCTGTCAGCATCCCTTCTCAGACAGCTCACATACTCTACTACACGTTTTGCTATTTATGAGGTAAAGCTATATAATGCCCGTTGTTACCATACTTTAAATGTCATCATGTTTAAGCCAATAAATTTTCTTAGTGCAGTATAGAATTGTACTATAGTACCTATAGTAATTGAAAAAAATGCTTCTATTATGACTTAATCAAAGACTACCAGAAATCCAGAATGATCTCTGAAGCAGAAACTTATTATTTAGCAAAAAATCTGTTTCTATTAAACTAATATGCAAAGAGGCACTTGTTAATACCTATTTGTCGTAATGTACATATTTCTAGTTGCAGGAGCAGATCTATGATAATGGTGTTGCACTTCAATGTTTTTTGTCATATACTAATTGTTTAATGTCTTAAGTAGTAGTAGTAGAATATACTTCCCTTTGCATTCCATTCCAGCTATCTACCACTCTGTCAAGAAATATTTTTTAATGTCTGTGTGACATTTTTCTTAGATTACAAATTTGCTGATATGAAGTCACTGTTTTATAGCAGGTTTTTTGCTCTCCCATTTTTCTCTGATGGTTTGTTTGAATAGTAATTTTTTTAGGTTAATGTGCAATACTTCCATGGCTTTCTTTTACTTGCCATTCAGCTATTCTTTATTCTTTTATTTATTCTCATTTTTGGGATTTGTGAGTCAGTTTCATATAAGTACTGTGTGTTGCTGAGCTTTTTGTATACAACATTTTGTTTATAAATTATCCTTTTATTTGTGAGATTTACTTGACTGTACATAAAATATCAGCAATAAATGGTGAATACAGTACAGTGAATGCTCAGTTATCTGACCTGAAGGGGCTAGGGGTTTTCCAGATAATAAAAAAAATGAAAGTCAGCTTGCTTTATATAACATAACATACATTATACATTGTTGAATACCAACAACAAATGGTACATAATTTATTTAGCTAACTTCTATTGTTATTTCATGCTTTTTGTTTTAAATACTGTGGCCATTTTTCTTTCAATTTGCAATCTTGAGTGCACTATAACAATATTCTCCATGGGGAAATGGAAAAAGAATTCTTCCTCTGTAAGCCATGCTTGTCTTAAAAGGCGACTAAAATTTAAAAAGAAAAACTTTTGTTTTTCTTTTTAGGTCACCCTGCCTAGGTGGGATACGGTTGGTGTGTTGGAAAAAAAATAGTGATTTTTACAGTGTTTTGTTTGTGGTTGTCGTTCTATATAGCAGTTTGAGGTACTCATCTGCTGCGTAAATATCTCTTTTTGTGTTATGTCAGTCTTGATGAGACCTTATTTACTTGTGTTATTGAAAACTTTATTCAAGTTGAAAATTTTGTCAGGAAACAGCTTGTTTATAATCTTCATGCAGTATTTTATATGTAGTATGATTATGTGACTAGAGTACATATATATATTTATATTATTTTTGTAAATTGTAGGAAAAAAATTGTAAAAGTGTACGTATATGCATGGAAAATTGAGAAATCTCATATGTTAACAGTAATCTTCATTTTGCACCATTCCTGTATTTATCATTTCACTAATGTGCAATTTATTTTTAATACCAGTTTCACTAAACATGAGAAAAGTGTTGTTAAATATACGGTAGGTTTCATTGAATATGTGGTAGGTTTAGCCAAACTTGGTTAGGCGAGGTTGAGTGGGGTGAGATGTTTATTTTATGAAAGGTGCTAAGGTACTGTATGGGAGCTTGTTGGCAGTTCAAACATAGTTCATATTGATTCTATTTTGTTTTTGTTTTACGAGCCTTTTTTTTTAATGATAAAAAGTATAAGACTAAGAGGGAGAGGTGAGGAGATGGGAGATGTTATCTCATGAGAAGACACGTATTCACTTCTGAGTATTGTTTAAACTATCTTGGGGCACTGGCTGCCAACAACACTGGCAGCAAAATATATTATACTGTACTTGCCTGTCCCATATTCAGTAACTTAATTAGTGTGGCGTAATATAAAGTACTTGTTAAGTTCTTTAGTATTGTAACAGAGAGGGATAGCTTTGTCACTCCTCATGACTTTTTTTTACTGTTGTGTGAAGTCTATGGAAAAAAAGACAAACAAAATGATGGAGTTGTCCACTCAATACACTATACAGTAAAACACTATTTTTTATGATGGGAGTGTAAAATATGGGAATTTAGGAGTTGTCAGTAATGCATTCCCTATTTTTTCCATACAGAAGATCCCAACTTACAAGTGCCCAATATTACACACAACTGCTCTTACAAACTGGGCATTTTGTAAAAAATTCAAATTTTACAACTTCTTAGCTCCAGTATAAGCATGTGCAAAATATAACAATCCTTTGTACTATTTCTTTCTATACAAAAACTTGGTTGTAAAGACACAAATGCAGTCTAATGCAATCTTTTATTGATAGTTTCACAAACAATTGTGTGCTTTATCAAGTCACAAACAAATCTATTTGTGTCTTGAAAAGCCCACTATATAGGCAAAACGTAATCAATAAAGGATCACATTACGCTACATGTGTCTTTATCCATCATGTCAAATCAAATCAAGTTGGTATTTTATTTCATTTCCCTCCAACTTGCTTGTAAATTAAAAAAAAAAAAAAACAGTAGTGTACTTGTTAAGTTGGGGGCCCTCCTGTCTACTAATAGTTCCACTGTGCATGATTTTAGAGTGAATGCCATTTCACAGGAACTCGGCCTCTCATGTAAAGATGGGGAGAGGTATGTTGTATTAAGCCATTAACAGAAATAAGATAATACTAATGTGTTTTGTGCTTTATTTGTGTACTGTATTTTGTGCCTTATAATTAGTGTAATTACCTATTTGAGTTTTTACAGGGGTGAGCTCCAGCTCTTGGCCCTCACCACTTAACCTTCATTGAGATTCTCCCTAAGATTGTTATCTTTTCCAGTTTTAGCTTGAAGGAAGTGGTGGTCATCCGTCTTTATAACTACTACTCGTAGAACAGGACTAGCCAGGTTTCCATGCTTATTCCCCCCTCTGCAGCATGGCGTGGATTACATTTACCACTGAAGTACAATAATGTGGATGTTTAAAGAAAAATAATATGTTAAACAACTTGAATCATTGATATTAATTAAGCTTTTCATTATGTTAGCTCTCAGAATTTGATAATACAGTTGTAGTAAATTCCTGCAGCTGGGTCCTAATTGGAATTTGTGAAGTTAATAGTTTTAAAATGTCCCATCCACATTATTTGATCTTGACACTCTTGCATGACTTGATATGTCAAGCATCTTCAGTCTGTTTTCTTCTGTCTGAGCTGCTTGTGTTATGTCAAATACAGATCTACAAATTATATATTCACTAATTTTATTTATTCTCTCTATTGTCATAGGTTTTCTTAAGTTTTACATTGTGTTCAATTTTATTTTGTAGAGTACTTTGTCTCTTTTTTTTTTTATATAAATTGTAAGTCATTTGTACATTTTTATAGAAAATGATACGGTAAACCAATGATGCACTAAGAGTTTTTTAATATAATTCATTCTCCACTTGTATTATAATTTTCTTGCCATTACTTTAATTATCCTTTATGATGATGTGATGAAAAAGAGTAAGGGAAAATTATTTTAATGCTTTCTTCCATATGCAACAGTTCAGTTAGTCACATTGCATTTATTGAATGGCACCACAAAGCTTCAGCTCTGGCACTGAGCACTTTATAATACTCCACTTTGCAATTTTTATGTTGGCACTATCTTTGTATCATAATTTAAAAGTGTTAATGTTAAGAAAAGTAGGTATAACGGAGTTAAAGAAGCATTACATCTGTCTGTACGTATATTTGTATGAAATTAATTCAGAAAAGTCACATATAGTCTAACATCACTCATAGGTGGCACAACCAACGAGCAGTACTCAGATTTTTTTTTTTTTATACTCTCCCTCCCACACAAATGCCATTACACCATGTCCATGCACAATTCTGTATTGTTATTACAGTACTGCATTTCCATCTTAAACTTTTACTCCTGCCTATCACTCTTACCCTTAGATATGTTTTTAATAAACAGTAATCTGATTTACTTTAAAACAATTGAAATTTTTAAGAATGTACAGTAGTCTAAATACAAATACACAGGTTTATTTTTCAAGGAGATACATTTGTGTTAGAGATCGGTTTGTATTGGTTGTCATATTGAAAATCCCATAGTTATGCAAAGCATTTTGGGCAGACTAAAACTCAAACTTATGATTACTTGAAATTTAATAGCTTAGTTCTATTATTGGGATGTTAAGTCTAACATAACTTAAGTTATTCCTAGATAAGATTATCAGAGGCAGTGATCATTGCAAACTTTGAGGGAACAATATAAAAAGTGAAATACATGATTTGTCTACTACAAGAGCTTTCTCTTTAGAGATGTATTCTGTCTTGAACTGATGGCATTTTTTGTTTAGTATCTTCATCCTATAGATACATATTCATCTTCAAAGATTGATGTTTCCCATGTTTTGTCTTTTGCAGGTTTTTTTTTTTACATTTCATTTTGTTTACACTCAAGCTAACACTCCTCGTGTATTTCATTAGCAGACGTCCATGGCGTATGTTTGACTTTAATGCTAGCCATGTTACTAGTTAGAACTCATCAGCAAATAGTTTGAGCTGCTCCACATTTGGTATTGAGTTACTTGGTAGCCAACACATACAATACATTGGCATATGTAGAGTGACGTAAGTAAATAGCACTACCTAGTTATATCCAAGGAAAACTAATGTACTTTTCACCTATGCATGGGCTTTATCAAGTGTATAGGAACATATTGCAAAATATAGTTTATGTAACAGAGTAAGTAGGAGGGTTATGGTAAACAGATCAGGTAACACAATGCATTGGCTGGTGGGTTTCCTACAGTGCTCCTCTTACATTGTGTTACCTGACCTCTTTACCCTGACCTACCTTACTGTATGCTATATAAAATAGTATTTTGAGACATGTTCTCTGTGTAGTTGACAAAGCCACTGCATGGGTGAAACTGTACATTATTGGTTTCCCTACATATTGTACTTTATTGTTTCCACTAGTTTGCTTATTGCCTATACCAACATAATACCTAGTTATTATAAAGAATATTTAAAAAATAAAACAAGAATTAGAATACAGTGGGCCCTTGATTTAATGGATTACTAGGAGAAGAAAGAGTGTACATTTAAAGCTGTTTGTTTGTTTAATCCGAATGATGAGATTGTTTTCCTCAATCATAACAGTAATGGACAATTCTGGATTTAATGTACTTTTTTAAATCTATAATTGTCTGTAACATTAATGAACAGTTCTTATTTAACAGATTTTGTCCATTAAATCTAAAAAAAAATTACCTGGTGGACTGTAACAAGAATGGACAATTCTGGATTTAACAAATTTTGTCACCTGTTTCTGAATGTTGTCCAGCCACAGATTTCATTTCTGTTGATTCAAGGCATTACTATATTTTATTTACTTACCAAGATATTAAAATAGGATAAATTGTGTATACAGTACTTTATAGTTTAATCTTTTTAGCTTATAGTTTGTAAGGGTCCAAGATTTCTACTTGAATTTTTTTTTATACTGCCAGAAGAGCCCATTTCAGGGGTGTCAGGGAATGTTACAACTATCATGCAGGGTTAAGTTGGCAAGATTTATGGCTTTGAAGCCTGCTGTGGGCAACCACCTTTTTTGTGGAGGAGATTTATGAGCTTTGATACCATGAGCCATACTGACTGTGGTTTCCTGTACTATGGATCCTATGGTTGAAAAGATGAAATAAGCTACCCCCACAAGTTGGCCAATCATAGAAGCCAGTAACTCCCTGTCATCTGGAAGTTGATTTTAACCTTGGAGCAGTGATCCATTGGTGATTAATTTGCTTCTTCAGTAGGATAGAGATAGAATGAAAGGTTGTGTTGACCACCCTAAAGCATTCAGCTGCCCATGTAGCCTTTGGGTCCTTACGATTCTCTTGGTTTCACCTTGGACAGAGGAAACTGTTTTCTGTGATCACTAGACCAAAACTATTCTTTGACCTTGTACCAAGCACCTCTCACAATTTAACAGGAATTTATGATTGCTCTTGAACAACATAGTGTTTCCCAAAATGTTGTTATGTTCACTGAGACTAATAAGAACTAAATCCCTGACCTTCTCTGTCCACCCCTCTCCATTCTCGCCTACAGAAGCTCTGAAGCTGGTCCTCGCTGATATTATTCTGTGTCTCGAGTCAAGTAATGTAGGGAGTATTCTCGATCACTAAGTCATCTGCACAACTCTGACCTCGGTTCAACAGGTCATTGATTAACCGTTTTGAAAAACATTATTTGTGTTCCAAGCAACCCTGATTTGTCTTTTCAGAAGTATGTTTAACTGGTCAGTAGTTGACCATTATGGAATACAGGTTCCAGGGAACCTTGATGTGGATTCTCTCGATTTTTTGTAGGTAACATTTCCTACCAACCCTGATATGGTCATTTTTGGCTTACTAAGAGTAATTTATGCCAAGTGATTGATTTAATTTGGCATTCAAATGTGCCACATTCAAGAAAATCTGATATGGTTATTAAATCCAGGAGAGCATTACATTGTAGAAATGCTAGATAATAGACAAATCCTTAAAATTTATGAAGAAATAAAAGGAATATACTGTATGCATTTCCTCTGCCTTCAAGTATACTTTGACAAAAACTTTTCTAAAATTTATGCACTTGGGTCCAAACTTTGTTGTATGTAACAGTGCATGTTTACATTATTTATCTTCATTGCTTTTACAGTTTTGCATTTACAGTACTGATGAATGCAAAAAAAATTGAGTAATTTTACATTTAATATTGAAGAGAATGTAAAATTTAGTACCACTTCTGAAATATTTAATGAAGGTGATGAAACAAAGGATGTCTGAGTCTTCAGGAGGACCTCTTCCTTTCTACAAGCGAGCCTTATTAGCTGGGTTTGCTGGAGCATGTGGAGGCTTTGTGGGAACACCTGGAGACATGATTAATGTTCGCATGCAAAATGATATCAAGCTTCCAGCAGATCAAAAACGAAAGTAAGATTTTTATACAAATTATTGATGTTTATTATACATTTGTGACCAAATGGTCATAATTTAAAAGTTCACATTTCTTGATGAAAGTGTACCAAACAAATTGATCATATGCAGTAAAAACCCTCTTACAGTTCAGCCAAAAATTTTGATAGTGCACAAAAATCTAGATGTTATGTATTGGAAAAAGTGAAAGATGTTAGTAGTACTTCTCATTGTAAACTTCTAAAGCTTCAAATTATGTGCAAAATCTTGGGTCTAAGTGTGGAGAGTATTTGTGGAGGCATAGCTCCATCCCTCCTCTACTGCCACCCATTCCACTTACATTTGCTTTCTGGGAATACCACCTCTCCCAGGTACTGCTTATCAAACAATTTTGGGTGTTTTCATCACCCTATCTCATCTCTGGATGTTAATTATAGTCCCCAAGAGAAATGCTAGTGATGCTCAAGGTACCAAGAAGAATAAGGATAAATCTGTGAGGGTATTGAAAAAATGGAAGTTTTAGATATGCTTTGTGATTGCATGTGTGATAGACTTCCTTTGCATTTGGTCTTGAGAGAATCACTCATCCACCTTAGCCCAATAGACCCACATCAACCCTCTCCACACACTTCCATATCAACAGGATAGCATTACCAGAACATAGGGTGCAGTAAGTTGTACTGTAGTCATTTTTATTTAGTACATTAGAGAATAATAATGGCTTGACAAAAGTGATTGTGCCTGGACTGTAACAGCTTTTTATCCAATAAGTTCGACTTCACATAATGCCATTTTACATTATGCTCTGATTTTCAGGAATATAACCCACATTTTGTGAGAGGGTTTACTGTACCAAATTTTGGTGCATTTAGTATACCTATTGTGAAAAAAATAAATTAGTAAATTATTAAACTTAGTTTTGGAGGAACTGATGTGAGCTTTCTTTCCCCAACACTAGACTTATCAGTGTTGCTACTAGATGTGTTTTTAATATAAATTTATGAAATTTCCCAGCAAACTATGAACAATTTATATAACATAGATTTCATATAAAGACATAACAGAAGGTGCCACATTCACATGATCATAAAAATTCATTCTTTCTAAAATAAGTTATACAAAACAAATTGAAATTAACCAGACTGCTATTAGATGCATGAGTGATAGTGAGAAAAGAGAAACTAAGTGGGAAAAAGGAAAAATAGTCCTTAGTGGGGTGTATAGAGGTGAGTGGAGGTGTTTGTGTGATTGTGTTTCTAGTGGATCATTAGGCCCTGATGCTGAAATACATTTTTCATTCTTCAAAGCCCTTTCATTTGTAGTGCATTTCAAACTGAACTTGTATGTGTCCTATTTATTCATTATCCCTTTCTGAGACATGTCAAAAACATAGAGTGAAAGTTAATACAATATATGTACTGTATTGTAGTATGAGATAAATAAAGGGTATCACATTTTAAAAGACAATAACGGCTGCTTCTTTCTCAGCCTTTAACCCTTTGAGGGTCGAGAGGCCCTCTCCCAAACTTGTTGTCAGGGTCGAAAAATTTTCAGAAAAAAAAAAAAATATTTTTTCTTATGAAATGATATAGAATCTTTTTCCGATTATAACACCACCAAAATTATAAAATTTGATGGAAAACTAATGGAGTTATGCTCTCGCGAAGTTAGCGGTATCGATGACATTTATGCATCGGCGATTTCGCCCACTTTGAGCCCTATTTTCGGCAAATTTCAATGTATCAGTCTGCTAAAATTATAGCTATTTCGCTAGAGTTCCATTTGTTCTATCAATTGAGTATAAGAAATAGCCAATTTACCGATTTTAACTACCCAATAAGGTGGTCAGAAATGGGAAATTTGTCCAATTTCACACAAATTTCAAAAGATGCCAATTTCAAAATAGGGTCCAGAATAAACGAGACAGACATTCCTGACACTCAAATAACATTTTATCTGTTCATTAGTCACGTCTCCAGGCCCTTCTTACATTACTTTTGCTTTCCATTTTGAATTTTTATTCTCACAAAAGAATAGAAGATTTACTGTTATGTATACAACTGCATCATTGTAGAAACGGTAAAAATAATATCAGTGCACTTGTGCAAGAATATTAGACATGCCAGTTGATGTGTATTGGACGCATGGCGTGATTTGTTTACTCTTGAACATCGACAAAAATCGAACATTTTCACTACTTTGCACTCAGTTTCAAGGTACTTGTCATCGTAAAACCAATCGAAATCATCACCATTTCTGTAATATATCTTCTATTCTAACGATTGAGACCAAGAAAACCAGAATACAACCATAAATACCATACGAAAATACACCCGAAAGTCGCTGTTTTAACCCTTTGGGGGTCGGTGCCGTACTAGTATGTTTTACGAGCAGGGGTTGGTGCCGTACTAGTACGCCCAAATTCTAGTGGCCTCAATTTAAGCAGAAAACGTCTTGTAGGCATACATATGAAAGAATGGGTTTGTGTGGTCAGTGTGCGCAGTATAAAAAAAATCCTGCAGTACACACTGCATAATGAGAGAAAAAAAACTCTGACCGTTTTTTTCGATTAAAACAGCGACTTTGCAGTCGATTTTCGTATAGTATTTATTGATGTATTCTCGTTTTCTTGGTCTCATTTGATAGAATGGAAGATATATTACAGAAATAGAGAAGATTTTGATTGATATGACAATGCCAAGTACAGTGGTACCTCGAGTTATGATATTTTTTCGTTCGAGAATGCTGTTCAAGTGCCATTACCAAACGAATTTATCCCCATAAGGAATAATGTAAAATAGACTAGTCCTTTTACACCCCCAAAAATATACTTACAAAAGCATTTAAAAAAATAAACTTACATAAAAGGGCGATTTTGGGGACCATCGTAACTCGAGGTACCACTGTACCTTGAAATTGAGCTCAAAGTAGCGAAAATGTTCGATTTTTGATGATGTTCAAGAGTAAACAAATCACACCATGCCTCCAATACACATCAACTGGCGAGTCTTATATTCATGCACAAGTGCTCTGATATTATTTATACCATTTTTACAATGATGCAGTTGTATACATAACAGTATAAATCTTCTATTTTTTGTTAGAATAAAAATTCAAAATGAAAAGCAAAAGTAATGGAACAGGGGCCTGGAGACGTGATTAATGAACAGAGAACATGTTATTTTAGTGCCAGGAATGTCTGCCTTGTTTACTCTGGACCCTATTTTGAAATTGGCATCGTTTGAAATTTGTGTGAAATTGGAAAATTGCCATTTTCTGACCACTATTTTGGGTAGATGAAATTGGTAAATAGGCGGTTTCTTGTACTCACTCGATAGAAGAAATGGAGTTCTAGCGAAATAGCTATAATTTTAGGAGACTGAAACATTGGAATTTGTCGAAAATAGGGCTCAAAGTGGGCAAAATCGCCGATGCGCAAGTGTCAGGGCTACCGCAAACTTCGCGAAAGCATAATTCCGTTAGTTTTCGATCAAATTTCATAATTTTGGTGGCGTTATGATCGGAAAAAGATTCTCTATCATTTCATAAAAAAAAAACATTTTTTTTTTTTCCAAAAATTTTTCGACCCCAAGAACACTTTCCTGAGAAGGCCTGTCGACCCCCAAAGGGTTAAACCAAAAAAACGGTCGGAGTTTTTTTTTTTGTCATTATGCACTGCGTGCTTCAGGATTTTTTTTATACTGCGCACACTGACCACACAGACCTATTCTTTCATATGTAGGCCTGCCAGCTTTCTTCCACCAGATTTGAAGGCACTAGAATTTAGGCATACAAGTACATGACCGACCCTGGCTGCAGTGACGTACTGTACTAGTACGGGACCGACCCTCAAAGGGTTAATAATAATAAAAGAACTTGTTTTTTTGAAATTGCCTATAGTTTATAGCATATTGATCACTATTGCCAGAGGGTCATGATTATTAATCCTTTTAGTTATTGTTCTTTCTTCTTTCAACAAACCGGCCATTTCCCACCGAGGCAGGGTGGCCCAAAAAGAAAAACAAGTTTCTCTTTTTAACTTTAGTAATGTATACACGAAAAGGGGTTACTAGCCCCTTGCTCCCGGCATTTTAGTCAACTCTTACAACATGCATGACTTACGGTGGAAGAATTCTGTTCCACTTCCCCATGGAGATAAGAGGAAATAAACAAGAACAAGAACTGGCAAGAAAATAGAAGAAAACCCAGAGGGCTGTGTATATATATGCTTGTACATGCAGTGTGACCTAAGTGTAAGTAGAAGTAGCAAGACGTATTTGAAATCTTGCATGTTTACGAGACAGAAAAAAGACACCAGGAATCCTACCATAATGAAAAACAATTACAGGCGTTCGTTTTACACTCACTTGGCAGGACGGTAGTACCTCCCTGGACAGTTTGCTGTCTACCAACCTACTACCTAGAAATCCTTTTAGTTAGAAGCAGAAAATCTTAAAGTTCTCCATAGATTATGTTTTTTCACTTAATTAAATATTATACTGTATAATCTTTCTTTCAACACGTCGGCCGTTTCCCACCGAGGCAGGGTGGCCTAAAAGGAAAAACGAAAGTTTCTCCTTTTACATTTAGTAATGTATACAGGAGAAGGGGTTACTAGCCCCTTGCTCCCGGCATTTTAGTCGCCTCTTACGACACGCATGGCTTACGGAGGAAGAATTCTGTTCCACTTTCCCATGACGATAAGTGGAAATAATAACAAGAACTAGTAAGAAAATAGAAGAAAACCCAGAGGGGTGTGTGTATATATATGCTTGTACATGAATGTGTAGTGTGACCTAAGTGTAAGTAGAAGGAGCAAGATGTACCTGAAATCTTGCATGTTTATGAGACAGAAAAAAGACACCAGCAATCCTTCTTCTTCTTTCAACACGTCGGCCGTTTCCCACCGAAGCGGGGTGGCCCAAAATGAAAAACGAAAGTTTTCCCTTTTACATTTAGTAATATATACAGGAGAAGGGGTTACTAGCCCCTTGCTCCCGGCATTTTAGTCGCCTCTTACGACACGCATGGCTTACGGAGGAAGAATTCTGTTCCACTTCCCCATGGAGATAAGAGGAAATAAGAACAAGAACTAGTAAGAAAATAGAAGAAAACCCAGAGGGGTGTGTACAGTGGTACCCCGGTTTACGATATTTTTTCATTCCAGAATGCTGTTCAAGTGCCATTACCAAACGAATTTATCTCCTTAAGAAAAGTTGTAAAATAGACTAGTCCTTTTAGACCCCCAAAATTACACTTACAAAAGCATTTAAAAAAATAAACTTACATAAAAGGGTGAGTTTGGGGACCATCGTAAACCGGGGTACCACTGTATATATATATGCTTGTACATGAATGTGTAGTGTGACCTAAGTGTAAGTAGAAGTAGCAAGATGTACCTGAAATCTTGCATGTTTATGAGACAGAAAAGAGACACCAGCAATCCTACCATCATGTAAAACAATTACAGGCGTCATTTTACACTCGCTTGGCAGGATGGTAGTACTGTACCTCCCTGGGCAGTTGCTGTCTACCAACCTACTAACTAGAAATCCTTTTAGTTAGAAGCAGAAAATCTTAAAGTTCTCCATAGATTATGTTTTTTTCACTTAATTAAATATTATATAATCACTTGTATAATTATTTTGCATAGGGAAAAAATCTAAAAGGCCAATTTCATAACTGAAAACCTAGTCACTGAAAAGGATCTTATGGTTCATCAATTCCTTTAAGGAAGGGGGGTAGAGTTCTTTGATGCTGGTGAGGAACTCTTGATTCAAGAAACTGAAGTTACCTCCAGGTATACTCCTCTTTGGATCAAATCTGATCACCCCCATTCTCCAGGGGCTGTATGATTCCTACTGGTTTAGCTCTTCCGCATGATTATTAAAATATTACAGTAATAATAATAATAATGAAATCTTTTTCAGTATATTCAACCTGACTTAACTGTGCCTATTTCTGTGTGTTGGTACTGATGGCAATAGGTAAAAGGCTTTCATAGTTTCCATTACATGTGCCTTTAATTTGAAATGTGGGACAATCATAAACAGTGAGTGAGGTATTATTTGTCAGGCCCCACATGCTGTACAATCAAAATTCTCTGGGCACATGTGTGGGAAACTATAGATTCAGTGAAGTTAATGTAAAGGCTTCAAGAAAAAATACTGAGATCTCTCCTTGAGGCTATTTGACTATTCTTCTCCTACCATACAGCACCTGCGAAATAGGTTACCAGATTTGATTCAAAGAATGGGAGGGCAGTTCTGATTCTTTGGATCAAGAGCCCTTCACCAGCATCAGGGCACCTCTGCTTCAAGGGTATACAATGAGTTGGTTTGAGAAGAAAATTAATAGTCCTGAATCTTGCATTTTGGTTTAATCTTTTATCTTGTTTTGCAGCTATAAGCATGCTATAGATGGTGTTATTCGAGTGGTGAGGGAAGAAGGAATTCCTCGACTGTTCCGTGGTGCATCAACAGCAACCTTCAGGGCAGTTTTAATGACTATAGGCCAGCTGTCCTTCTATGACCAAATTAAGGGAGTTTTGTTATCAACACAATACTTCACTGACAATCTGACTTGTCATTTCACCTGCTCATTAGCTGCAGTAAGTGTTTTGTTTTGTAATAACGTATTTATAGCTACTGGAGCAGAGCTATGCTCTTCTCCAGTAGCCCTTACTAAGTCATCTTTTAATTCATTATTGGTTTACCACTTTTGTGTGTGTGTGTGTGTCTACACGTGCATGCATGCAGAAACTTGCTAGTATCCCTTCTGCTCTGCTTTTTTCTCAGTTTACTACTGTGGCCTCTTGTTATCTCTGTTGTAGGTATGAAAAAATTATCTTTAGATAATCTTTTGTCCTTTTATGACCTTTATATGAAGTTAACATGTCTCCCTCTTCCTCCTATCAAACAGCATGGGTATCTTTGATGCTTTCGGGCTTTCATCATATTCATATCTATTAACTTGGTACTTTACCTTTGTCACCTATACAGTGCAATATTATTAAAATTGGTCACATTTGTTATATACAGAATATGCATTGTCATATCCATGTCTGTTTGTACCCATTTAGATATGTACTACTGTGCATTTAAGGTAAATTTTAAGTGTATATTCTGAATCAGCATAGAAAATAGTATGCCTGGTGTGATTTTAATGAATTTTGAAAATCCGGCTTTTTTTGGGGCGAAAAAACTTTTTTCTCTCAAAATGGAAAACTGTCATGATGACACTGATTTGTTGGATCAATTTATCCCCACAAACATGAAAAAATCCTGTATATACTGCTTTCATAATTGGCTATGAGAATTTTATAAGATAAATGTGCCATAAAAGGCGCCTTAGACAAGGAAGAAACGGACGAGACAAAACAGCCTTGTATCATGCTAAAACTCTCTTTTTATGTTTTTAAGTGAATATTTTTAAGTAGCATCAAGAGTAGTTCAAATGGAGTGATTTTTTGTGGTAATGTTTATTCATTTTTGATAATTTATGGTTATTTTTCCAAATTCTTTGTTATTTCTCGTAATTTTTAGTCATTTCTCGTTATTTTTGATAATTTTCAATTATTTTTAGGTATTTTTCATGATTTTTAGTTATTTTTCATAATTAATAGTCTCAATAAAAATATTAGCTTCCTCCATTCGGAATTACCTGGAAATTAAGACATTTTAAATAGGATACTACTTTGTTCTTCATGTGCTATATGTCTGCTACAAGTTTACCATTTCTCATTATAACAGTCATAATGGTAATAAATTTTTTAACACCTTGGCCATCTCCCACCAAGGTAAGCTGACTCAAAATAGAGGACACACACATATCATTGTCATTCATTCAATCTCTGTCTTGCCAGAAGTGTGCTGACATCACAGTTCAGGTGACCCCCTCAAACTGTAACATCCTTAGCCCTCTAATGATAACAATGTTAATATCAATATTAACAGTGGTAATAATATGGGCCTGTAATTTATTGATTTTTTAGGTCCTTTATCTTATTTTTAATGGGAGATGACTGTGTTACAAGAAAAAAGAGTAATGATGAACACATTGAAGATCCTGTAAAGTATGAACTGGCATGCATGCATTAATAATACACTCTAGAAGAAGTACAAGAGAATCAAAAGTAAACTATATTTCTGTAATTGTAATTGTAATCATGGGGGAGCACTAAACCTGTAGGATTATACAGCACATGTGGGGGGATGGAAGGTATTCAGGCTCAATTCAAGGAAATGGAGCACCAGCATCAAGGAACCTTCCTTGAAGGGATTATATTTGTGTGCTTCAGCAGAGTAACCATCATACCAAAATACTGCTGAAGGTGATCCATCATACCCAACTGTTTTGCTGTTAGAGAGGCTTTTTGATGCATCCCAAATTTTCTAAATAGTATTCCACACATTCTATGAAAAACAACATTCCAAGTCTATCTAAGAGACCTTTTTTTTTTTTTTACCATCTAAATCATTAATACTGTTCTGGACATCAGAATAGAATTTACACAAGATAGTGGCTATTTCAGTATATTCTACAGCTCATCAACTTGTAAGAGCAGAGAATCGGAACCTGGCTGTCTGCTTAGTTTATTTCCTTCCACAAAACGTATGAGTGACGTTATTGGAGTTTGGAGGACTCTTAACTGTAATATCAACACGTTTCTGGCATGATAGTGATTTCATGAATAATTGTGAATATGTTTCCTCTTTCTTTTGGGTCAACCTACCTCAGTGGGAGATGGCTGGTGTATTAAAAAAACAAAAAAAGTCACCATTTGCATATTTTGTGACTAGTGAATTCAGATGCTATTCATATACCTTGTATGAATGCTGTGTATACTTTTTCTTGTACTGTATGGTTATAGCTAAATGCTTATATTTTTTTTATTCCTAGGGTGCAATTGCAACAACCATGACACAACCTGTTGATGTGATCAAAACAAGGGCCATGAATGCTAGGCCAGGAGAATTCAGGGTAAGTTTGAAGCACAATTACCTAAATTTTTTATGCATTTTTTAAGTCAAAATTTTACCAAATGTAATAATGAACAAGACATGTTATTATATCCAAAAATTAGTATCCTGTGATGTCCCAGCCAATGACTGAAAATATCTAGGTGCTAACAATTTCAATCAAGGGATTGTTAGGGAAAATTAGACAATAATTGCTCTAGTTTCAGCATTGTGGTATTAGAGAGCATGCTTTCATTTATACTGTATAACTCATTGACAGATGTCAACATGTGCCAATCAATAGCATTACCTTATTAACACAAACTATCAACATAGGGGTGCCTCAGGGTAGTGTCCTTGGCCCACTATATTCCTCATCTATATCAGTAACCTACCAAATGCCTCCTAGGAATTTAAACCAGCTGTCTCTCACCAATACAAGGTGATCAAAAAAAAAAAAAATCATAATTATTCATTCAATAGCTGTCTTGCCAGAAATCCAGGGATGTAAAAATTCAAACAATTTGTGGACTGCCACACCCCACTCATCCTTCAGTGGTATTAATACATAATGTAATGTCATTGAAGGATGAGTGGGGTGTGGCAATCCACAGGTCTGTTTGAATTTTTATGTTCCTGGATTTCTAGCAAGACAGCCATTGAATGAATGATGATGAATGTACTTTCTTTTTTGGATCACTTTGTATTTGTGGGAGATGGCTGGCATACCTGGAGAGAAGGAGTATGCCTGGAGGGTGTTTCGGGGGTCAACGCCCCCCTGGCCTGGTTCGTGTGTACTTGTCCTAAGATGTGGTTGCACTGGTCAAATTTTAGCTCCTGGCCCCACTTCCCACCTTGCTGTTTTCCAGATTAATTTCATATTAGCCTCATGAGCCCTATCGTACCTGCTCCACTACTGCAAGGTCATTCCGCTTTCTGACCACAAGGAGACTGGAAATACTTCCTGACATCCCTGTGGCTTATCTGTGTCTTTAACCAATTTGTCAGCAGAGCAATTAAGTCTCATTTCTAAATTAAGTTAGGTTGTCATATATCCAAAAAATATTATTTATGATTTACTACAATGGAAAAACTATAAATATAAGATAAAAAGGCCATAAGAAAGTCTTAAGTGCAAACAGAAAATGGACACTCACTGCACACAGCTAGACCAGTATAGTCAGATTGCTACAGGTCTGTAATTCACCACTTTCTACCTGTCTCCTTTCATAAATATAGGGATTACATTTGCTGTCTTTCAGACCTTTGAGAATTTTCAGATCTTTGAGAATTGTCACATGTCCATTGACTTGTAGATCTTAGCTAGTGGTTTGGTCAGTGCTTCTGCTCCATCTCGCAGAATCAGTGGTGACAGCTAGTCAGGTATCATTGCCTTTGATGTATTCATTTTTTTTCTTCTTCTTATCCTGTTGATGTCTATGGTGTCTGGTCCCCTTAAGGTAGGTTTTTTGATGCCAGTAAGGGGCAGATCCAAGGAATTGAACCTGCCCTTCACATCCTTGGATAATACCTGAATGCCTCCCATTTCCCTGTGTTCTATATGACCCATATGGGTTTAGAGCTTTGTCATGACTAATGTGGTGTCCAGTACCTGTGGGTGTACTCTTAATAATCTCAAGACTTTCTGGTATTGCCTGATTCCACCGAGACCTCTTTTCAATATTTATTAAACACTTCACAGACTTCCTTTTCATTTTTCATGAGCTCTCCTCCTACCTTCTTCAGTCGAATCACACGGTCTTTTACTGTCTTCTTTTTTTCCGATGTGGCTGAAAAAAAGTTTTGGTTCAGACTTGGTCTCTGCTGTTCTCATTCTCAAATTGTCCCTCAGCCTTGTATATTTGTTTCTGGCTCATCTGCTCACTTCTCATCTATCCTTCAGCTTCTGTAGTGTTTCCATACATTTATGTTTCTTTGTTTTGCATCTCTGATTGAGCCAAGGTAGGATGTAACAAAGAATAATAGTATTGTGTAAGGAAATAAAAAAATTATTTGTATTTAGTATGGTGCATAATAAAACAATTAGATTCTTTATGATATAATTTTAATTATGTTTTGTTATTTTCTTCTAGGGTTTGTGGCATATAATTACATACACAGCAAAAGTGGGTCCACTTGGATTTTTCAAGGTAAGCTCAAGTTTATTTGGCATTATCAAGGAAATCATCAGCATGATATACAGCCATGAATTCTGTAGTTTCTATAACAGGACGTGCCTACTATCCTTACATTATTTATGGGAAGCCACTGTACTTATTATTTGTGTATGAGTGTTTGTGTTATGCACAGGTGCTCCTTGATTTACAATAGTTCGATTTATGATACAGTAGACCGTTGATTAACATGTGTTCCTTGACTATGTTTTCTCTCCATTACACTATTGCAAAATTGTTGCATATTTTTGACTAACACACTGTAAAATTTTACTAACATGGTGTCATTTCTGTGGGAAAAAATTGAAGCACCGTGAGCTGGACCGGGGAATATTTTCCCCTCCATCTAGTGGACTTGTGGGCAGCCTAACTGTGGTTATGTCATTGTCTTTGTAGGGGAGACCTAGCTTCCTCTCCTGCCTTCCCCGTCCCACCTCTCATTGGTTCATACATACGTGTCCCCATACGATTTTTGGATCTGTGTTTGTGATTAAATTAGTCGATTCCTGCATACCAGTCAATACATGCAGTGTTTTCATATCAGGAAGTCACATTGTTTGAATTTTTGGGGGTTATCCTACATAATTTACACCATGTATGATAATTGTACTTATGTGTACCTGGGCAGACCCAAACTGCACCTGTCCATGTAAGAGGACCCTTCTAGTGTTTATATACCCTCTGCTTATCTTCCTTTGCATAATAAAGGTTAAAAGATGAAAGGAACCTGGATGGAATGATATGCAGTATTTACTTCATGTACTAGGTTCTCTACACATATGCTGCTATGTATGATAATCTATGTAACCGTATTTGTGTACATATACCTGAATAAACTTACTTACTATATTTGTACATCAGTTTAGTTGGTACACTCATATATTGTTTGTTTTAGGATGTGTGTGTGAGAGTTAGTTGTTGTTGGGGTTGAGGGCTAACAGCCTGTGAGCATTCCACCAACCCACCCTTCCTTATATTGATTTTTTATTATTGAAAATGCAAGAGAAATTAAAATTTTTTGATATTCCTTTATTGTAATAAATTTATTAATATGTAATAAATAGTTTATATTTACAAAAGCATTCTGGTAGTAAATTTCACAGCGGTGAGAGATACAACAGCCTTGGGACCATCACAACCTTCAACCTAACAATATCACATGCCGATAGCCTTGAAAAGCTTTTCTCGTGAAATTAATTTTCTCTTGGGTATTACATTTAGTAAAAAATCATGTCTTAGTTGGTAAAATAGGGTATTTTTTACTGATAGTGATAGCAGATGATAGTTTGTCTTATTTTTGCACACTTATTTCTGATTACTCTGGTACAGCCATCGACTTTAGTGCCAAAGCCTCAACTGTCCACCTCAGCAAATAATCCACAACATTCCATCTCCACCCAGTAGGGCCATAGCATCCCTCTCCACTCTGTTCAGAATCATTAACATATATCAGCAACCACAATGTAAGGTAAATATTATTTCTGCAACATTTGTACCTTTAAGCAATGCATTAAACAATACATCACGACAGTGAACTACAATTACATTATCATTTTTATTCTTTTACAATTTGGATACCTAAAAAAAACTGTTTGCCATTTTTGGGGTGTCCAGGAACATAACCCTATTTTTTCCCATGAGTTCTTTGGTTTGTTTTACACGGTTTTGTCTTGCACTGAGTTTTCAGGAATGTAACTAACTTATTACTCGAGGTCTACTGTATTTCGACTTTATGATGGTGCAAAAGCAATGACTTTGGAGATGAAACTTAAGATAATTACCCATCATGAAGGTGGCAAGTTTATAACTTGTATTCATTTATTTACTTTTCAATACTACTGGTATTTAGTTACAGTAATTATTTGTTTATTTACTTATTCAGTGACAGTAGTTATTTACTTATTTATTTAGCATATCATATATATATTTGACTTAAAACATTTTTGGCTTACGATGGATTTGTCGGAATGTAACCCCATTGTAAGTCGAGGAGCACCTGTAAATTAAAAAGAAGAAACACTTTCATCATCATTCACTCTATCACTGTCTTGCCTGAGGCATGCAGATAGTACAGTTCAGATGACCCTTCAAACTGCAAATATCACCACTCCTCACTCAGATTGCAGGCACTGTATACTTCCCACCTGGCTAACCAGTTACCCTGAATCCCTTCACAAAATGTAACCTTGCTTATAGTCCAACAGCTCAAGTCCCAAAATTGATTTTCTTCCACTCGCTCCTATCGTAACACACACACACACTTCCCTGCTGGATATCCAAACCCCTTGCCCACAAAACTTCTTTCAGCCCCTCCCTCCAACCTACCTTCCCTCCACTACAGATTTATACACCCTCCAAGTCATCCTATTTTTCTCCAGCCTCTCTAATGTCCAAACCAACTCAACAACCCTTCCTCAGCCCTCTGAGTAATACTTTTAGTAACCTTGCACCTCCTAATCTCCAAGCTACAAATTCTCTACATAATATTTACATCACACATTGCCCTCAAAATTCAAATTCAAATTTGTATTTCTTTGCATAGTTTACAATGTGTGACTGATATGTTATAAGGAGTTTATTTTCATGCATAGTTTACAATGTGTAATTACCACTATGTGTAATTACCACTATCATGCCGAGGCATTTCGGGCCGACTAAACTTAATGCTTTACAGACTACTTAATACTAGACATATATATCATAGTTGGTTCGAATTGAACATTATTTTTTATACATCAACAGAGGTAGTAGTGGTTTAGCAGTAATTAAATTAACAAGTAGTTGAATAACAAGTTACAGTATTATATTTTAGCACATTATACATAATATGATTGAGACCATTTTAGTTTTGAAATAATCTTATAAAGTTTGTTAATTTTTGTGTTGATGGTGGCAATAATATAGTGTTTGTGTTGTTAGTTTTGGGAGATGAGGTGATTTCTAAGTAGAGCCTTGAATTGGTGTGCAGGCAGGGGCCCTTTTGTATTTTCAGGCAGTGAATTCCAGATCTTAGGGCCCTTTATATGCATTGCATTTTTGCATAGGGAGAGATGGACACAAGGGATATCAGTGTGTTTTGTGTCAGACACGACATCTCCACTGCCTCCAGCCTCCTCCACGGTTCACACTCATATAGATTTGAATGATGATGAAAGTATTTTCTTTTGGGGATTTTCTTTCTTTTTGGGTCACCCTGCCTCGGTGGGAGACGGCCGACTTGTTGAAAACAAAAAAAAAATATTTATTTGTTTCTTAAAAAAATCTTTAATGTGAGGTCATTGTCTGAAAATCATAGACTTCACCAATGGATGACCTAAGAATTCATTTCTTAATTAAATTTGAAAAAAATTGAAAGATTTTTCACTGTAAAGATTAAGCTTTTATAGAATATGATATGTAAGCTGTAATTAATGTTTAATTTTCTTTCAGGGATATATACCTGCCTTTGTGCGTCTGGGACCACATACAATCATTACATTTATTCTGTTTGAGCAGCTTCGGAAGAATTTTGGAATACTGAAAAAGCCAGTTCAATAAAAGTAGGTAAATATAGCTTGAATTAGGTGTATACGTGTATTTATGATGTATTTCTTACTAACATTTTATAGAAAAAATTATATAGTATAGTATTTTACTTAGGGCATATATTTCACACAATGTTAAGTTTTTAAAGAGAAATTTATTATTATAGATATAGCTTTTAATACCTCACTAACAAGTGCTTCCAGATATCGTGACAATGCAATGTACAGTAGCATACGAGTTTCTGTATATTTTCAGTAAGCTGATTTATGTCATCAAATTCATATTAGGACCAGTACATATAAATCTCTCATTGCTGTCACTACTGGCTTTCATTGTGTTCTTCCTCAACTTATGTGATATTGATTCATAACAGACTTCTTCATTCATGATGTAATAATGATCCAGGATGAGCCTAAACGTTGTCTACTTCTTATTTCAAATTTGTGAACTTTTGAGTTTTCTAGATGCGAGGCATTTATTGCTGACATGATAATCGAGCTAGATTTATACAGTAAGGCATAGTACAAAACATTCTATGAGTACGGCATATAACTTGTGTCCAGTGATATACTTTGGTTCATTGATGAGGAAAGGAATATGTTTATGCAAACAGTCAAATTTTCCTCAATCATACTACTATTAGCATGAATTTCTGCATTTGCCTAACTGAGTTTGTGAGGGTTTAATCCTGGGTTCTTGACCTGTGTATGTGTTGTGTGTGAGTGTGATTACTTGATTATTTTTGTTACAGGAGCAGAGCTATTTTTATGATGTCATGTCTTCAGTGTTTAATTTGTCATAGCATTTGTTCCTTTCCCAGTGGTTGTAGCACATTCTCTAGTACCTCTTCCTCTTGGATGTAATTCTAGTATTCTACCAATCTCTTTGTGAAGACAGACTTTATAGTATTTCCTAAGCAGTGTTTTTCTCACTCTGCATTTGTGGCCTCTTCTTTGTGTTGATGGTATACCTGGAGGGTGTTTCAAGGGCAAGTGCCTCCACGGCCTGGTCCATGACCAGGCCTCACACTGGATCAGGGTCCGATCAACCAGGCCGTTACTGCCAGCCACACACAAACCAACGTCAGTACCTGACCAGCCTGGCTGGTCAGGTACTGACTTTCGGTGCCTGTCCAGCTCCCTCTTGAAGACAGTCAGGGGTCTTCCAGACAGTCAGGGGTCTATTGGTAACCCCCTTATGTATGCTGGGAGGCAGTTGAACAGTCTTGGTGCTATGAAATCTTATACGTATTATTTTCTTAAATCCTTTTATAATCTTCTATATGGTTATCATGTCTCCTCTTTTCTTACTATTAATTAATGAGGGCTTTTTTTTTTTTAACTCGTATTCTTAAATTTGGAAACCATCTTGGATTATCTCTAATATTTTTTTTGTTTTTAGTCATGTGCACCACATTACTGCTGCATATTCCAAGCTTGTTCATGTTGTTATAAACAACTTCATTAGCTGCTCTGTTTGTCTTCATTTTTAATTTCTTTTTAAGTTTTCTTGGGACAATAACCTTTTCTTGGCACATTAACCTTTTCTTCACTGTTGACATTTACCTTCAGTAACTTGTGATTGTTTGATATTATCTGTTCTGGTCCTTAGTCAACTTTGCATAGCTCTTGTTCATCTCTGATTTATGTGATCTGCATCCCTTCTTTGAATTTCTATATATTTATTTGTTGTATCTTGATTAATTTTATATATTATATGTATTTACCTTTGTTTATTTTGTGCAGCCTCAAACTCTTATATTTACTACTTGAGTTAATAGTTCATCACTGATTTTTTTTCTTAGATTAATGATTTTATCTTGATTGGACATAATTTTTGCTGTTTTTTCATGATTAGTCAAAGCCAATTATTCTAAATATCTTTATAAGCATTAGTATATTTTTTCTTGTTCTTTGAAGAGGCAAAGGTAATTAGTAATTTCTGGTATCTGTAGTATAAAATTTGTAGTTATATCTCCTAAAATAATTTTCCCTATGGGCACTCAAGGATGGCACCCAAGCTAGGCTAGAGAAGGGTTCAAACCATGGGAGAGCATAAATCAACTCTCAGAACTCACCAAAGGTATATCAAAGATATATATATATGTCAAGGAATTTGTATGAAAGTCAAGTCGTGCTAATAACCACATATTTGAAGCAGACTAAGCAAAAATGGAGGAGGAAGAGAAGTATGTTATTCAGTAAATGGTTTCTGTCAAGTCTGTGTAAACCTTCCACTGTCAAGTCTGTGTAAACCTTCCACTGTCAAGTATCGTTTAAGTTTTCTGTCTTTATTCATGGTCACTTTCCCTCTTTGCAAATCTGTTGACTCATGAAACTCTTATTTATCCTCTGGATAAAATTTTATCCTGTAATACTCTTTTTATTCCCCATGCATATATCTATATCTGTATATATATATACACATGCTTGCTTGCTTCATCTGTATGTGTTCCATAGAGAAGTGCTTCCTACTGATAATGCTATATTAATATGATTTATTAAAAAAATTTATGCATATCCCCTATATGAAATATAATTATTGTTTCATTGGTCTTTTAACAAACTTTTGTCGTTTATGTTAAGGTCGACATTCATATCTTAAATATGTCAGCTTGGGATAATTAAAACGCATTGAAAGAAAAGCCAACAAGCACATTTAAAAGTTATTCCAAAGCCACTTTTTATTTATTTTTTAGAAGTGCTGTTGTGGATTACCACTTGGCTCATTTTGATATTTTTATGATAAAATAGACACTCAGTGAAGTGAGGTCTTCTGTATGAAACATTGGCTAAGATATGATGCTGGATGTTGTAAACCAGGATCAGATGATACAAAAGCTAAAGTCATTTGTAATTGTGATTAATATTGGTAATATATGCAGTATCTTTGTCAGTTGTTTCGACACACAGGCCACATTTCACCAAGGCAGGGTGACCTAAAAAGAAGTTTTTCATTTTAAATTTAGTAATTTATACAAAGAGGTTACTAACCCCTTGCTCCAAGCATTTTAGTTTCCTCTTATCTTTATTAGTGTTGTAATTATTTCTATTAATTTTATTATCAATAATATTATGAACATCTTACTGCATTAAGTGTGTTTTAAACATAAATAACATCTTATAGATGATCTTTAATTTAATATTGTCTACAGTTTCATTATTAGAATACGGAGAACCAGTGCACTGCTTCTAGTTTGTGGTTTATAGATAAAATCATTTGGTAATTATCATCAGGAATATGTAAAACAAGCCCATCCAAAGTAATAGTACCCTATATGTGTTATAGCTTTTAAAATCCACAGACAAAAATTCAGTTGAGAAGAAAATACATTGTTAAAAAATTTTAGTTATGCTCAGTTTTCTTTCTTACTTTTTTTTTCCAAACTATAATGATAATGTATATACAGTAGTTAGATATTATGAATGATAGTAAGGATGTTATGTATAGTATTAAAGTGTTAGTAAATATATTTTAAAGAGGATTCATTGAATGATTATACATGGTGTTGTAAGGTTTTTCTGCGAACCAAAATCTACACAAGGATAAAAAAAAAAATTGTCTCAGAATAAAATGTAAAGGTGCAGTGTATTGTTATAGGTATATTTTATCCAAGGAATGTAAGTGCAGATATGTGCAGAATATGGAATGTTATACTATGTGCAATGTAATGGGATGTATAGGTTAATTGGTGTGCAAAAGGGATAATTCCTGTTAATGTATAAAAAATCAGCTATATTACAAGTAGACTAGAGTAGCATATATAAGATATACACACACACACGTTAGTATTTTCTTTTTGGAGATTTTCTTTCTTTTTTGGTCACCCTGCCTCGGTGGGAGACGGCTGACTTGTTGAAAAAAAAAAAACACTCGTTAGTGTTAGTAAATTGTACAGTAAAAATATACGTGATGGTTTTGCTCACTGAATTATTAGAGAAATGACACTGAATGTAAGATTTAACTTTGAAATGTGAAATAAGAGTACAGCGCATCTCTCATTCAATTCTGAATACATTGGATAATAAGTTGAAACCAGTTGAATGGTGGTGGGTTTAGCAGTGATGGTCTTCCCTCTGATCACTCATTGTACTTGATATTGTTTCTGTGGGTGGCGATTGTTTTCTGTACAAAATATTGGCTCAGATAGGATGCTGGATTTTGTAAATCAGAAAAAAATTTACAGAAGCTAAATTCATTTATGATTATGAAATTAATATTAATAAGATTTGCAGTGTCTTCATTATTATTATTTTACAGAAGCTAAATTCATTCGTGATTATGAAATTAATATTAGTAATATTTTCAGTGTCTTCATTATTATTGTCATTCCTATTAATCTTATTATTTATAAATATCAGACTTTCTATTGATAGGTATTAATGGTGTTTGTATTCTTAATTATTTACAGTAGTTGTTGACTGTGACACCCTTTAGTGACTCTTTCATGGTCATGGATCCTCCTCAGAAACAAGAATTGCTTTAGGGCACTTATTTATTGATCTATTTAACCCTTCTTGGTAACACTTGACACTCGCTTTACCTTGAGCTGGAACTGATTCCCCTCCATGGCATAATAGTACTGTTTGTAAGTCGCTGGAATGCTTAGTTAACAAATGTTTCATGTAATATTTGGAAACCAAAAACTCTCCTCATCTCACCACTTTGGTTTAGCAAAGTGCCATTCTGTCATTGACCCCTTAATTTTCTTCACCACTTACATTCATAATTTCTCAGCTGTGTCTTTAGCACTGCTTTCTACCTGACATAAATAATAAACTGGATAATGTTCACGTGATGCCCTATTATCTCTCATCCCACACTGTATATGATTCCCATATCCATGAATGAAATACTATCAAATTTCTTAGCCTTCTCTTTGATCGTTTAATGTCATGGAAGTCTCACATAGCTTTCCTAAAAGCTGCCTGTTATAGTTGCCAGGTTACACTATCAGCTCATCATATCTTAATAGATTGACTTGTCTGTCAGAGAAGCAGCAGAGTTTATTTCTGACCTCTACCATGCAGTGATGCACTAACCTCATCTCTATAAAACCAATTTTTAACATAGACTAACTTATTGACACTTGACAGAAACAGATTGCAACATCTTTTGACTTCAACTTTGCACTCACATTAAACACCCTTCTCCACTAACTACCACCCTTGCACACCTCTACTTGCAGCACCATATGTTTCATACATATTTAGTCCTAAGTTTTAAATGCCTGTATAATAAATAATAAGAATGATTAGTTATTGTGTTAACTTAGTTTTAAAATATTTGTTATTGGTTTGCAAAATCTAAGATTTAAAGAAATTTTGACGCAAAGTCTGGTATTATCATCATTATTTGTATGGCCTGGCAAACCTTTTTAGTTCATTTGTAATTAGCTGAAGGCAAAATGTCTTCCAGTTAGAAGTGATATTTATTAAGTTGAACATAAAGCTAAACCTTGATGAGAGTAAGGTGTTATTCTGGTCATGAGTTATACTGATACCTGGGATCAGATAGTAATAAGGTGTCATTCTGGTCATGTGCCATACTGATTCTTGGGATTAAAAGGTAGTAAGGTGTCATTCTGATACCTGGAATCAGATAGTAATAAGGTGTCATTCTGGTTATGTGCAATATTGATACCTGGGATAAGTTGGTAGTAAGTAATTCTTCTTTCAACAAACCGCCCGTATCCCACCAAGGCAGGGTGGCCCAAAAAGAAAAAAACAAAAGTTTCTCTTTTTAACATTAGTAATGTATACAGGAGAAAGGGTTACTAGCCCCTTGCTCCCAGCATTTTAGTCACCTTTTACTACACACATGGCTTACAGAGGAATAATTCTGTTCCACTTCCCCATGGAGATAAGAGGAAATAAACAAGAACAAGAGCTAGTAAGAAAGAAGAAAACCTAGAGGGGTGTGTGTATATATGCTTGTACATGCATGTGTAGTGTGACCTAAGTGTAAGTAGAAGTAGCAAGATGTACCTGAAATCTTGAATGCATATGAGACAGAAAAAAAAAGACACCAGCAATCCTACCATCATGTAAAACAATTACAGACTTTTGTTTTACACTCACTTGGCAGACACCTTCCTGGGCAGCTGCTGTCTACCAACTAACTACCTAGGAGTCAGTAATTATAATGAATAATAAGTCACAATGACATGGCTGGAACAATTTACAAACAACCTACACTTAGGAAACATAATGACTGGTCCAGGACAGACTAAAACATTGTAAGTTTCCTAAGTGCAGTTGAATTGTCATTCTTATTTTGTGAAGTGCTAATACCAGGAGTCAGTTGTTTTTAGCAAGGTTCATTTAAAGTTATCTGCACTAGGTGGAAAAATTATGTACATGGGTATGTAAATTGGCAGACCAGTTGTGTATACTGCACTACTATCCTGATATTTGAAATACAGCATAGCACTGAATTGTTGATTCTGAATTATTAACACTATTGTATACCAGTGTAAATATGAAGTATATACGTACTGTGGTGTATGTGGCCTCTTGGTGACTATCTTACATCTACTGTGGTCCCTCGGTTTTCGTGCATCTCCAAACTCGAACATTTATGTAAGTGTATTTTCGTAAGTGCTGTTGCAAGTGTATTTTTGGGGGTCTGAAATAGACTAACCTACGTGACATTATTTCTTAAGAAAGTAAATTCGTTCGGTAATGGCACTTGAGCAGCATTCTGGAACGAATTTTCGGCGAAAACCGAGGGACCACTGTATAATTATTCCTATTATTATTACAGTACATTCATGGAAGAGCACTGCACTCTTCAAACTATATTCTTAATGTTCCTAGTGAGGGGGTCTCTTAATCCAAGGAATTGGACCTATCCTCCCTTTCCTTGAATAATTTTTCCTTCCATTTCCCCAGGTGCTGTACCTTACAGGGTTAGCACTCCTCTTATGAATGTAATAGCAAGAATGCACATGTGACATTTTAGTTTTCTCATTCTTTTGTTGGCACTTGTTTACATTAAATTTCATCATCCATCTGTCACTCAATTTGCCCAGCTTATCTGATTGTGTTAATACAGTAATTTTTATTACTTATTTTGCACAGAATTTTTGCATCACCCATAAATATATCCATGCAGTTTTTATATTTCTGGCAAATCACTTATTCATATTTTTTTTTTAGGCAACTATTGATCCTTGTAGGACCCTATTTCACCTTGACATTGTTTTCAAACAAAAAAACCCTCATCATTTGTAATAGCCTTCAGTCTTCTATTGTTTTATAGATGCCAGTAAGACAGATGTATAATTTAAAGGATATTCCCCATCCTCTTTTTTTTAAATACTGGCACAATTGCAGTTTATCTTATGAAATGCAATGAATTTTAGTGACTGTTATTTTTTAATTTTCAGGATAAAATTTTTCATTTTTGTTATTAAAGAGTTGAGAAGTGATTTTGTTAGCCAATACTGTAACTATAAATTTTAAGAGCATCTTTCAATGGACATACAGTGGTACCTCGACTTACGATGGTCCCCAAACTCACCCTTTTATGTAAGTTTATTTTTTTAAATGCTTTTGTAAGTGTAATTTTGGGGGTCTAAAAGGACTAGTCTATTTTACAACATTTCTTATGGAGATAAATTCGTTTGGTAATGGCACTTGAACAGCATTCTGGAATGAAAAAATATCGTAAGTCGAGGTACCACTGTATCTAGTATGCAATCTATTAATATTTGTATTGCTGTTATATACTATTTAAATTTTATTAAGATATTTGTTTTTAATGTTTCAAAAATGTTTATGAATACATATGGAAAATGTTTGATGACTAACATGTGCAACATTTGAGTATCTTTATGGTGATGCATAGGCAACCATTGGCTTCATCAGTCCAATTTAGAGAATAATGCTATACATAGTAAAAGGCATGAAGAGGTAGATGGAGGTGACCAATCCCTCAGCTTAGATGAATCTGCTAGAGATAATGAAAGACGTGTTGTAGTAGTAGTGCTAGGTGATAAATTCATTAGTCTTGATAAATGATTCAAGACTAAAGGCCTGATCACCTTAAACTGCTTCCAATGTCTTCCATTGTCTCAACAAATTTATAAATGTTCAGGGACTGATCACCTCTTCGTGCCTTCCACATCTCCAGTACTATTTTCTGTATTGGATTAATAAAGCCATTGGTAGGCAAAACGTCTCTAAAATAAAGGTATTGAAGTGTTTCACATTTTATTCATCTACTCTTTGTATATTTTGATGATCATATATTTTAGGTTTGAAATTATCAGTTAATAAATGCTTACACTGCACAATCGTATGAAATTTCTTACACTGTACTGAACTAACTTTATTTAATATAATTTATAAAAGATCAGTTGATCAGATTTATCTTTGATGTCTTCTCAGATTCAGTACTACTGCATTGCAATCTCTTATAGTCTCCTGCCATCTGTATTGAGACATTAATCTGGCTCCTTTCCCATTTTCTTTTTCATTTATTTAAAACATGGAGGGGTTTTGATCGAAGTAATTGGAGCTATCCTCTCCATCCTCAAAAAAAACTTGTTTACCTCTCCTCCTTACTTTAGTGGAGTATAACCCTTGAGAGTCTAGTGCTCACCATGAATATATTGTAATCATGGAGCAGCACTAAATCCATAGGGGTCTTACACCTGCGAAAAAGAATAGCTTCAATAACATTGAGACATCACCTTGGAAGGGACGTATGAATATCTTTTTCTAAATATAAATCATGTTAAAATAAAACTAGAAATTGGATACAAAAAAAAAATTCAATGAAAGAGTTTATCTATGTACATTTTTACAACAATTACATATATCTGTCACTGTACAAAGATTTAATAGAAAAAAAGGTTAAATAATATATACAATTACTAAAAGATCATGCAAATGTCTGATGGTCTTACAGTAATTATTAAGAGACATATCAAGCTTCAGGGTAAGGTACTTAACTGAGATGTATGCCACATTATTAATGTAACAATTATTTGGTTGAGAGTGATCTTTAACTTAAGAGAATTCAGCTGTACACCTCTACATAGTATTAAGAAACAGCACAAACCTGATACTAGGCACATACAGCTGACATTGGTTCAGGTCAACACAACTTAGTTAATTTTTTTTTTTTTACATCAAATGGCTAAATATTCGATGATGAACCTGAGTATTAATACATTAAAGGGGAAAATAACTACAACATTGAGTGAAACTAGACTTAATTGTCAACACAGAGGCCATATTGTGATTAATTAAAAATTAATCTTAATTATTACATTTTCTAAACACCTGCATTTCTATATCCAGATAAAAAACAATGGCACGTTATAATCTCTACCTAGTGACAACACACACTCATTTTATTTTGTAGAATGCAAATTTATAAACAAAATTTCATGGCAAGATATTTGTTGCAACCTAAACCAGCAGGTGGCAAACTAAATATGGTTTCCTCTAATAAAAGTTACATAAATTACATGAAAAGTTTGACCTTTCACTTCATTCGTCAAATCAAATTCCAGACTGCTTATAGAACATTCAAAAGATGACTAGACTTCCAATCTATCGTCGGTTTTATCATAAACTTTAAAATATCCTCAAAACATATTCATGATTAAACATTTCAGCTTTGGTTAAATGTGCATCATTCATGAAATGGATTGAGCACATCTTCCAGTGTGCAGAGATATGAAAAGGAATAACCATACCTTATAACACAATCACAGTAGTAGTATCTTTTATCTCAACATCACTGTTAAGTCTTAAGATCAATGAAAGAAGTACACACACAAAACCAAAATCACTTTCATATACTTAAATGTCAGTGACTGGAAAATTAGTGCTTAAATAGTTTTAAAGCTGATGACCTTCAGCCCTCATCATGAGACTTCACACTCAATGTTAATCCTCATACTGGATGGTGCTGTATTTGTGTCACATTTCGTCCAGATCCTCTTCCTTTTTTGTGACCTCCAAAACTGAACCATAAACCTAAAAATATAGAGGTAGGAAGTTTAAGCAGAGTTAAAATTAATAATCAAGTCATGGCAGACATGAAATAAAGAACAAATTTTGTCAAAAACCATATATGTGTTTATTCAAAATTGTATATAAAAACTTAATTCATTTTATAGTGCCATGAAGCAAGATTCAATTAGTCTAATAATATTTAATAACTAAAATCACACACAAAATAGGAACACGAGTAAATATAAAAGAGCAAATATTAAACATTAACAGTATATGAATTAAGTAAAGCTAGCATTATTGGTAAACCACCACCAAACCTGGTAGTCATAGTCTATTAAATGAATACTGCTATCCAGTAACCAGTCTGGAAAGAAAATAAGCCATCTGGAGGGAAAAAGAAACTGATGAATTTTGGTTACCAATATTACTAAGTCTGTTACGTACACGACTCATGCTTGTTATGAAGTTTTCATTTTACCATCTAAAAGTAACTGCTCACTAAGTTTCATAAAGCATCAATTGTCAAAGCTGTATAAGTATAACCATCACCATAGCCAATTCTATATACAGTAATCCCCTCAAGGGAAATGCCTGCATGCCAGTAAGGGGCTCTTGATCCAAGGAATTGGACCTATCTTCCCTTTCCTTGGATCGAACCTGATTGCCTCCCCTTTTCCCAGGCACTGTACGAACCCTACAGGTTTTTACTTCCCCTATGAATACTATATACAGTAATAGTTTCTGTTAGCAGGTAAGAGATGTCTAATCTAACTTTCTGAGGCAAGCTCATTACACTTGCCTTTCTTCTTGCCCTCGGGTGGCTGAACACCTGAGGGAAGGCTATTGGAGCGGATTTCAGGATCAACATTGACTAGAAGTTCAGCCTGAGCGTAAGTCATGGCCTGTACACGCTTGTGCGATTTGGTCGCTGTGAGAAGACATACCAAGCTATTTCAGGTAGTTCACTGATTTATAATGTAGATATATATAAAGAAACCAAAGAAAACACTAACGTACTTAACCTTAAAAAATTACAAACTAATCTTGTATTGGTAAAACTCAAGGAAAAGATGCCTTTGTGAAAAACTATAGGCTAAAATTTCTAATGGCAAGATGGAATAACATCCCAAACACACACAAACACCTTAGACATGATAGTTATAGTAAGGTGCATAAAATTATCACCAGAATAACTATGAATATATGTATTGTCAATTTTTTTTTTTTTTTTTTGCAGTTGCATTCTGCCCATACTTTTCTTTACAGATTAAGAATAGGGCACACACACACCATACCTACAGCTACTTCCTTGCAGGTGCTCCTGCCCTTCTCTGTGACTTGTGATGTGCTGACAACAGTGGAGCACATTTCAACTGTATTTTTAATTAATCAAGGAATATTTTAACTTCGATGTTTTTTATTCTTCTTGTGCTTATTGGCGTGATTGATTTTAATTTTTGAGGGATAATATTAGCTTGTACTATGAGTGTAATCACCAATTTGTGTTTATGGGGGTTGATACTCTGCCTCCTAAACTACTTTGATCAGCATCACTGATTTCCAACATCTTAGGCCTTATCATATCTTGTCACTTCCCATCCTCAGACTAAAGAAATACTTCCTTACATTCCTATGGTTCATCTTGTCTTCAGCTTTCACCTGTCTTCCCTTGATGCAGTCTGTCCCTATCTGCCCTATCAATTCCTCTGAGGATTTGTGTGTAGTTAGCATGTCCCCCCCCCCTTGTCTTCTCTGTCAGAGGGTCTCAGGTTCAGCTCTTTTTAACTTCTCATAGTGCATTCCTCAGTTCTCAAACTAGTTGAGGACTTTTCAAGCTTTTGCACCTGCTTGACTGGGCCCATCCTGGCATCGCATACTCAATGACCAGTCTAACAAATGTTGTATAAAGATAACTGAAATATTCTTTGTCCAAGTTCCTGAATGCCCTTTTCAGGCTTGCTCATCTTGCATGTACAAAGTATACCTTATCGACAGTGCTGAATGATCTCAAAACATAGAACTGGTGGGGCGTGAATCCATGGGTTTAAGCTCCCCATTCTGTGATTTGTTTACAATCGTGTTATTATGATTTTGTGGGTCTGAATGATCTCATATGTCAAAGTGCTCTGCAAAGTTTACTTTTTTCCTTCCATCTTTTTGTGGCAAAGCTCAGAAATTCAGTTCTCGAGGTCTTTCATTATCCCTTCTATTCCTTTACCCGTTACATTTCTCAGGGATACTGATATCTCACCATATATCGGTGGGAAAGAGCCAGTGTTAAAAAAAAAAAAAAGTGCTGGGTTACATGTGCGCACACATGAACTTTTACATATGATGTCTATGGAAATAAAATTAGGAATTTAATATAAAAGAAAGTTTAATTGTTTATACAAAAGGTGCTCAACATCAAAGAGCATCATCATTCAAGTACTGCCAAAGTGGCAAGTAAAAAGAGAGGTTTTGCAGAAATATGATCACTAACCTCATTTAGAAGTAAAAATGCACCAAAGGTGACATGGTATTATATATCAATTCCAGGTTAAGCAATAAAACGATAAACTAGGTTGCAGAAACAAATCTCAAAACTCAAATGTATGTTGAGTTTAGGATTACATCTACTGCCTTACTGCTATAAGCTTTCATCCTAAGAAGCACATACAGTACAAGGCTTTGCAGAAAATATAAAACTGTAAATGTGAGGTAAAGTTTAGGCTAAAGTGAAAGGTTACTTCTAATCCATGGTAAAATGCAATATTAGCAAAGGGGTCTCATCCCTCCCAGGTAAAATAAAGTTTTGGAGAAATGAGGTTTCATGAGTTCCTTTAATGGTTAAGGTCAAAAAGTGCATTTTCCAAGGTATCATTGTATCAATGCATGTCATCTCATGTCAAACTGTATAGGGCCTAAAAGTACATGCTATATTCCAGAATTCGGGTCAATATCTTTTTAACAAGGTACAGGTCATTCATAGCACATATCTACTTTACAGTACAGCAAGTACAGTACCTTGAAGTCAGAAGACATCATCTTAAACAAGATATGCAAAGCCTAGCATTGATTTTAAAATTATATGAAGTAAAATTTTACAGCATGATACTGTAACGCATTTGAGTTAGAAGATTACACTAGATCAAATAAAATGGAAGGAATTTTATCCAGAAATGATTTTCTCATCATTTATGGAACATAAATTTAAATAGCCTCAACGGAAAAACCAATTAATGCAAACAATCGGAGAAAGCTAATCCACTGTTTACTAATGTATGCATATGTTTACATAGCAAAGACTATCTAATATATTATCTGTACTATAAAATCTTTATTTTTTCATTAAATTCTTTCAATTTAAAAAACACGGCAGTTAACTGTCATTGGCCTGTAGAGACAAAAATGAGCAATGCAGAGATAAAAAACAAAGCAAAGCTCCAAGCAAACTTGAACTACAGTACTTACTTCGAGGTCTCTTAGGTCTATTCCTTTGGTTGCGAGCAGCAACTTTAGCAAGATGTTTTGCTTTCTCTGCCACAACAAATCCTGCATATTCATCTGCAGCTACTAATTCACGTTCTCTTCTGTAACCATAAATTATTGCAAGGAAATTACTAGGGTGTAAGACTAACAAAGACAAGTTTCCTGCAAAAAATAGTGTACAAATACAGTACCGTATATTATAGTAGATATGTTTTTAAATCATTGGCCATCTCCCGCCAAGGCAAGATTCATTATTATTCATATAACTACTATCTAGGAAAGGTTGGAGGGAGGGGGTAAAGGAGGTTTTGTGTGTGAGGGGCTTGGACTTCCAGCAAGCGTGTGTGAGCGTACCAAACTGAGCTTTCAGCTGCTACGTCAGCTAGCGTCGATCTCCACATCGGTTCCATTAAAATGCAGGAGGACAAACTCCTGAGCAACAAGACCAACAGCCATTTGCAGCAAATGGTTTACAGGACTTGACATGCTGTTGGTGTGTAAGCAGGGTAACATTTATGAAGGGATTCAGAGAAACTGGCAGGCCGGATTTGATTCCTGGAGATGGGAAGTACAGTGCCGGCACTCTGAAGGAGGGGTGTTAATGTTGCAGTTTTATAACTGTAGTGTAAGCACGCCTCTGGCAAGACAGTGATGGAGTTAATGATGATGAAAGGTTTTCTTTTTTGGGCCACCCTGCCTTGGTTGGAAACAGCTGATGTGTTAATAAAAAAAAAATACTATGTTCAGAAGTGTGCTGACATCACAATTAAGATTACCCTCTGACTGCAACATTCTCACTCCTCCTTCAGAGTGCAAGAACTGCCCTTCCCAAAGCTAACCAGTTTCCTGACTCCTTCATAAAGTTACCTTGCTCACATTCCACCAGCACCTACACCTACCTTCCTCCACAGATTTATACACTGTTATCTTATCCCTCTCTACATGTCTAAACTACCTCAACAACACTCCTCAGCCCTCTTAATTATATCCTTGATGACCCCACACTGCCTTTTAATTTCTGCATCATTCAAAACCTACACCTCTTCCCCATATAAAAGTGCCAGTACCACTACATTCTGGTACATTCTCTTTCTGCATCCACTGATAAGCTTCTTTCTTTCCACAGATACTTCAACACACCACTCACTTTTTTTTTCCTTTATCTATTCTATGGTTCACCTCTTCCTTCATAGAACCATCTGCTGACTTGTCTACTCCCAAATATCTATACATCCACTTCCTCCATATTTCTTCCCTCCATTCTGTTCTTCAATCTATCATTGCCTAAATTTTGTTACCTCATCACCTCTGCAACTTTTCTTTAGAAGTATCAGCAAAGACACCCTAGCATTCATTTCTTTTACAAATCCCATCCATAATTATGTTAAATAACCAAGATGACATCATGATCATGCATCCCTGTCTCAGTTCTACTTTCATTGGCAAACAGTCCCTCTCAATCCTACATATCCTAACCTTAGCCCCTCTCTCTGTGCATAAAAATGCTTAACTGATCTTATTAATACTATTTAAAATAAATCTAAGCACTAAACCTTAAAGGGTTATACAGTGGCCCCCCCAGTTTACGTTGACCTCCAAACTCGAACAATTATGTAAGTGTATTTTTGTAAGTGCTTTTGTAAGTGTATTTTTGGGGGTCTAAAAGGACTAATCTAATTTACATTATTCCTTATGGGAATAAATTCATTTGGTAACGACACTTGAACAGCATTCTGGAATGAATTAATAACGTAAACCGGGGTCCGCTGTATATATGCATTCTCTACCACATGGCTCCCTTATCCTCCCTATTATGTGCCTTTTCTAAATCCATAAATGTAACAAACAGCTCCTTACCCTTTTCTGAGCACTGCTCACTGATATGCTTCAATGTAAACACCTGGTCTACACAGCCTCTACCCTTCCTAAATCCTCCCTACTCCTCTGCAACCCTGTCTTACTCCTAATCCTTTCAATAATGCTACCATAATCCTTAGCTGATACCATATACTGAACAGGCTTGTCCCCTATAATTCAACTTTCTCTATTGTCCCCTTTTTTCTTTATACATGGAATTATGCATGCTCTATGGCAATTCTTTGGTACCTTCTTCTTTCCTGCATACATTATGCTGAATAAACACACCAACATTATATTCCCACCTGCTTTTAACAATCCATCTTAATCCCACCTGCTAAAATTTACCTCCTTTCTACCCAGTGCTTCACACATTTTCCCTACATTCCCCTCAAGTTCTTCCTCTCTCTCCTATATAATGTTATTCCTCCATGTTCCATACATGAAATCACCACCTCCCTGTTCCATGCATGAAATTAACCACCTCCTCTTTATTACTAACATTCAACTTGTCAAAATATCTTTTCCATCTCTCCAGTACCTCTGGAGGGTAATCTGAATTATGACGTCAGCACACTTCTGGCAAGACAGCAATTGAATGAATGATGGTAAATTTGTTTTCTTCTTTGAGTTACCCCGCCTTGGCTATTGAGGTAGAAAAAAAAAAAAAAATTTTTAACTCAACAGCCATTTCCCACCAAGGCAGGCTGACAAAAAGAACCAACATTAGCTGTCATTCATTTGAACACCAGTTTTCCAGAAGTGTGTTGACAAAACAATCAGATTACCCTCCAACTGAAACATCTCCATCCTCCTTCAGAGTGCAGGCACTGTCCTTTCCACACACGAAAAACTCAAGAGCATAGACAGAGTAAGCAGGGATGTGTCCTTTGATAGGAATATAAGAAAATTAACAATATACAGATACAGTGGACCCCCGGTGTTCTTACTGCTCCAAACTCGAACAATTATGTAAGTGTATTTTTGTAAGTGCTTTTGTAAGTGTATTTTTTGGGGGTTTAAAAGGACTAAGCTAATTTACATTTTTCCTTATGGGAACAAATTCGTTTGGTAACAGCACTTGAACAGCATTCTGGAATGAATTAATTACGAACACAGGGGGTCCACTGTATATTACATTAATTTTAGGTGCAAATTAATAAAAAAATTAAAACTGTATTAATTCATATAAATGTATCTCTATGCATGTGATAAAATTTTCCAAGCATCTATTTTTTTTAAAGCTGTTGGATTAGTTTGGCAGACTTAGCTTATTGTGATATAAATATGTAGAGTCATACCCTGCCCTATGTCATTAATTGGTTCCAAGAGCCATGACGTAATCCGGACATAATGGTTTAAAAATGCCTTAAAATGACGATGAACACTAAAACTAGCATAAATAACTCGTGAAAGAATATAACTACTGCTAAACCTTAAAGAACACTAAAAATACATTTTAGTCATACATATTTTTTAAAGAATAATAAACACAATTCAAAAATTATGACGTAGGTGACATTGCCGAGTGATGTAAAGTCGGCCGTAATGACGTTCGCTGAACTGAAATTTACTCTAGAAAAGTGGTGTAGAGGCAAATTTGAGGTAGGCTGAAATGACACAAAGCAGGGTATCACTGTACATGAATGCAATACATAGGGAGAGGGGCATACTGCACACTCAAGTCATAAATATTATCAACCTATTCACTGCACTGATCATAATACATAGTAGTAGTATATAGTTTTCAAGTTTGACACAAAACTGCACATGGAGACAGAAATGTTCTCCATGTGGGTTTTTGTGTTGATCAGTATTTATTACATTAATATATATTTTTTTTTTAATGTACTGGCCATCTCCCATCGAAGAAGGGAGATGGCCAGGAGAAGGGGTTACTAGACCCCGGCTCCCGGCATTTTAGTTGCCTCTTACAACACGCATAGCTTACAGAGGAAGGATTCTTTCCACTTTCCCATGGAGAATTAATATAATTACAGTACATGTATATTAAACCTGCCTTACCTGAATGCTTCCATCCACTTCTGTTTCTCTGCAGCACTTTTGCATGAAAAAACATACCACTTGTTCTTCTCAAGACTACGAATTTTCCATCCATTATGAACACTAATGTTTAGGCTGGAGTCTGAAATGAGAATTAGTATTTTTTATGGTTGCACTTACTAAATTGTCTATACGTACATTACCAACATGTAAGTGATTCTGTTTGTTCTATTACTTTCAAACCCTAACCTCAATCCAAACTTCCCTGGTGACTACATAATTATTCACAAGAGATGGTGTTGAAGTACAATATACTGAGGTTGAGGAGGAAAGAAACCCAGTGTGTACACTAGCTTACCTATTTGTGATGCAACTGGTCCCTTGCCATAAAAATGCATAGATACTAAAGGTATTTGTGCTTAGTCATGTGAATCACTTCACAAAATGTTACTGAACAATTTTTTTTTCAATAAATAGTTTTTCTCAATTATTTTTTCATCAAATTCATTTGTATTTTGCAGGTGTTTATTTTATAATGTGTGGAGAGTTCAAGTTTGTTTTGCTAATACTAGTAAAGGCCTGAAGATTTAAATCACGTTTATTTCTAACTACCACAAACTTACACAAATATAGTGCACGTTAATAACAATGAGGGGTGGCATGGCAGCTCACACAGGTGTCGTGTGTGGCAACTTGGCAAATGTTTTGTGGAGTGACACTTCATATTAATCACAAAAGGATCATGAGTCTCCTCTTTAGATGTTGTAAACTTCTAATACTTATTCATTAACAAGCATTCACAGATAATGTCTTTTCTAGCCTTTGTTACATCTGGAGTATGGAATACAGTATACATACACAAAACTTATTTCTGTACTGTTTGCCTTTACTCTAATGCTTATTTTATTTTAAAACAATAAAAGTATGAATAATCTTTGAAATACTGTATGTGAATATATTTCCTGGAAATTCTCAGCAATATTCAGGAGACAAACCAAAGATATAACACTGCCTTACAAGTTGCCCATTTTATTTTAATCATTCTGTTAGCCCCAAACAAACACAGATATAAACGAGAAACTCCAAATTATAAAAGTATATTATGGAAGTGTAGTCTACAGTTAACATGAAAATGTCACTCTCAAATTCTGATAATGTATGAATCTTGTTTCAATTCTAAAATAAATTTCTAATATTTGTCATTAATCTTATACATACTGTACACAGTACCTCAAAGTTTTATCAGCAACATACCTTTCCTATCCAGGTGTTAAAAATTATTTACTATACAAGTCCATCAACAGTTTACCTTTTCCATCTGGGAGATCAACAACCTCACACATATCGAGATTGAGTCTCCCTCTGTATACGAATGTATTCCGCTTGAGTAGGTCCCGCTTGCAATACACAAGCTGATGATCGAAGAGGAAGAGAGTCACTTCTTTGGGCCAAGATCCACCAGCCCCTTTTGTTACTTCTCCCTGGTAGATCAACTGTGAGCTATCTTCAAGGAGCTCAGGGCCCTATTAAGAAAAATTAAGGACATTTTTATCAGCATTCTTCTTTCTTTCAACACGTCGGCCGTTTCCCACCGAGGCAGGGTGGCCCAAAGAGAAAAACAAAAGTTTCTCTTTTTAACTTCAGTAATGTATACAGGAGAAGGGGTTACTAGCCCCTTGCTCCCGGCATGTTAGTCGACTCTTACGACACGAATGGCTTACGGAGGAAGAATTCTGTTCCACTTCCCCATGGAGATAGAGGAAATAAGAACAAGAACTATGTAGTAAGAAAATAAAAGAAAACCCACAGGGGTGTGTATATATATGCTTGTACATGAATGTGAAGTGTGACCTAAGTGTAAGTAGAAGTAACAAGACATACCTGAAATCTTGCATGTTTATGATACAGAAAAAAAGACACCAGCAATCCTACCATCATGTAAAACAATTACAGGCTTTCGTTTTACACTCACTTGGCAGGACGGTAGTACCTCCCTGGGCGGTTGCTGTCTACCAACCTACTACCTAGGATATACATATCTTTCTTCTTTCAACACATTGGCTGTTTCCCACTGAAGCGGGGTGGCCCAAAAGGAAAAACAAAAGTTTCTCCTTTTACATTTAGTAATATATACTACAGGAGAAGGGGTTACTAGCCCTTTGCTCCCGGCATTTTAGTCGCCTCTTACGACACGCATGGCTTACAGAGGAAGAATTCTGTTCCACTTCCCCATGGAGATAAGAGGAAATAAGAACAAGAACTAGTAAGAAAATAGAAGAAAACCCAGAGGGGTGTGTGTGTGTGTATATATATATATGCTTGTACATGAATGTGTGTATCTAGGTAGTAGGTTGGTACACAGCAACCGCCCAGGGAGGTACTACCGTCCTGCCAAGTGAGTGTAAAACGAAAGCCTGTAACTGTTTTACATGATGGTAGGATTGCTGGTGTCTTTTTCCTGTCTCAAACATGCAAGATTTCAGGTATGTCTTGTTACTTCTACTTACACTTAGGTCACACTACACATTCATGTACAAGCATATATATATACACACAAGGGGACACAACTGGAAGCTGAAGACTCAGATGAGTCAAAGGGATGTCAGGAAACATTTCTTCAGCCACAGAGTAGTCAGGAAGTGGAATGGACTAGAGAAAGATATAGTGGAGGCAGGAACCATACATAGTTTTAAGACAAGGTATGATAAAGCTCATGGAGCAGGGAGAGCAGAGACCCAGTAGCAGACAGCGAAGAGGCGGGGCCAGGAGCTGAGTCTCGACCCCTGCAACCACAATTAGGTGAGTACACACACCCCTCTGGGTTTTCTTCTATTTTCTTACTAGTTCTTGTTCTTATTTCCTCTTATCTCCATGGGGAAGTGGAACAGAATTCTTCCTCTGTAAGCCATGCGTGTCGTAAGAGGCGACTAAAATGCCGGGAGCAAGGAGCTAGTAACCCCTTCTCCTGTAGTATATATTACTAAATGTAAAATGAGAAACTTTCGTTTTTCCTTTTGGGCCACCCCGCTTAGTGGGAAACGGCCGACATGTTAAAAGAAAGAACATGAATGTGTAGTGTGACCTAAGTGTAAGTAGAAGTAACAAGACATACCTGAAATCTTGCATGTTTATGAGACAGGAAAAAGACACCAGCAATCCTACCATCATGTAAAACAATTACAGGCTTTCGTTTTACACTCACTTGGCAGGACGGTAGTACCTCCCTGGGCGGTTGCTGTCTACCAACCTACTACCTAGGATATACATATATGTATATAGTGTATACGTCCTTCCCATTTCTAGGACTCAAGTCCGGCTAACCAGTTTCCCTGAATCCCTTCACTAAATATTACCCTGCTCACACTCCAACAGCTTGTCAGGTCCCAAAAACCATTCGTCTCCATTCACTCCTATCTAACATGCTCACGCACGCTTGCTGGAAGTCCAAGCCCCTTGCCCACAAAACCTCCTTTACCCCTTCCCTCCAACTTTTTCGATGATGACCCTAACCCCGCCTTCCTTCCCCTACAGATTTATACGCTCTCCAAGTGATTCTACTTTGATCCATTCTCTCTAAATGACCAAACCACCTCAACAACCCCTCTTCAGCCCTCTGACTAATACAGTGGACCCCCGAGTTTCGTAAAAACTTCACTCCTGAAGTCTGCTCAAGTGCCATTACCGAACGAATTTACTCCCTTAAGGAAAAATTTCACGTAGGTTAGTCTATTTCAGACCCCCAAAAATACACTTCCACAAGAACTTACAAAATTATACTTACATAATTGCACGATTTCCGGGGTATTCGTTAACCGAGGGTCCACTGTACTTTTAGTAACTCCATATCTCCTAATTTCCACACTCCGAATTTTCTGCATAATATTTATATTACACATTGCCCTTAGACAGGACATATCCACTGCCTCCAGCCGCCTCCCCACTACAGCATTTACAACCCAAGCTTCACACCCATATAAGTGTTGGTACCACTATACAGTGGACCCCCAAGTTTCGTAAAAACTTTACTCCTGAAGTCTGCTCAAGTGCCATTACCGAATGAATTTACCCCCTTAAGAAAAAATGTCACGTAGGTTAGTCTATTTCAGAGCCCCAAAAATACTTTTCCACAAGCACTTACAATATTATACTTACATAAATGTACGATTTCCGGGGTTTACGAAACTCGGGGGTCCACTGTACTTTCATACATTCCCTTCTTTGCCTTCGTGGATAACATTTTTTGTCTCCACAGATACCTCAACGCACCACTCACCTTTTTTTCTTCATCAATTCTATGGTTAACCTCTTTCTTCATAAACCCATCTACTGACAAGTCAACTCCCAAATATCTAAACATTCACTTCATCCATACTCCCTCTCTCCAGTGTGATATCAAATTTTTCTTTATCTAAATCGTTTGATACCCTCATCACTTTACTTTTATCTATGTTCACTTTCAACTTTCTACCTTTACACACCCTCCCAAACTCGTCCGCTAACCTTTGTAACTTTTCTTTAGAATTTCCCATAAGCACAGTATCATCAGCAAAAAGTAACTGTCAACTCCCATTTTTTACTTGATTCCCCATAATTTAATCCCACCCCTCTCCCAACACCCTAGCATTTACTTCTTTTATAACCCCATCTATAAATATATTAAACAACCATGGTGACATTACACATCCCTAAGACCTACTTTTACCGGGAAGTAATCTCCCTCTCTCCTACACACCCTAACCTGAGCCTCACTATCCTCATAAAAACTCTTTACAGCATTTAGTAACTTACTACCTATTCCATACACTTGCAACATCTGCCACATTGCTCTCCTATCCACTCTTATCATATGCCTTTTCTAAATCCATAAATGCAATGAAAATTTCCCTACCTTTATCTAAATACTGTACTGTTCACATATATGCTTCAATGTAAACATTTGATCTACACATCCCTTACCCACTCTAAAGCCTCCTTGTTCATCTGCAATCCTACTCTCTGTCTTACCTCTAATTCTTTCAATAATAACCCTACCATACACTTTACCTGGTATACTCAGTAAACTTATTCCTCTATAATTTTTACAATCTTTTTTGTCCCCCTTCCCTTTACCTGACGGAACTATACACGCTCTCTGCCAATCCCTAGGTACCTTCCCCTCTTTCATACATTTATTAAACAAAAATACCAACCACTCCAACACTATATCCTCCCCTGCTTTTAACATTTCTGTCATGATCCCGTCAGTTCCAGCTGTTTTACCCCCTTTCATTCTACACTCACATTCTGTTCTTCTTCTCTCCTAAAAGATGTTAAGATAAGATAAGATTTCTTCGGATTTTTAACCCCGGAGGGTTGCCACCCAGGATAACCCAAGAAAGTCAGTGCGTCATCGAGGACTGTCTGTCTACCTCCCTGGCCAGTGTATGAAGTTACCGCCTCCCTTTCTTCATCAACATTTAAAAGTTCCTAAATATATTCCCGCCATCTACCCAATACCTCCAGCTCCCCATCTACTAACTCCCCTACTCTGTTTTTAACTGAGAAATCCATTCGTTCCCTAGGCTTTCTTAACTTGTTTATCTCACTCCAAAAATTTTTCTTATTTTCAGCAAAATTTCTTGACAGTGCCTCTCCCACTCTTTCATCTGTTCTCCTTTTGCACTCTCTTCACCTTTCTTTTACTCTCCATACAGTCTGCTCTTCTTATAACACTTCTGTTTTGTAAAAACCTCTCATAAGCTAACTTTTTCTCTTTTATCACACCCTTTACTTCATCATTCCACCAGTCACTCCTCTTTCCTCCTGCACCCACCCTACTATTGCCACAAACTTCTGCCCCACAATCTAATACTGCATTTTTAAAATTATCCCAACCTTCTTCAACCCCCCCCCACTACTCATACTTGCATTAGCCCACCTTTCTGCCAATAGTTGCTTATATCTCACCCTAACTTCCTCCTACCTTAGTTTATACACCTTCACCTCTCTCTTACTTGCTGTTGCCATTTTCCTTTTGTCTCATCTACCTCTTACTCTAACTGTAGCTACAACACAATAATGATCCGATATATCCGTTGTCCCTCTATAAACATGTACATCCTGAAGCCTACCCATCAACCTTTTATCAACCAATATATAATCTAACAAATTACTTTCATTACGTATTATATCATACCTTGTATACTTATTTATCCTCTTTTTTCATAAAATATGTATTACTTATTACCAAACCTCTTTCTACACAACTCAATTAAAGGCTCCCCATTTTCATTTACCCCTGGCACCCCAAATTTACCTACTACTCCCTCCACTACATTTTTACCCACTTTAGCATTGAGATCCCCAACCACAAGTACTCTCTCACTTGGTTCAAAACTCCCCACACACTCACTCAACATTTCCCCAAATCTCTCTCTCTCTCCTCTACACTTCTCTCTTCTCCAGGTGCATAAACACTTACTATAACCCACTTTTCACATTCAACCCTTATTTTACTCCACATAATCCTTGAATTTATACATTTATATTCCCTCTTTTCCTGCCATAACTTATCCTTTAACATTATTGCTACTACTCCTTTAGCTCTAACTCTATTTGAAACCCTTGACCTAATCCCATTTATTTCCCTCAGTTATATCAAACTTTGACATACAAATAAGACATGCTACTGTATCTTGTGCATGGTACTCACCTCCCAACCCTCTACAGTAATCTGCCAGGATGCAATCTTCTCCAAGCATTCCATGCGCCGTTTTCGCTCATTGACAAGAAGGGCGACGTCTCGCATAGCTTCTAAGGCTCCCTGCACACTAGTGTAATCTGGATGATCAGGCTGAAATGTGAATGTTACTACACATGAATATCAGAAACTAATTTCAATAGTTTATAAAACAGAATGACATTTTGACTATTAAAAACTTAAATAAAATAATGAAATATAACATGCCAAAGTTATTAACAATTTCTCTTCTTTTTAGTATGAAGTGTAACATGGAAGGTTTCAAACACATGATTCAACCTATTCCTGACAAATAGGATTGTTGACAGACACAAATATGTAGATGCCACAAACCAAACTGAATGTCCAAGACTGACACCAAGGGACATCATTCAGAAAAGTAGGAGAAGAGTGGAATAGTTCCCAATGAATATTTGATCATAAATTTACTTGCAAAAGCAAAAATCTGTCCAGGCATAAAAATATTCAGCCTTACATTTACTTAAAAATTTGATAGAAAAGTTGTTTAACATTTGCCAAACAGCTTTTTTTATGTATGTACTGTACTGTACCTCTCTCAAAATGTAGGTCAGTATGTTGTGGCTTTATAGGAAAATTTGAAGCATTTTGGTTAGTGGCAAGCGGAGGTGATCCATGACAATGGATGTTTTTCCCCTTGTAAATTATAAAATTTTTGTAAAGCAATAACCCAGCTTATTTTACACTGAGCACCTTCCATGTGTAACAACCAGCTGCAGTAGCACGTAACTACTGTACGTAACTTGCACAATATTTTACTTAAATTTCAAAAGAAAATAGCTCTTTCAGCTGTAACAAAAACTTGCTTGTGTGTGTAACCACCCTTTTCAATCATTTCCAATAAAACAGAATGCTACATTTCTTCGTTTGGGTGAGGTACCTCTCATTGGGGTCCTGTCTGACCCATATGGGATTAACGCTTTCCCAAGATTACAATAATAACAACAATCAAATGTTAAAGCCCACTCATATAATCATCACAAGAAGCTACCCTTGCTCTCCAATACGAAAGGAAAAAGCCTAGATTCAGTTTTATATAACACATTCTGTGATTTGTACCTACTTCCTTCAATTATTTACAGGAAAATAAAATGACGCATACCTTCACCTGAAAAAAAATCTTGGACAAAAATCATTGTAATGTTAGAAGGGAAATTTTTTAGCAGTTTGCCTGTTACATTTTTAGCACATGGATTTACAGGCTAAGAGCTGTTACCCTATACTGGCTCATTTCAAAGTCCAGTCCTATCTTAGGTAGGACTGGGCTTTGAAAAGAGAATGCCAACTGTTGTGAGTGGCATTCCTCCAGGGTGCCACTCAACAGTTGGCTAACACTTAGGTACATATTTACCACTAGGTGAACAAAGGTAACAGGTGTAATGACCATGACTGAACCAGTGTATGTATTATGGTTATGAGCCAAGGTGTTACCAATGAGCTTTAAAATAGTACAGTATTATCATAATTTTTACAATAAGTTCATGTATACCTTTGTATATTTCAAAAGTTCCTGAAGTTGAAGAGGATATTTGCAAATTTTCTGAACAGGGGTGAGTAGAAACCCATCCAATGATATATCAATCATTTCTTGCAGAAGTCGACAAGCCTCAAAGAAATGAATGTATTTTTGGTCCTGATAGAGCTCCTGTAGTGATGACATTGCAGCTGGGTGGTTATTGCAATATTCACTGTATATCTCAAATTTTTCTCTCTGGAAAAAGAAAAAATGAGTTAAAAAAAACTGTTACAATTTATACAAAGAAACCTCACTTGAGGAAGCTTCCTTGAGGCAGGTGAGGGGCTTTTGATCCAAGGAATTGGACTTGTTCTCCCCTTCATTGGATCAAACCTGATTGCCTCCTGAGAGGAGCCCACTATCAAAGACCATCCTCTGAACTTCATAAACTTAAGGCAGAGCAGCACACACTAACCAATTTATCTAACATCACATCATCAATGCAAAACTTTGAGGGTACAGTGTTATTGTGAAAAATCTACAGCCTCACCGCACTTAACACCGGAGTTCCATTTCTAAGACCACGTTGGTAAACAAATCTGTTGCTAAGCAAGGAGCATACTATAATGGTAGTGGGTTTGTGTCATCCATCTTTGATATTGTTTTAGTGTCACCTCTGCACCATTTATAACATTTTTAGTATATTTTTAAATGTTTATACAGTAGTGTACTGTATACAATGGACCCCTGGATTTCGACTTTGTACTGCTCCAAACTCGAACAATTATGTAAGTGTATTTTTGTAAGTGCTTTTGTAAGTGTATTTTTGGGAATCTAAAGGACTACTCTAATTTACATTTGTCCTTATGGAAACAAATTCCTTCGGTAACGGAACTCGAACAGCATTCTGGAGCGAAGTATGGCCGAAAACCGGGGTACCACTGTATTGTAATAAAAAGAATAGAGGAAATCAGCTCTAATATACATTATTTAGGTATGCATACTGGTCAGAGAGCCCGTCGTAAGTCCGAGCCGTCGGTAAACAAATACAGTGGTACCCCGACTTACAATGGTCCCCAAACTCACCCTTTTATGTAAGTTTATTTTTTTAAATGCTTTTGTAAGTGTAATTTTGGGGGTCTAAAAGGACTAGTCTATTTTACATCATTCCTTATGGGGATAAATTCGTTTGGTAATGGCACTTGAACAGCATTCTGGAATGAAAAAATATCGTAAGTCGGGGTACCACTGTACATCTCTATGTGAGGGGAGGCTGTAATTACAATGCAATACAATATTCACTATTTTACGAAAAAAATACTTCTTTTTTTTTTTAATTTAAACTTACATTTCGAATGAAGGTAGCACCAATACATGATTTGTGGGGCTCTTGCCAATCTATACACAATTCTAGCTCTCTAAGGAAGTTGCTCTGAAACTGGTACAGAGCCTCCATGTTGCCAAAGATGGTTGATATTCTGTCATCGCTGAACATGTCTGGTCTCTTACGAACTTGTCGCAAGTACCCCTGGGTATAAAGAAAATGTTTTTTTATTATAATGGTGCTATCACAATAAAGTAGTGTGTGTAGTGTTAATAATATTTAAGAAAACATTTAAATAACTTTGGTTATGAAACTTTGTATAAAATGAATAAGATATATCACCTTAACAACATCCCTCAAGTGTTTCACAAAATCACGCTCTGTTGATATGATTTCGTTTATAACATTGGTACGGATTTGATCATGAGATAAGCCTGAAACACTGAGCTTTCTTGCTGGTCCCAGAATGCGTGCATCATGAATTCTGGACTCCTGATGATCTTCTTGGTTTACAAGTATCTGAAAATAAAATACTATTAGCTCCATAATGGTGACATTTTATTGGCACGTCTTTATTCACTATATTATGCTACTGGCAGTTCAGGAAAGTTAATATATGCCATTCTAAGAAATTTAGTCATAGTGCATAACAAGTGATAACAAATTCAGTACTGTACTGCTTAAAAATAAAAGAATGAATTAAATAAACGAAATGAGTTTGAATTATTCATAAAGCTGCAGTTGCTGCGTGAATGATTCATCATTACTTTTTGAATTAGTGTACTTAAAATGGTTTTTAAAAATACCTAATTTGAATTAGCATATGTTTCATTTTAATCATAACTGTTCATGTGGAATTTAAACTGCTGAAGTCAGAACCTCTACAGCATTTAAACTGCCTCAAACCATGTGAACCCTATTACAGTACTCTAAATAAAAAATAAAAATACTGCCTTGGAGTTGTAATACATAGTTACAATAGGAGCTGACAAAACCACTGCCAAGTATTTATTACCACAGCTGGTCTGTGTATTCTAGAAATAGTGCAAAACAAAAATGCAACTTACCCGTACAAAGGCAGCTGGGAACCATCCAGCCCTGTGACTTATTCGGCCCCACCACCAGTCTTTATCACTGGAATCTATCACAGTGATTAAATCACCCGCCTTGAATACAAGCTCCTCAGAGTCTAATGTTACATGGTCCCAGAGAGCTTCTGCATAAACAATCATATCGTCATCCTGAAAAGGTGACAATCTCGATAAAGACCTAATGCAAAATATTCTTAATAACAGACACGTGTTAGGAAATCAAAAGCATGTATTACATGAACTATAAATATGTAATAAACATTTAGTGCAAATAAAAACTAAATCAATATTACCATTCTACAGCCAAGAATCAAGTTCATGCTTTTCTCAAATAATGAAAGTTTTTTCAACTTAGTTATTATTAATCTACAAACAGTATGAATGATGAGAGGTTGAATGTTTTTATGGTACTGCACTACAGAACTTGGTAGTGAGCTGAAGCAATTATTTAGAGATAATGTTTGTTCTTTGTACAGCGTTAGCGAACATGTATTAACTCAAAATGATATTAATAATGATACACAAGCTATACACAAACTTTTATTTCAGCTTTGAAATTCAGCCACATGTAAGACAGACTACACCATGAAAGTTGTGTCATACAAATAGTGATTTCCTTCAAGTGGCGACATAATGACTAATCACAGAGTTAACACGAACTCAGGATTAAACCAGGTCAAGATTTGAAGTATATTTCTCACTATACAAAGACACTAACATACACAAATGAACTTCTAGCCAATGAGGTTCGATACAAGGGAGGATAGATCCAATTCCTTGGATCAAGAGCCCCTCATTGGACTAAGGTCCTACCTTGAGGGAAGAAGTTAATAAAGTGACTACGGGTAAGCTACAGCAGGGACTTACCTCTTCTAAACTTCTCTTCAGATCAGTTTTGAAATCTTCAGAATCCGATATTCCAATCTCATCTTCTGAAGTTGTGTTGTCATCATTAAGGATGTTCCCCGCTGATGGTCTTCTCTGTCGTGTGTTCTGAGCATTTGTTGGACTTGTACACTTGCGTAGTGTTGAAGTTGGAGTATCATAGGCTTTGTCCAGATCTAAAGGTTGACTGACTGATCGCCGTAGATGTGAAGACCCTTTGCTTCTCTTAAGGCTGGAGATAAAGATCAGTTTTCTGTTAGTACCTCTCGTAAAATGTGAAATATACTTAGGCATGACCCTCAGGTCGTCACCTCTGTTACCTATATAACATTCATGTACTGTGAATATTTTTTGCTACACGTTTTTAATAGTTAAAAATAGGATATCAAAGCTTATGTTTACAATGTGTTTTTGTTGCAATTTTTGTCTGAAACCACAATATATTAAACTGAATATTGTTTCAGTCAGTGACAGATCACATATATGACGGTGGTCCCATAAGATTATAATGGGGCTGAAAAATTCCTATTGCCTAGTGGCATCATAGGGTTATGCACTAATGTGTTTGTGGTGGTGCTGGTGTAAATAAACCTACTGCACTACCAGTCAAAAAAAAATACAGCACATACAATTATGTACAGTACATAATACTTGATAATAAACAACTATGTTACTGGTTTATGTATTTACTGTAAATTTTATCATTATTCTAGAGTGTACTCTTTTCTAGGCTATACCATATAGGCTACAACCTAGGTTATACCATATTGCCTAAGTGTGTAATCTTCTATACCATCTAGGCTGTGTAAGTACACTACGACATTCGCACAACAAAGAAATCCCCTATGACGCATTTCTCGAAACGTATACCCATCGTTAAGAGACGCATGACTTTTTAGTAATTATTTGTTTTTAGTTAACTCTAGGGGAACCACCCGCCAGTTTTGCAGAGTGATTGCCTTAATTGTTTATACATTCACTCATATACTACATATACACAAGCATATGCGTGGTGTGGGAGAAGAGTTTGTAAAGCTGAACATATTTTTTTTACAATGTTACATCCTTAATGGAATTTAGGACTAAATATCTCCAGTTTCTTGAAAAAGATATATTTAACATGGATTTCTTTTCCCAATTAGAATTCCTCAGCATTTTCTTTATAAACTGCAAGAAAAATATATCATGAAAATCAAGGGAAAAACTGGACATCAGACGTATCATCCCATCGGGATGCCAAATTGCCCAAACCATTATTATGATCTACATAGAACTGGAGTGTATGGAAATATTGTAAGGTGGAGTAAATGACACTTAGGTCCAGCTTAGTAGCACCCTTTGTGGGGTGAATCGTTGTCATTTAATATATATATATATATATATATATATATATATATATATATATATATATATATATATATATATATATATATTATATATATAATTTAAATGACAACGATTCACCCCACAAAGGGGGTTACAAAGCCAGTAATGACTGGATAAAGCCTCTGTCTGGACAAAACGTTAAAAGATATCTGCTGCATCTAAGTGTTATTTACATGATCAAGAACTTTTGAATTCTGAATCATGATGCAGTTAATAAGACCCTAAACCCAATGGCAGATTAATTATCCCAAAACTCAACAACAATTACGACTCGTTTGCCTTCCTTTAGGAAATTCCTGGTAATTATTGCAATCAAATTTCCAATTGCGAGACTTACATAGATCTAAACACCAGAGTTAAGGAACAAATACATCTGAAGAACCAACAATTCTTGCATACGACGTTTAGATCTGCAATAATCTGGAATAAGGCATTTAAAAAAAAACAGATAGCATCAAGGTCTAAGGTCATGGAGCAGGACATAGGATTTTTGCAAATTGCACCACCTCTGACCTTATATTAGACGGGTGTTTGTTACTATAAGGCTTGCTAGGCAGGTGTTAGCTGCCATGAGGCTTACTAGGTGGGTGTTGGTCACCATAACACAATGGATATTTCTTGCCATAAGGTCAAGACTACGACGGTGAACACCAGCTAGACTGAGAGACTGATTACCTCATCCCCTGTCTCCTGTTTTAACACTTCCAATAACCTTTGTACTGAATTGATAAAGCTACTGGTTGGCGAAACGTCTTGAGAATAAAGATACCCAGGTGCTACACATGTCTTATTTAGTGTCAGTTCTTTCTTATTGGTTCGAGAGCTAAGTGACCTAACGGTCAAAATTATCTATAGATATCACATTATTATTACATTTATGGGGAAGCTCTAAACTCACGGGGGTCATGCAGCACCTAAGGGAATGGGAAGCATTCAGGTTCGATCCTAGGAAGGGAAATACAGATCCAATTCCCTAGATGGAGAGCCCTGCACTTGCAGGGGTGTAGAGATCACAACTACTGCTCTCATTACTCAGCTGCTATGACCCCATATGGTTTGGCACTTCCCCGTGAATATATAATATAATTGAATGATTTTTCTCTCACTAATATATGAAAAAGGTACTGCTATAAGTAATACTGTATCTAAATTTTGAATACAAGTTGTGGTGGCTTCAATGTATAACAGTAGAAGACAAATAAATAAATAAATAAATAAATAAATAAATAAATAAATAAATAAATAAATAAATAAATAAATAAATAAATAAATAAATAAATAAATAAATAAATAAATAAATAAATAAATAAATAAATAAATAAATAAATAAATAAATAAATAATAATATATATATATATATATATATATATATATATATATATATATATATATATATATATATATAATATATATATATATATATATATATATATATGTATATATATATATATATATATGTATATATATAACGAGTTTAAACAGGATATGACTAAAGATGAGAATGGCGTTGCATGGTGCAATAAAAATGTCGGAAAAATCTTTTAAGAAAAAAATTCCGTATTGCACGAGTGGAGAAAGATTGTCCAATAAATAATGCTGTCCTCCTCCCACATTTAAGTACAGTATATTATAAGTACACGCACGTAAACGCAGACACTTACGCACGCACGCAATTGTTCCAATTGATAAAAGGCAAAAATACACTTTGTTTAAATATGACTTCTGGGAGCATGGCTCATCACATGACGTCATAGCCCTGAAAACAACAATTATTTTCAACAATGAAATTATTATATTACAAACTACACAACTTTAAATATAACACGTCTTCCCTCCCTATTTTCATCTTGATTTTACATGAGAACTGAAATCTGACCACAAATAATGTTGAACAATAACTAGCCATTACGCGATAAACTTGCCTGAGGAGCTTCCTGCTTACCTTTTAGACCTATGTAAAGAAGCAGTGTGTTGTGGAAGTCTATGAGCTGGTCTGATCTTGATGGGTTGTGGTGTGGATAACTGGCGAGAGTAGTGGAGACAAGTGCGGCCTCCAACACCACCTACATCACTGTGGGTCCTACGAACTGCTCGTGGGTTACCCTCACATAGACTGCTGCCCCCGTCATCAGCCAAGCTCGCCTGTAACAGTCAACATTCAAAATTAATTCAAGACGGGCACAAGATTACCACAGGCATATGGGGTGGCACTTTCCTCGAGGGTGAGAGACGCCATGATTTCCATATACAAGTGGGTCCCGCTTATACGGCAGGTTAGGTTCTGGACTACTGCCGTAGAGCTAAAATCGCTGTAAAGTGAATCATAGCCTCTTCAAACGCACATAAATGCCTGATAAAATGTTTACACTATCATATATTAAGGGAGAAAATAGAGCTTGGCATAAAAAAATACATATACAGTACACACATTACTTACATTAAAATATTTTCGTTCTTAGCTTATAGTGAGTGGTGAATATATTTATTGTAGAAAGTCTGAGTAAACGAAGAATGAGTATAAATGAAAACCGCTGTTAGTGAAACTCCGTTAAGTGAAGCACTATAAAACAGAGTCTGCCAGTAAACACTATATGGAGTATTAAAATACCACAATATATATATATATATATATATATATATATATATATATATATATATATATATATATATATATATATATAATATATATATATAATATATATATATAATATATATATATATATATATATATATATATATATATATATATATATATATATATATATAAAATATATATATATATATAATATATATATATATATATATATATATATATATATATATATATATATATATATATATATATATATATATATAAGAGAGAGAGAGAGAGAGAGAGAGAGAGAGAGAGAGACAGAGACAGAGAGAGAGAGAGAGAGAATGAATCACCTCAAGGAAGGTGTCTTGATGCCGGTGAGGGGCTCTTGATCAAAGGACTTTGACATACTCTCTCCCTCATTCGATCGAATCTGATTGCCTCCCATTCATTCCCTTGACGCTGTATGACTGGGTTTAGTGCTTCCCAATTATTCTATTTATTTTATATAAAAAAAAGCGATGTAGTAGGCCTCGGGTCGCACCCCAGGTTTATAAAGCCCATGCTGAACCTTCTTTAGAAATTCATTACAACTTCTTTTGAGCAGAATGAGACCACAGTTCGAGCCTCCCGTCCACCTGTTTATTTATACATTACTAGTATTATTGCTATAATTATTATAGCAACATAAGCAAGTTTACCAATTACAAAAATAGGCCATCAAATCAATTCTGATGAAGACACGAAAGAGCTACATGATGATTTGGATAGGATGATGTAGTTTTGTAAATGTAGCTTACCCTAAATATATGTAAGGTTCTAATTATGGGGGAAAGAAAGTAACTAGGGGGAAAGAAAGTAACTAGGGCAAAAAAAAAAAAAAATTTAAGAGTTCTGGTTGGCAAGAATCTGAAGTCGAGAAAAGTGTAAAAGTGTTCGCAATAAAACTAACAGGATGCTTAGCTTTATATAAAAAATATATAAACAAGTCCTTATTTACATTATGCTGCTCAGTTCTGGTTTCCATTATACAGAATGGACATAAATGCACTGGAAAACATACAGAGAAGGATGGTGAAGTTGATCCCTTGTATCAAAAATCTTTCCTACGAAAATACACCAAAGGCAGTGAATTTGCACTCTCTTTGGAAAGGCAGTGAATTTGCACTCTCTTTGGAAAGGCAGTGAATTTGCACTCTCTTTGGAAAGGCAGAGAATTAGGGGAGATATGAACGAGATGCACAAATGGAAAACAAAAACAAATAAAGGGGATATAAATAAGATGCTGAAAATATTTAACCACGACAGGGGGTCGCAGCAATGGATACAAGTTTTGTTTATGTTCAGAAAGAATATAGGAAAGCAGTGGTTTGGCAGAGTTATGGGTAAGTGGAACGAACTCCCAGGTAGCGTTGCTAAAACCAGAACTTTAGGCAGCTTTAAAAAAATAGGTTGGAATATGTATATGAGCGGGTGTTGAACCTGCCAAGAATGGACAAGTAGGTCTGCTGAGGTGCTAAACCAATATAGATCACACCAGTGTTGCTCACACGTACCTACAAACTTGTCAATGATGAATCTGTATATTGGAGCTTATTAGGGAGGTACCTTTTCAATTTTAAGGTGGTAAGTGAAACACACTTGAAGGTTAGGTGGTGGATGAAAACGCAATACAGTTTTAAGAGAAGACATGCTTGCGTTCCAAAGGTCAAGAATGAATAAAGCCAGTAGATAAGTTGGGATATGAGCTATGAATCGTTATCTGTAAAAATTAAAATTAGGTGAAGTACACTCCTGCCTTGACTACCATCACAATATTATCTAACAGCGACTAGAGGATACGAGGTTGACATTCACTCTGGATATCACGAGGCTGACATTCACTCTGGATATCACGAGGCTGACATTCACTCTGGATATCACGAGGCTGACATTCACTCTGGATATCACGAGGCTGACATTCACTCTGGATATCACGAGGCTGACATTCACTCTTCATAACAAAGGGATTTTGAAGCAAACTATCTCACCAAAGTGCCTTACTGTTCTATTTCCAGATCTGTGTGTGTCATTATATGAATCTCGAGAAACTGGAATAACAAATACTGTAAGAAAAAAAGCAACACCATTGTGTGGTTCGTTTACAAACATTTAAAATCATCTGATACGTGTATTCTGAGTGACTTACGTAGGCTGCTTCACACTCCCGAGCAGCAATTTAGCCTAAACAACAAGTAATTTTAAGTTGGATACATTAATGCTAATTAACCTAAATTTATGTAATTTAACCACTAGCACGCATAATTAAAACAGGGTGAATGGTAACAACACAAGTGTGTTTGATAAGACAGACGAATTCCCCGACTAGCATAACCTGTTGTTGGTGAACTGTGTTAAGACAGTAACTAGCCACTTTCATTTTGGGTTGATTAGTTACATTAGTAGAGCTAGCGACGTGGTGGCTACCCACTATTCCAGCGTCGAAGGTTAGTCTCTCCTGAGTCTGGTAATTATACAGTGTCTGGTCAAGTAGTCATTGAGGTTTGCAAGTGTTTTTAAGTTGAGGGGGGGGAGGGGGGAATCAATGTACCGAACATTATGAAGTGGAATTAAAAAAGACTAAATTTGTAGCCGCCACACTTCACTCGCATTATACTGAGCGACATCTAATCAATATATTACAGAGCGGGTAAAAAAAAATATTTTGAAAACATGCGATAACAAAATTGACCTACGATATAAAGTATTTTTATTAATAAATAAAAAAGGAAAGAGTACTTACTCTTTAAAGGACGAAGAAGTGATATAATTGAGGTGTACAAAAGGTCAATAAACAGAGGATATAAATAATGCATTGAAAATGGGTTTAAATTGGGAAGAGATTTTTTTCCGTGAGCGCTAAATCAGTACTTCATTTAGCGCAATGTATGGTTGAGACCCGAGCCTCTGTCCATAGACATCAAAGAAATTAGGGTAACGGTGGCATTAAGTATTGATTTAGAAATATATGCAAGTGGAACAATGAAACAAATACTTTAGAAATTTAAAAAAAAAAAAAAAAACTAGGCAAGATACAAGAATGCCAAGCGAATTGTTCCTTTGGTGGAGTACAAAATCATCTCTAGTTTCTGGATACCAATCATGTTTTACAACGAAGAGGCGTATCACGAGTATGCAATTTTCTGCAAAGTAACTATTAAGAATGCCCTGGGCACTGGGTGCTATAATAAAGTGTGTCCTCCAGTGTAAGGAGGACTAAGCCAGGGCTTACATGACGGACTTGCATGAACGGAAAAAAATCGTCTTACAAACTCAAGTTATAGTGAATATGTGGACAATATTCGCTGACATGTGGCCAATCATTAGCGGACATAAAATGCTAGATTTTCAGCTGAAAGTGATTAACTTATGTGGTTTTTATCACAGGGAAGTTTGATACTGAAATACGAGTATTAGTTAGTGTTAAAAGTGTTTCATGAAAGTGAGGCTGAGGTACGGATATATAGGTAAGGATGAAAGGCAAAACTTTCCTGTAAAAGAAATATGCGTGATGTCACCATGATTGTTTAATGTTTAAATATGCATTTGTAAAGGAAGTGAATGACAGTATTGTAAGGCGTAGCTGTTGTTGTTGTTGTTTGTTTGTTTGTTTGTTTGTGTGTGTGTGTGTGAGAGAGAGAGAGAGAGAGAGAGAGAGAGAGAGAGAGAGAGATTGTCAAAGTTGCTGTTTGTAAATGACAGTTCTAAGAAGCTGAAAACGAACACAAAGAACAAAATGGCGAGATTTACGTAAAAATATAGGGACTCAAGATTGGTTAGAGAGGAGTATGAGGGAAGGTAATCTATTCATGTATACTTGGGTATGTAATTATGTCAATTCTACCCAAGTTAAAAAAAAAAAAAAAGTCTTATATGGGAGAAATAAAATCAAATGTAGGAAAATCTTGGCTTTCGTTTGTGGAAACCTTGTTGCACTAGGCTCCGCATTCACTGACGGGACCTTAAAACATTGACACTGCAAACTGCAAACCCTTGCATGATAAGAGTTGAAACTAACAATCAGGTAGACGCAAAAGAAAACTAAGATACCACTGCAGGTTCCACGAAGTAGAGACTTGGGTAGGAATGTCAATTACAGAGCATGTAGTGACTGACGTCAGCAACACCTGCAAGGCACATGCATGTGACCCGCCACGTTGCTGCACACATCTGTTCTAGCCACACCACAACAACCTTCTTTACTATTATTATTATATTCACTAAGAAGTTCTAAACCTGTAGGGATCATACAGTGTCTGGGGAACATAAGGCAGTCAGGCTTGATCAGAAAGGGAGAGTAGCTCAAATTCCTTAGATCAAGAGCACTTCAGCATTAAGTAACCCATCCCCCCCCCTTAAGTGTGTCTGCTAGTGACGCTACTTGGCAGTTTGTTCCCACACATCCATAACTATAATGTCAAACCAGAACTTTCCTAAATCCTATCTAAATCTAAATTTATCAAACTTAATCCATTTTTGAGAGCTTCGTCTTGATTAGATATTTTTAGGTTGGTAGACGCAGATACAAGTCTTTAAAAGGAAAATGGAACAAATTCCTGAGCACGTGCAGGTTCAGTCAAACTGTGATGACTATACAGAGCTACGGACCTCAGACAACAATAGTCTGGTTGATCAGTTCGCCAATCAAAGCTCTAAAATATGTTAGATAAATGTATGAGAGTGAGTAGAACTTACATTGAATGGGACACTAGGCCTACGGCAGTGCGCTTCTGTTCTTGTTCTTAAAATCTTTGATTTTTTTTTCTTCAGCATTTTGTTTGCGATGCTGATCTAACATTGCTATGACGAGTTAATTGTCTGAAAATTTATAATACTTTCTAATATATAAAAAGTACAACAGAATACAAGACACCGCTAAACTAAATAAAAAGAAAAAAAATATATACCTAATATGAATGAATATAAGTGGATCAAAAAAGTGTCTAATAAAACTCTATATTATTCAATTTATAACTGAAAGGGTTATTTTCTTTTCTCGGGATTTAGACATCACAACTATCCACACTGATCGATTTCCGTCACAGTCCGGACGTCAGACGTCAGCATTAACTTATGTAAACCATTCTGTAACTCCCCAGTGTTTTCAGAATTTCCCTGCTTATTTCTGTCGTTGATTTACTCCCTCAGCTAGGTAATTTATGTAGATTATGAACAAAAATGGGGTGGAACACCGTGAAGCACCCCACTTTGCTTGTTCTAAAAGATTCTGCTGTCTATCAATGAACCACGGCTCGATCCACAAGAGAAACTATCTCCTATACCGTGTGCTGCCACTTTCATCAGCCTTATGTGTGGAACTTTTATCAAAATCTTACTGAAATAGATATAAATACAGTTATACCTTTCACCATCGTTATTACCGATTCCAAAATTCCCGCTAGGGAGGTCAGGCTGACGGCTTAGCAATTTGAAGGTTGTGACCTACCTTTCGCTGTTGAAATATGTATACCAGTCCGCAGTAATTTGTTGGATGGTCTAATTAATGATTTACTAAATTCTTCTTTGCAGTCTTTAAGAAACAGTACAATAGTACATCAACAACGAGATTTTATTAGGAGACATTTCGCTTTTTTTATATATAATGTATCGAGAAAGTTCCCACTGGGTGAAATGTTTACTACTAAAATGTCCTGAGTGTTGCATACGTGTCTGTTTTAAAGTCTAAAGAAATATTTAAGAACAGGTCGAGGCCAGGGGACCTGGATGTGATGTCAAGTTTTGAGGACCATGTGACTAGTCACTAATCCTGCATGGCATAAATAATTTCAGTATCTCAATACATACTCTCGACTGTAAAAGCCGCTTATTTCAAATCATGCATACAGTAAATAACGAATATAAATTACCTTTAAGAAATGTTTGAGGTTTGTAAACATCACCATATTTTTACTCTTTGTAAATTCACTTGCAAGCAAGTAAAATTTTAGCGATGTAACAGAGTTGGGCTTTAAAGATATCATAGAGCTCTGCACTAGTACCTACGAATAAAGCTGAGGGGTCAGTTATATGATACCGCCACCAGGCATTTTTTTCCGCCAATAGGTCTATTGCAGTGTAGGTCTACTGCAAGAACCGTGTCAGTTCACCCACAGATGAGAGGAAGGTTCAGTATATCCTTGAAGTTCGCCGTTTAACACAATTCTTAATTATCACAACTTTATTTTGGCTTCAAACTTCCGACAGATAATCGATACACGAATACGTGGGAATATTATACACCAGATAAGTTTCCACACGTCTCCTCACACGGAAAACTAAACTGGACTGATGATCAGCGCCAGCAGCGTGGGTACCCCCCTTGCGCGCCACTCGTTGCCACACCTTCTATTTCACCCATCTATATCCTCGCTTCTTTAACTGTCTAAACTAAATGATACAATCTCACGAGCATGAGCTGTCTTCTTTCTCACATCTGTGACATTATATCAATTCTTTAGATAATATTTTACTTGAGAGAGATTTATTTGGAGACATGGTTCGTACAGTCCGAGTCTGACGTCATACTGCAGAGGGTAGGTAGCCATGGCGGACGGATGTTGCCGTAATGACCCTCAAACACGAATCCAAAGAGGTCATGGAAGTAGTCACGCACTTATTAACATACACCAAATACAGCTACTTACCAAACCGCTAAATAATCATTGCAAATATGCTTTTTTGGCGATGTCAGTGCGTGCAGATGCTGGCCAATTATGTGGTTGTTTACTTAATTAGAATTCCTAGAAGCACATCACTGTTTAAAATGTTTCCTTGTACCGTGTTGCTCTAATCTTATAGGAGGGGAACCACAGGCACGTTCACTCTCACTTAAATGTTATCCAGCCTTGGAGAACACTGCACAATGACTCACTAATTTACGCTAACAAATATATTCAACATTAACATGGTACACCCGTGTAATCGCTTTTATCATGTTCTTAGACCACCAGATTTGTATCATTCTTTCCTAATATCATTGATAAACGACATACGCGATCTATACATCCTTATTCCAGCTATTAATGACATCTAAAAAGAGGGGTACTGCACTATGCTTCACCTGATGAAGCAAGAGTCGGTACACTCCGTCACAACCCTCCAGGCTATCTCTTCAAAGATAACACAACTAACTGTCGTGATAACATCAAAACATGGCCACTTTTGCTGAACGAAACCACTCTATTCGTTAATGTTTCGCTGGCACAGCGGCTAACGGTCCTCCATCTTATATATCAGAAAAAGACTCTGTTTCCTAATGGAGACGAGAAGAAAAAACATCAGTCAAGGTACACTCTTTTGGTGACATTTTTCTGGCTGCCCATCAGAGGGAGAACTTAATAAAGACTTAAATCAGCTAGGTTGTATCAAGCTGCAGTGGATGTTACGGGCTTAGCGAGTTCTTTATTGAAATACCGTGGCAGTGTGGATGAGCAGGAGAGTGATATAGGAGAGAAGGATGAACTTTAAATTCACGGGGCAAAATAATATACGAAACTGAGAATGTGTGTACGTGTAAACGCTACGAGGAGCCTAGTGTTGCTTGATCCCAGATAAGTAATGAAGTCGACAGTCCGTGGCTCATGGGCACTATGTGGCAAAGCCTTTACACCAGCCTTGGTTTGAGTAGCACTGTCGTCAGGCAGCTGATTGTCACATTCAAGGCTTGAATAAAATAATAATTATTATATTGACGAGGAAGCGCAAAACCCGTTGGGGGCGATACACTGCCAAATGAAATGTTTTTTTTTTTTGAGGTAATATTTTTTTGAAATCGTATGATTTGAGCATTGATCGGCATTACCGATTTCTGGCCTCTCGGGCCCTATAGCACCTGCTCTTGAAGCTGTGTATGAAGAGTGTTTCGTCTCTTGTTATGAAACATCTACTTGAACAATCGTAACTGCATGCCTTCGCGAGTGTGCACTCTAACCCTCAGTTATAGTCACGTGAGGATGCTCACTGCTCTGAGCTACATCAATCACCTCCACCCTGGAGGAGGATAAACGACCAGGACTATGACTCCTGAGCTACATCAATCACCTCCACCCTGGAGGAGGATAAACGACCAGGACTATGACTCCTGAGCTACATCAATCACCTCCACCCTGGAGGAGGATAAACGACCTCTCCTGAGCTACATCAATCACCTCCACCCTGGAGGAGGATAAACGACCAGGACTATGACTCTCCTGAGCTACATCAATCACCTCCACCCTGGAGGAGGATAAACGACCAGGACTATGACTCTCCTGAGCTACATCAATCACCTCCACCCTGGAGGAGGATAAACGACCAGGACTATGACTCCTGAGCGACATCAATCACCTCCACCCTGGAGGTGGATAAACGACCAGGACTATGACTCCTGAGCTACATCAATCACCTCCACCCTGGAGGAGGATAAACGACCAGGACTATGACTCCTGAGCTACATCAATCACCTCCACCCTGGAGGAGGATAAACGACCAGGACTATGACTCCTGAGCTACATCAATCACCTCCACCCTGGAGGAGGATAAACGACCAGGACTATGACTCTCCTGAGCTACATCAATCACCTCCACCCTGGAGGAGGATAAACGACCAGGACTATGACTCTCCTGAGCTACATCAATCACCTCCACCCTGGAGGAGGATAAACGACCAGGACTGACTCTCCTGAGCTACATCAATCACCTCCACCCTGAAGGAGGATAAACGACCAGGACTATGACTCCTGAGCTACATCAATCACCTCCACCCTGGAGGATAAACGACCAGGACTATGACTCTCCTGAGCTACATCAATCACCTCCACCCTGGAGGAGGATAAACGATCTCTCCTGAGCTACATCAATCACCTCCACCCTGGAGGAGGATAAACGACCTCTCTGAGCTACATCAATCACCTCCACCCTGGAGGAGGATAAACGACCTCTCCTGAGCTACATCAATCACCTCCACCCTGGAGGAGGATAAACGACCAGGACTATGACTCTCCTGAGCTACATCAATCACCTCCACCCTGGAGGAGGATAAACGACCAGGACTATGACTCTCCTGAGCTACATCAATCACCTCCACCCTGGAGGAGGATAAACGACCAGGACTATGACTCTCCTGAGCTACATCAATCACCTCCACCCTGGAGGAGGATAAACGACCAGGACTATGACTCTCCTGAGCTACATCAATCACCTCCACCCTGGAGGAGGATAAACGACCAGGACTGACTCTCCTGAGCTACATCAATCACCTCCACCCTGAAGGAGGATAAACGACCAGGACTATGACTCCTGAGCTACATCAATCACCTCCACCCTGGAGGATAAACGACCAGGACTATGACTCTCCTGAGCTACATCAATCACCTCCACCCTGGAGGAGGATAAACGATCTCTCCTGAGCTACATCAATCACCTCCACCCTGGAGGAGGATAAACGACCTCTCCTGAGCTACATCAATCACCTCCACCCTGGAGGAGGATAAACGACCTCTCCTGAGCTACATCAATCACCTCCACCCTGGAGGAGGATAAACGACCAGGACTATGACTCTCCTGAGCTACATCAATCACCTCCACCCTGGAGGAGGATAAACGACCAGGACTATGACTCTCCTGAGCTACATCAATCACCTCGACCCTGGAGGAGGATAAACGACCAGGACTATGACTCTCCTGAGCTACATCAATCACCTCCACCCTGGAGGAGGATAAACGACCAGGACTATGACTCTCCTGAGCTACATCAATCACCTCCACCCTGGAGGAGGATAAACGACCAGGACTATGACTCTCCTGAGCTACATCAATCACCTCCACCCTGGAGGAGGATAAACGACCAGGACTATGACTCCTGAGCTACATCAATCACCTCCACCCTGGAGGAGGATAAACGACCAGGACTGACTCTCCTGAGCTACATCAATCACCTCCACCCTGGAGGAGGATAAACGACCAGGACTATGACTCCTGAGCTACATCAATCACCTCCACCCTGGAGGAGGATAAACGACCAGGACTATGACTCTCCTGAGCTACATCAATCACCTCCACCCTGGAGGAGGATAAACGACCAGGACTATGACTGTCCTGAGCTACATCAATCACCTCCACCCTGGAGGAGGATAAACGACCAGGACTATGACTCTCCTGAGCTACATCAATCACCTCCACCCTGGAGGAGGATAAACGACCAGGACTATGACTCTCCTGAGCTACATCAATCACCTCCACCCTGGAGGAGGATAAACGACCAGGACTGACTCTCCTGAGCTACATCAATCACCTCCACCCTGAAGGAGGATAAACGACCAGGACTATGACTCCTGAGGTACATCAATCACCTCCACCCTGGAGGATAAACGACCAGGACTATGACTCTCCTGAGCTACATCAATCACCTCCACCCTGGAGGAGGATAAACGATCTCTCTGAGCTACATCAATCACCTCCACCCTGGAGGAGGATAAACGACCTCTCCTGAGCTACATCAATCACCTCCACCCTGGAGGAGGATAAACGACCTCTCCTGAGCTACATCAATCACCTCCACCCTGGAGGAGGATAAACGACCAGGACTATGACTCTCCTGAGCTACATCAATCACCTCCACCCTGGAGGAGGATAAACGACCAGGACTATGACTCTCCTGAGCTACATCAATCACCTCCACCCTGGAGGAGGATAAACGACCTCTCCTGAACTACATCAATCACCTCCACCCTGGAGGAGGATAAACGACCTCTCCTGAGCTACATCAATCACCTCCACCCTGGAGGAGGATAAACGACCAGGACTATGACTCTCCTGAGCTACATCAATCACCTCCACCCTGGAGGAGGATAAACGACCAGGACTATGACTCTCCTGAGCTACATCAATCACCTACACCCTGGAGGAGGATAAACGACCTCTCCTGAACTACATCAATCACCTCCACCCTGGAGGATAAACGACCTCTCCTGAGCTACATCAATCACCTCCACCCTGGAGGAGGATAAACGACCTCTCCTGAGCTACATCAATCACCTCCACCCTGGAGGATAAACGACCTCTCCTGAGCTACATCAATCACCTCCACCCTGGAGGTGGATAAACGACCAGGACTATGACTCTCCTGAGCTACATCAATCACCTCCACCCTGAAGGAGGATAAACGACCAGGACTATGACTCTCTTGAAAGAGAGAAACTTTGATATATAACTGATATTTTTCTCGACACCCATTTCCTACTCTGCAAGTGACTAACGCGATGGACATACCTAAATACAATAATATAAATACTAAGACTCAATTAATTTACCTATATAACACACAGTCTTCAAATAAAATTTCGGACAATTCCTGCCTTTCTCTTACCTTAAAATAGTCCTTGGACCGAATGAAAATTATAAAAAGCGATAATCCTGCAGGAGCCCTAAAACGCCTGGGGAATGGGAAATCAGGTTAGAGCTGTGGAAGGGGAAAAGCAACGCCAATTCCCTGAATTGAGACCTTTACTAGCCTCAGAGGAGGTAAGAAAGTCAGGAAGCTTGGTGTGACCTTGTGAGGGACACAGGTGTGTGGCCAGCTGACCTACACCTGTACCTCTGATATACCTTTGACGGGATTCCAGAGTTCCCCTACTCCCGCCGATCGGCCCTGGGCCAGGCTTGTGTTTACCTGGGTTACACAACACAACGCACTTGCTCAACACAGAAAAAAAACCAGCCGCTATCTAAATTTCCTGTGGCAATGTTGAAATTTATCCTTCATGACGAATACGCAGAGATTACAAGTTATACATGTACTTTCAGAGGATGTCTAGAATATATGGAGCATATTTCCTCTCTAGGTCTCTTACAAGTTTGTAGCTCATGGGCTCACCGACCTAGCTGCCCGCTCTTAGAAATATTACACAAATAACTATGAAGAAACACATATAATATATAGATGTGCATATCCCAAATATTAGTTTTTTAAGATTTACCTGCCATCTTTAATGGTCATGAGAGAAAAAACACCTTCAATTCTGCCACAATTCAAAACGTTTAATTGACAGGCTTCTATTTGACACTGGTATGGCAAGACGGTAGTACCTCCCTGGAAGTTTGCTAACAACCTACTACTTTAAGTTCACTGCAATTATGTCAGTGAAAAAGGTCTCTCGCATCCAGACAAACTGTAAGCGTGGATGTCTCTATCCCTCATTCCTCAAGCAGTGGATGGCTCTATCCCTCATTCCTCAAGCAGTGGATGGCTCTATCCCTCATTCCTCAAGCAGTGAATGTCTCCATCCCTCAAGCAGTGAATGTCTCCACCCCTCAAGCAGTGGATGTCTCCATCCCTCAAGCAGTGGATGTCTCCATCCCTCAAGCAGTGGATGTCTCCATCCCTCAAGCAGTGGTAAGGAGCCTCTATCCATGGCCACCAGACTACGGGGTAACACGAGTGGTTCAGCAAAACATGAGCATAGTAATGGCAGTAATACTACGCGAAGAATTCATGCAAAAGGTTAGAAGGACATCCAAGACAAAGACACAGGACAAGAAGCAGGACAAAGAAGAGCAGGACATGCAGCAGGATAGCTAAGGGCCGCGAGACATGTAGGTGGAAATGTAAGACATACGAGGGCAGGAGATGCAGGCGGACATGCAGGAGGATGTGAGCCAAGCAGAGGAGCCACACATTAGTACACTGTTATCAAGTACCAACCCAGGTATCACCAGCACCAAGCACAAGATATTCTTCACTACCAGCATCCAGCCCCACCACCATACAAGATCCCCCATCTCATACCCAGCATCCTCTTCCTCTGTTCTTCGTTTATCTTAACACATCTTTGTATATCTCCTTTGTTAGGATCCATTATTATATATATATATATATATATATATATATATATATATATATATATATATATATATATATATATATATATATACATATATATATATATATATATATATATATATATATATATATATACATATATATATATCTTTGACCAATCAGGCTGTTGGTGAATACCCACAACATTTCTGAGACTCGTTGGCAATATATGAAGAGAGATCAGTGACAGGTGACTGACTACGCAACACACCCTGAAAGGAATGGGGACTAATGTTATGCACCGCCCATCACACTATCACCATTGGGGACTAATGTTATGCACCGCCCATCACACTATCACCATTATCTTCGCCAGTGTCTGTTCTTAAATTACTGATGAATCTCTGTTGAAAGTTGCCTAAGATTCTCATTGTTCCTCATGTTTATATATAAAATAAACCCAGTGAAAAGCAGAGGTACCATGGGTACAACTAGAGAAAACACTGTCAACATGTGTGTCCCAAGACTCTTCACCTACATCCAGTGGACCGCCGTTAGCGGACTGAGGATTGAGCCTCTTAACCCACCGTGCACTGGATGACCTACTAGTTATCAATGTCACTGAAGATCTGTTTGACATTAGTGATAACGGTGATCGAGACTCAGGTGATTGAAGGTGTCGATGTTATCCCAGGACGCCCTTCTCCTCCCGCCTGATCCATGATAACAAACACAGCTAAGATAAGAGTTAAGATAACGCTAAATGATAACGCTGGCCTAAATGCTATATTGCCTTTCCGTTACCATATTCCGGAAATTATATAATACTGTACACTAATATGGATTTAATTTAGCCACGGTATTGTGACTAATTCATGCAATACAAACAAGTTTAATATTATTATTATATATATTTTTTTATATTAACGGGGAAGGGCTAAATGTGCAATGTTAAAGAGCGTCTGTGGAATGGGAGGGAATCAGGCTTGATCCAAGGATGGGAAGGACAGCCTGAATTCCTGAGATCACGTGAAGGGTATAATTTAAATTGACATATTTTCAGATTTACTTCTACACACAGTTGAGTTCTTTTTGGATTATACAGTTTTATTTATATATATATATATATATATATATATATATATATATATATATATATATATATATATATATATATAATATATATATATATATATATATATATATATATATATATATATATATATATATATATATGGGTTATTTACATTTAGCCTCAACTCTGCTAGGGTGAAATTTACATATGCAGAGTTGTCATCATCTCAAGCGTTAGTTATAATGGTATATGAGACGTTATATTGTTACACTTGTAGTCACGTCTGTCACATAGCTACACTTGTAGTCACGTCTGTCACATAGCTACACTTGTAGTCACGTCTGTCACATAGCTACACTTGTAGTCACGTCTGTCACATAGCTACACTTGTAGTCACGTCTGTCACATAGCTACACTTGTAGTCACGTCTGTCACATAGCTACACTTGTAGTCACGTCTGTCACATAGCTACACTTGTAGTCACGTCTGTCACATAGCTACACTTGTAGTCACGTCTGTCAATACTCACTTGTAGTCACGTCTGTCACATAGCTACACTTGTAGTCACGTCTGTCACATAGCTACACTTGTAGTCACGTCTGTCACATAGCTACACTTGTAGTCACGTCTGTCACATAGCTACACTTGTAGTCACGTCTGTCACATAGCTACACTTGTAGTCACGTCTGTCACATAGCTACACTTGTAGTCACGTCTGTCACATAGCTACACTTGTAGTCACGTCTGTCACATAGCTACACTTGTAGTCACGTCTGTCACATAGCTACACTTGTAGTCACGTCTGTCACATAGCTACACTTGTAGTCACGTCTGTCACATAGCTACACTTGTAGTCACGTCTGTCACATAGCTACACTTGTAGTCACGTCTGTCACATAGCTACACTTGTAGTCACGTCTGTCACATAGCTACACTTGTAGTCACGTCTGTCACATAGCTACACTTGTAGTCACGTCTGTCACATAGCTACACTTGTAGTCACGTCTGTCACATAGCTACACTTGTAGTCACGTCTGTCACATAGCTACACTTGTAGTCACGTCTGTCACATAGCTACACTTGTCACGTCTGTGATGATAAGTGTGTGTGTGTGAGAGAGACTAGGCATGAATCGGCTCAACCTTACTTCCAAAATTCCCAACTGAGTTAATTGACCTGACCCTACCCACGGCGTGCACAAGGTTGGTGCACCCGCGGCGTGCACAAGATTGGTGCACCCACGGCGTGCACAAGGTTGGTGCACCCACGGCGTGCACACACAACTAGTATCAACATAACGCTTTCCAGGTACCCACACACACACACACACACACACACACACACATATTATCTTCAATATTATCTTATAGATTTCCGATGATTGCCTCAACCTATTAGTATTACCGCGTTCAAGGAGGATCGCTAAACCTGTAGAAGAATACGAGGAAACAAAGTTTGATACGAGGAGCTCCAACTTACGCCTGCTATTTCTGGGAAAAATACCCAGACATTATTTCAACTGGAGGCACAAACTATAATGGCCTCAAATCTGCCAAAATCGTAACAAGGATTTAGCGCTTATATATATTTCAGGATTTATGTTTATTGTATTACCGGGGTAGGGAAGGGAAGGGGAGAGGGTAGGGAAGGGAAGAGGAGAGGGTAGGGAAGGGAAGAGGAGAGGGTAGGGAAGGGAAGGGGATAGGATAGGGAAGGGAAGGGGATAGGGTAGGGAAGGGAAGGGGAGAGGGTAGGGAAGGGGAGAGGGTAGGGAAGGGAAGGGGAGAGGGAAGGCAAGGGGAGAGGGAAGGGAAGGGGACAGGGGAGGGAAGGGAAGAGTTAGAGGAGGGAGGGGTAAGACAAAATTCAATAGGAGGGGGAAGGGGTTGGAACGAAGCCCCCCCCCCTCTCCCTTCCCCACTTCTGTGGTTTAACATAGTTTCAGCTATGAGCTTCCGATGGATCAGGTTGTTGGTGCTAGCAACACGCCAAGGCCAATGTAGGCGCCACAGCCTGGCCCATCAGGAACCTAACTCAAGGAAGACCATTGTAGAACAACACTTAAATGTGAGAGGACCATGTTACCCATGTTACCATTGTTCCAGCAATGTTTTGCTTTGCAGCCTGTAGTGTTTCACTATTGTATGATGCTCCTTGTTTGGAAGTCCGACGTACGTCACATGCGTATCACGACGTACGTCCATATACGTGTATCATAAAACGAGAAACTTTAGAGGAACCAACAATCCGAGAGAGAGGTGGAGACAAACACGAGGTTGGTAGAAAGCTCTGGGTCCGTCCCTGGCTTTCTCACTGCAAATGATTCAGAGATTTCGTTAATTTTACAACGACTTGTTAGTTTCCCAGCCTGCAATGCTGCTGTTGTTGTTGTTGTTGTGCAGTTATAATTACCTTGGTGCATTTACTGTAGAAGTTCCGTGGGACGGTGATGGTGATGATTGTTGTGGTGATGGTGATGATTGTTGTGGTGATGGTGATGATAGTTGTGGTGATGGTGATGATAGTTGTGGTGATGGTGATGATAGTTGTGGTGATGGTGATGATTGTTGTGGTGATGGTGATGATTGTTGTGGTGATGGTGATGATAGTTGTGGTGATGGTGATGATAGTTGTGGTGATGGTGATGATAGTTGTGGTGATGGTGATGATTGTTGTGGTGATGGTGATGATTGTTGTGGTGATGGTGATGATTGTTGTGGAGATAGATGTGGTGATAGTTGTGATGGGTGATGGTGGTTGTGGTGATAATAGTTGTGGTGATAATAGTTGTGGTGATAATAGTTGTGGTGATGGTGGTTGTGGTGATAATAGTTGTGGTGATGGTGGTTGTGGTGATAATAGTTGTGGTGATGGTGGTTGTGGTGATAATAGTTGTGGTGATGGTGGTTGTGGTGATAATAGTTGTGGTGATGGTGGTTGTGGTGATAATAGTTGTGGTGATGGTGGTTGTGGTGATAATAGTTGTGGTGATGGTGGTTGTGGTGATAATAGTTGTGGTGATGGTGGTTGTGGTGATAATAGTTGTGGTGATGGTGGTTGTGGTGATAATAGTTGTGGTGATGGTGGTTGTGGTGATAATAGTTGTGGTGATGGTGGTTGTGGTGATAATAGTTGTGGTGATGGTGGTTGTGGTGATAATAGTTGTGGTGATGGTGGTTGTGGTGATAATAGTTGTGGTGATGGTGGTTGTGGTGATAATAGTTGTGGTGATGGTGGTTGTGGTGATAATAGTTGTGGTGATGGTTGTTGTGGTGATAATAGTTGTGGTGATGGTTGTTGTGGTGATAATAGTTGTGGTGATGGTGGTTGTGGTGATAATAGTTGTGGTGATGGTGGTTGTGGTGATAATAGTTGTGGTGATGGTGGTTGTGGTGATAATAGTTGTGGTGATGGTGGTTGTGGTGATAATAGTTGTGGTGATGGTGGTTGTGGTGATAATAGTTGTGGTGATGGTGGTTGTGATGGTGATGATAGTTGTGGTGATGGTGGTGATAGTGGTGGTGATGGTGGTGATAGTTGTGGTGATGGTGGTTGTGATGGTGATGATAGTTGTGGTGATGGTGGTGATAGTTGTGGTGATGGTGGTGATAGTTGTGGTGATGGTGACTGATGGGTGCAACTCGTATGGAAAAGGAAAAACAATGAATAATAAATATAAATATTATTACTGGCTTTTAACGAGGTTTAAAGCCTACTACACGAGGGCCATCAAAGGTGCATGTCACCTGTGCACCACCAGTCACCAATACTCTAATCCCTTAGAACGAGAGATGAGAAACTCTCAGTGCACATACACTGAGAGACATGCATATCTCTGTGTATATATCCGGTAAACTGCGATCACATGCGCACCAGAGCAATGGTACACTGAAAATAGCATTCCCTCACTCCCTCACTCTTATCTTTCTCCCTCACTCTCAATCAATCAATCCCTCACAGACCTCTAGGGTCAACTCCCCACCCTACTCCTCCCCTCCCTCCCCACCTTGCAAATAGAAACACACGGCTCTGGAGTTCATCTCTCACATTTAAACACACATACATACGGTGTGTGTGTGTGTGTGTACTCACCTAATTGTACTCACCTAATTGTGGTTGCAGGGGTCGAGACTCAGCTCCTGGCCCCGCCTCTTCGCTGTCCGCTACTGGGTCTCTGCTCTCCCTGCTCCATGAGCTTTATCATGTGTGTGTGTGTGTGTGTGTGTGTGTGTATGTGTGTGTGTGTGATGTGTGTATGTGTGTGTGTGTGTGTGTGTATGTGTGTGTGTGTGTTTCCCAATATTGAAGCAACGGTAAACACCAACATTTCTTTACCTATAGGACATTATTAGCTTGACATGCATCATTCTAAGGTAAGGAAGATCAGTCTGGTTGTGATGTTTGCCCTGCACTGCATGCTGCTAGCAGGCACAGCCTGACTGACCAGGCCATCAACCAGGAGACCTGATCTGAACACCGGGGGGCGGAGGAGGATGGTCTTGTAATCCACAGCAGGAAAGAAAATAAAAAAAAAATGATGGAAGACATGCAAAAAGGAGGTAGTAAAGATGGTGACCATAGCAACGTGTCCACGGAGGAGGCTGCGAGGGTAGAAAACTCTCCATCATTCCTTCACTATGACCTCAGATGGTCGCCATAGCAACCAAAAAACCTCACTGTAAACTAGTAACTGTGTTATTCCAACTTAAATCAAACAATTCCCTGCTCTCAAAATCATCCTGGAGATTTATTCTAGTGTCTGTAAACACAACATTCTCCCACCAAGAGGGATATAACGTTCACAATTTAACGTTATTTACCATGGCTACAGCGTTGCCAAATGTAGTGCGGCCGCCATTTTAATTTTTGTTCTGCAATTTGCTTATTTGTGGTTAAATCTGTCCCTTCACTGGCTTATGTAACCTAATATAACCTAACCTAAATTAACTTGAACTAATTTAAAATAGATTATAACACAAGGGAAAAAAGAACGTTAAAAAAATTAACGTTAACCACGTCATAAAAAAACTGACGTTAACTACGTCATAAAAAAACTGACGTTAACTACGTCATAAAAAACTGACGTTAACTACGTCATAAAAAACTGACGTTAACCAAGTCATAAAAAATGACGTTAACCACGTCATAAAAAACTGACGTTAACCACCTCATATAAAAACTGACGTTAACCACGTCATAAAAAAACTGACGTTGACCACCTCATATAAAAACTGACGTAGTAAAATATTGGAAGGTTTTCCTGAATAAAAAAAAAATCTTAACCTGGAAACTCACATCAACATTTCTTCTCAGTTCTCAATTTTTTTTCAAAGGTTTAGTCACAGAGGAGAAAGTAGCCAGGTTTTAATTATTCTAATCTTCTAATCAATTTTGGTTTAATTTTATGTCAACTGTCAACACATTTTAAAACGTCAGTGGTTAACGCGTTGCTTAACGTCAGTGATAATGCGTTACTTAACGTCAGTTGTGGTTAATGCGTTGCTTAACGTCAGTGGCTGACGCGATGCTTAACGTCAGTGGCTGACGCGATGCTTAACGTCAGTGGCTGACGCGATGCTTAACGTCAGTGGCTGACGCGATGCTTAACGTCAGTGGCTGACGCGATGCTTAACGTCAGTGGCTGACGCGATGCTTAACGTCAGTGGCTGACGCGATGCTTAACGTCACCCATTCAACGTTACCAATTTTTCCTCAAAATTCTTGTTTTGACCCACAAGAGCCGTCTGTCTCCCACCGAGGTTGAATGACCGAAGAGGAAACACATTCACCATCGTTCATTCAAGAGCTGTCTTGTCAACAGCGCCCAGACATCACAATATAAATGACCCTCCCGACTGCACCATGAATTGGGGAAGTCCACATGAACCTTTAACGAGGTTTATCTAACCACAAACAGAAGGAGAAAAAAAAACACGTCGTGATACGTCTGGCAGCCAGGTTGCCCAGGAAAATAAGGAAAAGTGAAATGGTTGATGTTTATCGCTTTTGTTAAGAGACCGTGCTGTTGTTATTGACTTAAGCTGTTACTGAGACACATACACCAAAACCACAACACCCTTGTGTTGTGTTGTAGCTGTTGTGAGGTGGGGTTTCTAGAGTTGTGTTGCAGCTGTTGTGAGGTGGGGTTTCTAGAGTTGTGAGGTGGGGTTTCTAGAGTTGTGTTGCAGCTGTTGTGAGGTGGGGTTTCTAGAGTTGTGAGGTGGGGTTTCTAGAGTTGTGTTGCAGCTGTTGTGAGGTGGGGTTTCTAGAGTTGTGTTGCAGCTGTTGTGAGGTGGGGTTTCTAGAGTTGTGAGGTGGGGTTTCTAGAGTTGTGTTGCAGCTGTTGTGAGGTGGGGTTTCTAGAGTTGTGTTGCAGCTGTTGTGAGGTGGGGTTTCTAGAGTTGTGTTGCAGCTGTTGTGAGGTGGGGTTTCTAGAGTTGTGTTGCAGCTGTTGTGAGGTGGGGTTTCTAGAGTTGTGTTGCAGCTGTTGTGAGGTGGGGTTTCTAGAGTTGTGTTGCAGCTGTTGTGAGGTGGGGTTTCTAGAGTTGTGTTGCAGCTGTTGTGAGGTGGGGTTTCTAGAGTTGTGTTGCAGCTGTTGTGAGGTGGGGTTTCTAGAGTTGTGTTGCAGCTGTTGTGAGGTGGGGTTTCTAGAGTTGTGTTGCAGCTGTTGTGAGGTGGGGTAGTTGCTCAGCGGAGGGTTAGTGTTGCAGCTGTTGTGAGGTGGGGTTTCTAGAGTTGTGTTGCAGCTGTTGTGAGGTGGGGTTTCTAGAGTTGTGTTGCAGCTGTTGTGAGGTGGGGTTTCTAGAGTTGTGTTGCAGCTGTTGTGAGGTGGGGTTTCTAGAGTTGTGTTGCAGCTGTTGTGAGGTGGGGTTTCTAGAGTTGTGTTGCAGCTGTTGTGAGGTGGGGTTTCTAGAGTTGTGTTGCAGCTGTTGTGAGGTGGGGTTTCTAGAGTTGTGTTGCAGCTGTTGTGAGGTGGGGTTTCTAGAGTTGTGTTGCAGCTGTTGTGAGGTGGGGTTTCTAGAGTTGTGTTGCAGCTGTTGTGAGGTGGGGTTTCTAGAGTTGTGTTGCAGCTGTTGTGAGGTGGGGTTTCTAGAGTTGTGTTACAGCTGTTGTGAGGTGGGGTTTCTAGAGTTGTGTTGCAGTTGTTTGAGGTAGTTGAGTGTAACTATATATTTTCTGCATGTGATTGCTTGCTGCTGCTGCTGTTGTTGTTGCTGCTGCTGCTGTTGTTGCTGCTGTTGTTGTTGATGCTGTTGTTGCTGCTGTTGTTGCTGATGTCACTGCTGTTGTTGCTGCTGTTGTTGCTGCTGCTGTTGTTGTTGCTGCTGCTGTTGCTGTTGTTGCTGCTGCTGTTGCTGCTGTTGTTGCTACTGCTGTTGCTGTTGTTGCTGATGTTGCTGCTGTTGTTGTTGCCGCTGTTGTTGTTGCTGCTGCTGTTGCTACTGCTGTTGTTGTTGTTGCTGCTGTTGTTGTTGTTGCTGCTGCTGTTGTTGTTGCTGCTGCTGTTGTTGTTGCTGCTGCTGTTGCTACTGTTGTTGTTGCCGCTGTTGTTGCTGCTGTTGTTGTTGTTGCCGCTGTTGTTGTTGCTGCTACCTTGCGCATGGAACACCCTCGCTCAATACCACTCACCACCGTGTGTGTATTTGTTTGCTTCGTCGTTCGGTTAGCAACAAGGACAAACAAAGACAAGAACCCAACAAGGATAATTCTCTCTAGCCAGCCCAAAATTTCCTGATTAACAGAAAAATATCTGAAAAGCCTAGGCCTCCCTCCCCAGGAAACTCTAGAAAACTGACACGTGTATAAGTCAGGTACGCTCGACCACTTCGTTGTCAGACCTATAGCGATTATTTTTTAATTTGCCTGAGCGTTAATATACGTAAGTGCATGTTTATGTCACCTTCCTGGAGTCTACCTGAAGTGTTAAGAGCAGAGGTGCTATGAGGCTACGTAAGTGCATGTTTATGTCACCTTCCTGGAGTCTACCTGAAGTGTTAAGAGAAGGTGCTATGAGGCGAGGTTACCCTGGCGACTCTCTCAAATATTGGTCTTATGAATAAGTGAGAGGACACTTTATTTTACACTTGTACTGACGTGCACTACACACTTGTACTGACGTTCAGTACACACTTGTACTGACGTGCACTACACACTTGTACTGACGTGCACTACACACTTGTACTGACGTGCACTAAACACTTGATGGTTTCTAAATACGTCTTAGATCTGTGATATTTGCCGGTCGCCGGGGCGTTGATACCCAAGAACCAGTGGTGAGACCACTTGTGGTCTCACCACTGGTTATTTGTGTATTGTTCCAGTCACGGTATTGTACCTTTTTTTTTTTTTTTTTTTTTTTTTATTAACACATCGGCCGATTCCCACCAAGGCAGGGTGGCCCGAAAAAGAAAAACTTTCATCATCATTCACTCCATCACTGTCTTGCCAGAAGGGTGCTTTACACTACAGTTATAAAACTGCAACATTAACACCCCTCCTTCAGAGTGCCGGCACTGTACTTCCCATCTCCAGGACTCAAGTCCGGCCTGCCGGTTTCCCTGAATCCCTTCATAAATGTTACTTTGCTCACACTCCAACAGCACGTCAAGTATTAAAAACCATATGCCTCCATTCACTCCTATCAAATACGCTCACACATGCTTGCTGGAAGTCCAAGCCCCTCGCACACAAAACTTCCTTTACCCCCTCCCTCCAACCTTTCCTAGGCCGACCCCTACCCCGCCTTCCCTCCACTACAGATTTATACACTCTCGAAGTCACTCTGTCTCGTTCCATTCTCTCTACATGTCCAAACCACCTCAACAACCCCTCCTCAGCTCTCTACTACCGTTATTACCACTACTACTGTTATTATTACCACTACTACTGTTATTATTACTACTACTACTACTACTACTACTATTAATATAGCCACTACTACCGTCATTACCTCCATAGCTGGTCTCCACCGCCACCACTAACGTGAACAAGTCTCCTCCACCACCACCAGGGGAAGACACACCTGGCCGCTAATGCATTGCGCTGTTACTCTCATCATGGACCAGACTTAAGAACGAATATTGCAGACGTTGTGAGCGGTAAAGATGCTGATGATGGTCCGAGATGAGCTATTGTCTGCCAGCATCCAGGGTGAGCCAGGCAAAAGTGCTGCTATTTGTTTACCTGACAGAAAGGGAATACAAGGAATTCTCTTCTCTCCCTCCCCTCCCCTCTCTCTCTCTGAGGAGAGAGAGAGAGAGAGAGAGAGAGAGAGAGAGAGAGAGAGAGAGAGAGAGAGAGAGGGAGGAGGTGACAGTAAAGTAGGAAGAGGAAAGGTGACCCAGAGGAGAGGGAGTATTGTGACACTGCCTCGACCAGGCATTACATGTCACACCCCAAAGGTCACACTTCCCTCCTCACCCGCCGCCTCCTGTTCTTCTTCATTATTATATTTATTTTAAAAATATACGATCGTGTTTCCTGAAATATGTTAAAATATAGTTGATAAGCTCCGAGTTTTTATATTCTCGGAGGCCGACCATGGGTCAGGCTCGACTGGTGTTTGCCTGGTTAACCAGGCTGTTGCTGCACATGTACACTAACCCCGCCTGACTCCACGCCAGACATGCGTGCTGATTTTAACGTTTCCTGGACTTACCGAGATCCTCCGCTGCCAGACGTGTCAAGGCATTTTTTTTTTAATTTGCAGTCGTGGTTAAATATGCGTCTTCATAGATTTGCCTAACTTAACCAATAATAAGCCTACTGGCCCATGCTAGGCAGGGCCACAGGCCAGACCTCATTTTTGAGTAACTGGTCAACCAGTCTGTCGGTGATTGCGCTCCGCAGGTCCACAATCATAGGAATGTCAACATTGTAAATTATCTTACGTTGGGACGGGTCAGCCATGTGACCCTCAAGATGTTAATTTTAACCCCCTCTAAAGTACTTCCTCTTATGACCTGACTTGACCTCACCTCACCTCTTCCAGCTCAAGCACCCCCGCAAACACGGGAATTAGGGTGGTGGGGAAGTAGAAGTGGGGGACAAAGAGGGGAGGAAGCGAGGATGAGGGGAGGAAAAGGGGATGAGGGGAGGAAGAGGGGATGAGGGGGAGGAAGAGGGGATGAGGGGGAGGAAGAGGGGATAAAGAGAGGATGAGGGAGGGGAACAGGGGAGGATGAGGGGGAGGAAGAGGGGATTCTAAAATATGAGGATTGAAAAGAGGAATTGTTAGTGATGGTAACTCGGTAAAAATCACAACCAGCAGGAAGTGATTCTCCTTATTCTAGTCTCTCCTCCATATTCCTCTTTCCGTCTTCCTCCTTCACCCCTCCCCCTTACATCACGTCTTCCTTCTTCACCCCTTCCCCTTATATCACGTCTTCCTTCTTCACCCCTCCCCCTTACGTCACGTCTTCCTCCTTCACCCCTCCCTTACATCCCGTCTTCCTCCTTCACCCCTCCCCCTTACATCACGTCTTCCTCCTTCACCCCCCCATCACGTCTTCCTCCTTCACCCTCCCCACATCCCGTCTTCCTCCTTCACCTCCCCTTACATCGTCTTCCTCCTTCACCTTCCCTTACATCCGTCTTCCTCCTTCACCCTCCTTACATCACGTCTTCCTCCTTCACCCTCCTTACATCGTCTTCCTTCCTTCACCCTCCTTACATCCGTCTTCCTCCTTCACCTTCCCTTACATCCGTCTTCCTCCTTCACCCTCCTTACATCACGTCTTCCTCTTCACCCCTCCCTTACATCACGTCTTCCTCCTTCACCTCCTTACATCACGTCTTCCTCCTTCACCCTTCCCTTATCACGTCTTCCTCCTTCACCTCCTTACATCACGTCTCTCCTTCACTCTCACCTCTTCCTCCTCACCCTCTTCCGTCTTCCTCCTTCACCCCCCTTACATCACGTCTTCTCTCCTTCACCTTCCTCCTTACATCACGTCTTCCTCCTTCACCCCTCTTTCTACATCACGTCTTCCTCCTTCACCCCTCCTACATACGTCTCCCTCTTCCCTCCTTCATCCTTCCTCTTCCCTCTACATCACGTCTTCCTCCTTCACCTTCCCTTACATCCGTCTTCCTCCTTCACCCTCCCCCTTACATCACGTCTTCTCCTTCACCCTTCCTTACATCACGTCTTCCTCCTTACCTTCCCTCATCAGTCTTCTCCTTCACCCTCCTTACATCACGTCTTCCTCCTTCACCTCCTCATACGTCTTCCTCCTCACCCTCCCTTACATCACGTCTTCCTCCTTCACCCCTCCCTTACATCACGTCTTCTCTTCACCCTTCCCCTTACATCACGTCTTCCTCCTCATACATCACGTCTTCCCCTCACCCTTACATCACGTCTTCCTCCTTCACCCTTCCCCTTACATCACGTCTTCCCCCTTCACCTCCCTTACATCACGTCTTCCTCCTTCACCTCCCTTACATCACGTCTTCCTCCTTCACCCTCCTTACATCACGTCTTCCTCCTTCACCCTTCCTTACATCACGTCTTCCTTCCTCCTACCTCCCTTACATCGTCTTCCTCCTTCACCCTCCCCTTACATCACGTCTTCCTCCTTCACCTCCCTTACATCACGCTTCTTTCCCCCTTCGTCTTCTCTCACCCTCCTTACATCGTCTTTCCTTCACTTCCTTACATCTTCTCTTCCCCTTACATCGTCTTCTCTCCCCTTCATCGTCTTCTCTTCTCCTATCGTCTTCCCTTCCTTCTACCGTCTTCCTCTTCACCCCCTCATCTTCTCTCATCCTTCATCACGTCTTCTCTTCACCTCCCATCACGTCTTCCTCCTTCACCCCTACATCCGTCTTCTCCTCACCTCCTACATCGTCTTCTCTTCCTCCCTTACATCGTCTTCCTTCACTCTCTCATTTTTTACCCTCGTCTTTTACCTCTATTCTTCCTCTCACCCCTCTCAGTTCTCTCCCTCCTTATGCTTCCTCTTCACCCCCTTATCGTCTTCCACCCCATCTCTTCTCTCACCCTTACTCTCCTCCTTCTCCCATCACGTCTTCCTTATTCACCCAACACCTCTTCACTCCATCGCTTCCTTCCCCCCTACTCTCTTCTCTCACTCCTATCACTTCCTCCCTATCGCCCTCTTCACTTTCACTCTTCTCCTCACCTTACATTTCTCCTCACCTCCTCATCGTCTTCTCTTCCTCCTTCGCTTCTCTCACCTCCATCCTCTTCTCTCACCCCTTCATCAGTCTTCCTCTTCCCCTACTCGCTCTCTTCACCCCCTCATCGTCTTCCTCCTTCACCCCTTCATCAGTCTTCCTCCTTCACCCCCTTACATCGTCTTCCTCCTTCACCCTCCTTCATACGTCTTCCTCCTTCACCTCCTTACATCACTTTCTCCTTACCTTACATAGTTTTCACCCTTCCTATCTCTTCCTCCTTCACTCCACATCACGTCTTCCTCCTTCACCCCCTACATCCGTCTCCTCCTTCACCTCCCTTCATCACGCTTCTCCTCACTCTCATCATTTCTCTTCACCCTTCATCATTCTTTACCCTTTCACTCTTCTCTTCACCCTCCTCATCGCTTCCTCCTTCCCTCCTCATCGCTTCCTCCTTCACCTCTATCACGTCTTCCTCCTTCACCTCCTACATCACGTCTCTCTTCACCTCCTACATCACGTCTTCTCTTCACCTCCTACATCGTCTTCCTCCTTCACCCTCCTTACATCGTCTTCCTCTTCCCCTCCTTCGCTTCTCTTCACCTCCTTCTCTTCTCTCACCTTACGTCTTTCCTTACCTCTTCCTCTTCCCTCCTTCATCCGTCTTCTCCTCCTCCTTATCGTCTTCCTCTACCTCTTACACTTTCCCTTCACCCCTTCTGTCTTCCTCCCTTACCACGTCTTCCTCACCTCCTCCGTCTTCTCTTCCTCCCCTCACGTCTTCCTCCTTCACCTCTTATCGTCTCCTCCTCACCCCTTATCTCTTCTCCTTCACTAGCCTCCTTACACATCACGTCTTCCTCCTTCACCCCCTTACATCACGTCTTCCTCCTTCACCCCCTTACATCACGTCTTCCTCCTTCACCTTCCCCTTACATCACGTCTTCCTCCTTCACCCCTCCCCTACATCCGTCTTCCTCCTTCACCCTCCCCTTACATCACGTCTTCCTCCTTCACCCTTCCCTTACATCACGTCTTCCTCCTTCACCTCCCTTACAACACGTCTTCTTCCTTCACCCTCCCCTTACATCACGTCTTCCTCCTTCACCCTCCCCTTACATCACGTCTTCCTCCTTCACCCTCCCCTTACATCACGTCTTCCTCCTTCACCCTTCCCTTACATCAGTCTTCCTCCTTCACCCTCCCTTACATCACGTCTTCCTTCTTCACCCTCCCTTACATCACGTCTTCCTTCTTCACCCCTCCCCTTACATCACGTCTTCCTTCTTCACCCCTCCCCTTACATCACGTCTTCCTCCTTCACCCTCCCTTACATCACGTCTTCCTTCTTCACCCCTCCCCTTACATCACGTCTTCCTCCTCCACCCCTCTTACATTACGTCTTTCTCCTTCACTCCCTTACATTACGTCTTCCTTCTTCACCTCCCCTTACATCATGTCTTCCTTATTCACCCCTCCCTTACTCAGTCTTCTTTTCCCTCCCTACATCTATCTTCATTATCACCCTCCCTTACATCACGTCTTCCTCCTTCACCCCTTCCCTTACATCACGTCTTCCTCCTTCACCCCCTTACATCACGTCTTCCTCCTTCACCTTCCCCTTACATCACGTCTTCCTCCTTCACCCCTCCCTTACATCACGTCTTCCTCCTTCACCCCTCCCTTACATCACGTCTTCCTCCTTCACCCCTCCCCTTACATCACGTCTTCCTCCTTCACCCCTTCCCTTACATCACGTCTTCCTTCTTCACCTTCCGCTTACATCACGTCTTCCTCCTTCACCCCTTCCCTTACATCCGTCTTCCTCCTTCACCCCTCCCCCTTACATCACGTCTTCCTCCTTCACCCCTCCCCCTTACATCACGTCTTCCTCCTTCACCCCTTCCCCTTACATCACGTCTTCCTCCTTCACCCCCCTTACAACACGTCTTCTTCCTTCACCCCTTCCCCTTACATCACGTCTTCCTCCTTCACCCCTTCCCCTTACATCACGTCTTCCTCCTTCACCCCTTCCCCTTACATCACGTCTTCCTCCTTCACCCCTTCCCCTTACATCACGTCTTCCTCCTTCACCCCTCCCCCTTACATCACGTCTTCCTTCTTCACCCTCCTTACATCACGTCTTCCTTCTTCACCCTCCTTACATCACGTCTTCCTTCTTCACCCTCCCTTACATCACGTCTTCCTCCTTCACCCTCCCTTACATCACGTCTTCCTTCTTCACCCTCCCCTTACATCACGTCTTCCTCCTCCACCCCTTACATTACGTCTTTCTCCTTCACCCCTTACATTACGTCTTCCTTCTTCACCCCTCCCCTTACATCATGTCTTCCTTATTCACCTCCCCTTACATCATGTCTTCCTTATTCACCCCTCCCCTTACATCATGTCTTCATTATTCACCCTCCCTTACATCATGTCGTCCTCCTTCACCCCTCCCCCTTACGTCACTTTTTTTCAGTCTTTCACAACATTACAAATTTTCCCTTCACATCTGACGAGTCTTCAGTCTTACCACACCTGTCTGTCACCATTCTCCAGTCCTCTCTTACCACACCTGTCTCTCTCACTCTCCAATCCTCTCTTACCACACCTGTCTGTCACCATTCTCCAGTCCTCTCTTACCACACCTGTCTGTCACCATTCTCCAGTCCTCTCTTACCACACCTGTCTCTCTCACTCTCCAATCCTCTCTTACCACACCTGTCTGTCACCATTCTCCAGTCCTCTCTTACCACACCTGTCTGTCACCATTCTCCAGTCCTCTCTTACCACACCTGTCTCCCTCACTCCAGTCCTCTCTTACCACACCTGTCTCCCTCACTCCAGTCCTCTCTTACCACACCTGTCTCCCTCACTCCAGTCCTCTCTTACCACACCTGTCTCCCTCACTCTCTCCAGTCACCGGTCAGAAACGAACTCAATATATGGAAACTCAAAAGAGAAAAAAAGAGGAGGCTGAGCTCTCAAAAACTCTTGTTGCCATGACGACCAGAGGCTGCACCACAACGCGGCGTTCTCACTCAATCCGGATTGTAAAGTTGGATTCGCAGAGTTGAGTCTAGCCGAGGCTTACGCGAACGCATTCACCTCAACACCAGACAATAGTAATTATAATAATGGTGAACCGAGTAGACGAGTAACAGACACGTACAGCAATTGGGCAACTTTATTTCCAAAACGTTTCGCCTACACAACAACAACATATAACATGCAACAAAAAATATTTTTTTCAAGAAGCAATAAAAAAGTAAATTAATAATAATTAATAATAATAATAATAATAATAATAATAATAATAATAATAAAGGTACAATAAGAGCACTTTTAGTACAAGTTCCACGAAGGTTCAGATCAGGCTTCACTACTACTTTAAAAAGCTTTTAACACTTCCAGTGAAACAGATGACATACAATGTGTAGCTGCGTCTCTCACCCCCTCCCACGGAGGTGTGGGGGGCAGGTGTGTGTGGGCGGGCAGGTGTGTGTGGGCGGGCAGATGTGTGGGAGCAGGTGTGTTGGATCAAGGGGGTGTATACAAGAATATTTAATTAAACAAAAACTGAAGATTAAGACACATAATATTCATGTGTGTGTGTGTGTGTGTGTGTGTGTGTGTGTGTGTGTGTTTTATATCAAGTTCTCTTAAAATAATTAACTTTGGCCACCAACGCTACGCTGTAATTGCTTTCATTAGTTCACACTTTTCTCCATAAGAGACAGAATCAAGACAGGTATTCCTCCCATTACCCGTCATCTACTTCAAGTTCCCGCGTTACCTGTCTCTCAATACGCTGTGAACGTTGACCAACATTTTGTGGACATTCGTCAACACTGTGAACGTTTGTCAACACTTTGTAAACGACTATCAACATTTGAGAACGTTTGCCTACACGCAATGGATGAACGTCGACCAACAACTGAAAGTTCGCCAACATCTGCCACGAGCAGCACACATGGGCTCCTTAATCACTCTGACAAAGCGAGTGTTTCAACGACACACTATTGCCACGAACAGCACACATGGGCTCCTTAATCACTCTGACAAAGCGAGTGTTTCAACGACACACTATTCCAGAACACACACATGGGCCTTAATCACTTGACAAAGCGAGTGTTTAACGACATATTGCCACGAGCAACAATGGGCTCTTAATCACTCTGACAAAGCGAGTGTTTCAACGACACACTATTGCCACGAGCAGCACACATGGGCTCCTTAATCACTCTGACAAAGCGAGTGTTTCAACGACACACTATTGCCACGAACAGCACACATGGGCTCCTTAATCACTCTGACAAAGCGAGTGTTTCAACGACACACTATTGCCACGAGCAACACACATGGGCTCCTTAATCACTCTGACAAAGCGAGTGTTTCAACGACACACTATTGCCACGAGCAGCACACATGGGCTCCTTAATCACTCTGACAAAGCGAGTGCTTCAACGACATACTATTGCCACGAGCAACACACATGGGCTCCTTAATCACTCTGACAAAGCGAGTGTTTCAACGACACACTGTTGCCACGAGCAACACACATGGGCTCCTTAATCACTCTGACAAAGCGAGTGTTTCAACGACACACTGTTGCCACGAGCAGCACACATGGGCTCCTTAATCACTCTGACAAAGCGAGTGTTTCAACGACACACTGTTGCCACGAGCAGCACACATGGGCTCCTTAATCACTCTGACAAAGCGAGTGTTTCAACGACACACTGTTGCCACGAGCAGCACACATGGGCTCCTTAATCACTCTGACAAAGCGAGTGTTTCAACGAGACACTGTTGCCACGAGCAGCACACATGGGCTCCTTAATCACTCTTGACAAAGCGAGTGCTTCAACGACACACTGCTGGCCAAGTGACGGGAAAAAAGATCAACTCTGCCAGTTAAAACTGAAGCCTTCAAGCCAAGCAAATGTTTGGCTAATAGTTAATACAAGAGAGAGGAGGGGGGCGGCCAGGGGTCGAGTACCCCTCACACTGACTGAGGTGCCACCAACACGTTGAGATTTGAAGTCCCGCTGCCCGCACACTACATCACAGACTCGTACTGCGATTTTTTTTTATTTGACAGATCCGTTAATTGAAATTGCTTACATGTCTGGCTGATCAGGTCTTGGTCCACCAGGAGGCCTGGTCTAGGACCAGGCCGTGGGGGCGTTGACCCCCGGAAAGCATTCTTCAGGTATGCTGTTGGTGCCTTGAACTTGAATGATTCGCCGGTACATGTCCCGGCCCGGGTCTTTTCCAGATGGTGACCCGGCGAAAACCTGTTGGTGCCAGCGACCTGCAGAACACAGGTGAACCGGGCTGTTGGTGCCAGCCGCTTGCAGCAGGACAACCGTGGACTCTAATCCTAGCCCATAAAACGTGCTAACTAGATGTTATCTACCGCAGATGAAGAGAGATTTGATGATAATGGTGTTCCACCATCAATACTCTTGATGATGGTGCCCACCATCAATACTCTTGATGATGGTGCCCACCATCAATACTCTTGATGATGGTGCCCACCATCAATACTCTTGATGATGGTGCCCACCATCAATACTCTTGATGATGGTGCCCACCATCAATACTCTTGATGATGGTGCCCACCATCAATACTCTTGATGATGGTGCCCACCATCAATACTCTTGATGATGGTGCCCACCATCAATACTCTTGATGATGGTGCCCACCATCAATACTCTTGATGATGGTGCCACCATCAATACTCTTGATGATGGTGCCCACCATCAATACTCTTGATGATGGTGCCCACCATCAATACTCTTGATGATGGTGCCCACCATCAATACTCTTGATGATGGTGCCCACCATCAATACTCTTGATGATGGTGCCCACCATCAATACTCTTGATGATGGTGCCCACCATCAATACTCTTGATGATGGTGCCCACCATCAATACTCTTGATGATGGTGCCCACCATCAATACTCTTGATGATGGTGCCCACCATCAATACTCTTGATGATGGTGCCCACCATCAATACTCTTGATGATGGTGCCCACCATCAATACTCTTGATGATGGTGCCCACCATCAATACTTTGATGGTGCCCACCATCAATACTTGATGATGGTGCCCACCATCAATACTCTTGATGATGGTGCCCACCATCAATACTCTTGATGATGGTGCCCACCATCAATACTCTTGATGATGGTGCCCACCATCAATACTCTTGATGATGGTGCCCACCATCAATACTCTTGATGATGGTGCCCACCATCAATACTCTTGATGATGGTGCCCACCATCAATACTCTTGATGATGGTGCCCACCATCAATACTCTTGATGATGGTGCCCACCATCAATCTTTGATGATGGTGCCCACCATCAATACTCTTGATGATGGTGCCCACCATCAATACTCTTGATGATGGTGCCCACCATCAATACTCTTGATGATGGTGCCCACCATCAATACTCTTGATGATGGTGCCCACCATCAATACTCTTGATGATGGTGCCCACCATCAATATCTTGATGATGGTGCCCACCATCAATACTCTTGATGATGGTGCCCACCATCAATACTCTTGATGATGGTGCCCACCATCAATACTCTTGATGATGGTGCCCACCATCAATACTCTTGATGATGGTGCCCACCATCAATACTCTTGATGATGGTGCCCACCATCAATACTCTTGATGATGGTGCCCACCATCAATACTCTTGATGATGGTGCCCACCATCAATACTCTTGATGATGGTGCCCACCATCAATACTCTTGATGATGGTGCCCACCATCAATACTCTTGATGATGGTGCCCACCATCAATACTCTTGATGATGGTGCCCACCATCAATACTCTTGATGATGGTGCCCACAATCAATATTCTGGGTCAGATAAAAAAAAAATACCCAAGATATTAGTAGGCAGTTTATTTGAACCATTAGTGAAAAATGTCAATAACGTGACTGGCCCATTATCCTCCCCAGTACGCCACGATTTAGACAAACTGGCAGTCGCTTCCATGCTGCACGACATTCTGGGAAGCGGGTAGCAGGCAGTATAGTGCTATACGACACTATGGGAAGCGGGCAGCAGGCAGTATAGTGCTATACGACACTATGGGAAGCGGGCAGCAGGCAGTATAGTGCTATACGACACTATGGGAAGCGGGCAACAGGCAGTATAGTGCTATACGACACTATGGGAAGCGGGCAGCAGGCAGTATAGTGCTATACGACACTATGGGAAGCGGGCAGCAGGCAGTATAGTGCTGTACGACACACTGGGAAGCGAGTAGGTGGCAGTGTAGGGCTGTACGACACACTGGGAAGCGAGTAGGTGGCAGTGTAGTGCTGTACGACACACTGGGAAGCGAGTAGGTGGCAGTGTAGTGCTGTACGACACACTGGGAAGCGGGTAGCTGGCAGTGTAGTGCTGTACGACACCCTAGGAAGCGGGTAGCTGGCAGTGTAGTGCTGTACGATACTCTGGGAAGCGGGTAGCTGGCAGTGTAGTACTGTACGATACTCTGGGAAGCGGGTAGCTGGCAGTGTAGTGCTGTACGATACTCTGGGAAGCGGGTAGCTGGCAGTGTAGTGCTGTACGATACTCTGGGAAGCGGGTAGCTGGCAGTGTAGTGCTGTACGATACTCTGGGAAGCGGGTAGCTGGCACTGTACTGTTATTACAGGTCAGGTTTCCTCAGGTTGAGGTAGGCTTCACAAACCTATAAAACGACACGTTTAACCAAAATTAAGCATCTAATAAAAGGTTGACACGTGTGGCAGCGTAGTGGTTGCAGAAAAAAAACGTTGAATTTGCACGAGTATGAGACTGTGTGGGGGCGGCCTGGCACTGTAGAACACTGTGGGCGGCCTAGCACTGTATGACTATGGGCGGCCTGGCACTATATGACACTGGGCGGCCTGGCACTGTAGGCGGCGGACAGCGGCTGGTAGCCTGACTTTAGAATCAATTTCACCTTGCACTGCTATAGGAGCGTCAGCTTTAGTGCCTCCATCCTCCCTCACACCACTCTTAACACAACCTGCCGATGATTTGCAACAAGTGTTTTTGTGACTCAAGTCTGCAACACTGTACCGTCCTCAAACGTCTCTCAACACAGTACCGTCCTCAAACGTCTCTCAACACAGTACCGTCCTCAAACGTCTCTCAACACAGTACCGTCCTCAAACGTCTCTCAACACAGTACCGTCCTCAAACGTCTCTCAACACAGTACCGTCCTCAAACGTCTCTCAACACAGTACCGTCCTCAAACGTCTCTCAACACAGTACCGTCCTCAAACGTCTCTCAACACAGTACCGTCCTCAAACGTCTCTCAACACAGTACCGTCCTCAAACGTCTCTCAACACAGTACCGTCCTCAAACGTCTCTCAACACAGTCAAGTGTAGCAACTCAAGGTGGACGGTACTGAGGGGAGAAACACGGGGTGTGGACGGTACTGAGGGGAGATAGACGGGGTGTGGACGGTACTGAGGGGAGATAGACGGGGTGCACGTTGCAATGATGATGTGGTTGCGGTGTCAGGCCAGGTGCTGCTCCTGCCACCTTCACCTTCTCTAAATAATGGATCAGGCACTCTTGTACTGCATACCTCCTCCACAACACCCCCGCCACCACCACCACGGACTGCCACACCTAATTCACAAAGACACCTAAACCAGTGCAACTTAACCTTGATATCGATGCTTACCCCTGGTGGAGAAACTGAAAAAGCTTTCCACCTCTACTGGCGACCTTATTTTTTCTCAATTTATATAAAATTCTGAATTCACTTAAATATGAGAGAGAGAAAATGAAATTTCACTGTCCTTGAGTTACCACTGTGACATTACAGTACAACTGAAGTTACCACTGTGACATTACATGCTTGAAGGATGCTTCAGGAGGCGGGGGTCAACGCCCCTGAGAGCCAGTCCTAGACAAGGCCTCCCGGTGGAACAAGGCCTGATCAACCAGGCTGTTGCTAATGGCTGCATGCAGTCCAATGTACAAGCCATAGGCCCGGTAATCAGGAACTGATTTTGAGATATTTGTCAAGACAAGAATATAAAATTAAAGAATGACAGGTATAATTACGCATGTGTTTGTGATTCATTGACTTGGCTGTTGTTGTAGTTAGCCTGATATCAACAAATTATGGCACTCAATTCATCAAAACTTAAAAAAATCAATTAACCAATGTATTTCCGGGTTTGACCATTCACGAGTATTTATCAGAATTATACATCATAATTTGGCATGAAAATATAATTTTAGCTATGATATCTAGAGACGCGCCTAAATGTTGAGCCTCGCATCCGTGGAACCTGTACTGTCACCTGATGCCACCCGTTTTGTCTATTTTATTATACGTAAGAGAAAACGGGTGGCAGGAGTGCCTGATTGTGAAGGCTTACCTAAACTCGCACCTTCACCCCAAACAATCACTGACCTAGACGAAGAGTTGATCCCTATCACCAGCACCTGCTTCCAGCCACTTAGCTCCTACTACATGGGTAAACAGGTAACCTAACCTGACCTTGCTTCACCTGTAACTCCCAACTCCCTACTACAATGTCCCTGCTTCCTGAAACTCGACCACAGGTACTCTGGTGGGTTGGGTTTAAAGCCTATCGACTACACGAGGGCCAACAAACCTGTGCGTCACCTGTTCGCCACCAGTCAAGGATACTTTAATTCCTATAAAAGGGATTAAAGAAAATTCTCAGTGCATATATACAAAGTTACACCTTCCCCCCCCCCTCGGAATATATACACTGGTGCTATACTCCGAGATATGCATAATGATGGTTATACACTCTCAGTATACAGTGTGTATAGTGTGTGTTGCCTGACGGGTCTACCAGCACCACTGGTTTTATTCTGAGTTATAATGCAACAATGACGCCACATCAATTTATGGATAAGTAGAGAAGACGAACACAAGACATAAATCGCATATGGAGCCTGAAAAGTGGAAATAATAAATGAAAGGAAGGGAAGAAGAGAGGGGGAGGAAGAGGGAATATAGAAGAGAGCAGAATAGGAAAGATGGGGAAAGGGGACGGCCTATATGGCAGGTTCCATCAAACAACCAATACAATATTTTCCCCACACCCCTAATTATCCATCCCTACAGAGCTACATCTTTCCCCGTCACCACTCACAGATTTTCCCCCGCCATCTCACTATTTCATCCCCGTTAACCTCACCGTACGACCACATTATTTTTCCCCCACACTTCAATTTTCCCCTGCCAGAGCAGCACTGCATTTCCCCTCTTGTGTTGTTAATTATAACTTGAAGCAGTGACTATTTTAAGCACCTACTGGACGAGTCTGATCCAGGGAGGTCAAACATCCACAACCTTGGTCATCATGATAATATAATGATAATAAACAATGATATAATACTTATAATCATTATCGTCCTCAGTGCATATATTTCACTCATCACTGTATTTAGACTGTTTCACTGCATCATTTAGACTGTTTCACTGCATCATTTAGACTGCTTCACTGTATCGATTTTACACACGAAGATATTTTTACAATTAACTTATAATTCAAGACAAAACTCACTGAAAAAAATCACAAAAGAATAGGAATTAATTTAGGTGGGGAAGGGGGCAGTGTGGGAGTGGGCAGTGTGGGTGGGAACAGTGTGGGAGTGGGCAGTGTGTGGGTGGGGCAGTGTGTGGGTGGGGGCAGTGTGTGGGTGGGGGCAGTGTGGGAGTGGGCAGTGTGGGTGGGAGCAGTGTGTGGGTGGGGGCAGTGTGGGAATGGGCAGTGTGGGTGGGGGCAGTTTGGGTGGGGGCAGTGTGGGAGTGGGCAATGTGGGAGTGGGCAGTATGGTTGGGGGCAGTGTGGGTGGGTGCAGTGGGTAGTGTGGGAGGGTGCAGTGGGTAGTGTGTGAGGGTGCAGTGGGTAGTGTGGGAGGGTGCAGTGAGCAGTGTGGGAGGGTGCAGAGAGCAGTGTGGGAGGGTGCAGAGAGCAGTGTAGGAGGGTGCAGAGAGCAGTGTGGGAGGGTGCAGAGAGCAGTGTGGGAGGGTGCAGAGAGCAGTGTGGGAGGGTGCAGAGAGCAGTGTGGGAGGGTGCAGAGAGCAGTGTGGGAGGGTGGAGAGAGCAGTGTGGGAGGGTGCAGTGTGGGAGGGTGCAGAGAGCAGTGTGGGAGGGGAGAAGCATAATATATTTAAAAAGAGGAAAGGAGAGAGATCATACGGAAGAGGGAGATAGGGAGGATACGTTCTAATGGAAGGGGAAGATAATGGAGGAGGGAGGGACAATAAGGAAGGATGAGAGGAGAGAACAATAAGAGTTGAAAGAGGGAGAGTAAGGGAGGGGTGGGCGAGGGTAAATGCTCACATACTCTCCCAACATACCAAGCAGCCCAAATCTCTTACCAACACTCATCAAAGTTCAAAATTCAACGTTTACTATTTTTCACCCTCTGTCACCTCGTTGCCAGACGTATCAGACCAGTTATTGTATTTTAAACTTGCTTATTTGTGGTTAAATACTAAATCAACACAAAATAACAGTAATTTAACAAACAGGAAGAGTTAACACACTGACGCTGAGTACCACGTAAAAAACTGACGCAGTAAAGTAAGGAAAAGCTCAATTTCCCTAGAGAGAGAGAGAGAGAGAGAGAGAGAGAGAGAGAGAGAGAGAGAGAGAGAGAGAGAGAGAGAGAGAGAGGAGAGAGAGAGGAGAGAGAGGAGAGAGAGGAGAGAGAGGAGAGAGAGGAGAGAGAGAGAGAGAGGGAGAGGGAGAGAGAGGGAGAGAGAGGAGAGAGAGAGAGAGAGGAGAGAGAGAGGAGAGAGAGAGGAGGAGAGAGGGAGAGAGGAGAGAGAGAGAAGGAGAAGAGAGGAGAGAGAGGAGAGAGAGAAGGAGAGAGGGAGAGAGAGAGGAGAGAGAGGAGAGAGAGAGGAGGAGAGAGAGGAGAGAGAGAGGAGAGAGAGGAGAGAGAGAGGAGAGAGAGGAGAGAGAGAGAGAGAGGAGAGAGAGGAGAGAGAGGAGAGAGAGGAGAGAGAGAGAGAGAGAGAGAGAGAGGAGAGAGAGAGAGAGAGAGGAGAGAGAGAGAGAGAGAGAGAGAGAGAGAGGAGAGAGAGAGAGAGAGAGAGAGAGGAGAGAGAGAGAGAGAGAGAGGAGAGAGGAGAGAGAGGAGAGAGAGGAGAGAGAGGAGAGAGGAGAGAGAGAGAGAGAGGAGAGAGGAGAGAGAGAGGAGAGAGAGAGAGAGAGAGGAGAGAGAGAGGAGAGAGAGAGGAGAGAGAGGAGAGAGAGAGGAGAGAGAGGAGAGAGAGAGGAGAGAGAGGAGAGAGAGGAGAGAGAGAGAGAGGGGGGGGGTAGGTGTTGTCCCCAGGAATTCACCGTCTTGACGATTATCCTAAAACATCTTTAAGCAGCAAAACATCTTCCTCGGTGAAGCTGTACTGCAGACATTGTACACGTGTGTACTGCAGGCACTGTGCATGTGTGTACTGCAGACATTGTACACGTGTGTACTTCAGGCACTGTGCATGTGTGTACTGCAGACATTGTACACGTGTGTACTTCAGGCACTGTGCATGTGTGTACTGCAGACATTGTACACGTGTGTACTTCAGGCACTGTGCATGTGTGTACTGCAGACATTGTACACGTGTGTACTGCAGGCACTGTGCATGCGTGTACTGCAGGCACTGTGCATGTGTGTACTGCAGACATTGTACACGTGTGTACTGCAGGCACTGTGCATGCGTGTACTGCAGGCACTGTACACGTGTGTACTGCAGGCACTGTACACGTGTGTACTGCAGGCACTGTACACGTGTGTACTGCAGGCACTGCACGCTTCACGGAACAAGGCACCATGACTAGCCTTGATAACAAGACCTCATGTAGAGTATATCAAGAGATTATGGTAAAAACAAAGAGTTAGGTTCTAGACTCCAGGTCAGCTCTCCCAGGCACGTCTCAACTCACTCATTCCTCAGAGAAAAAATACCTCAGATATTTCTTTATTATCCTCACTTTCATCACCATCAGGAACCTCTGCTGCTTTTTTATTTATTTATTTTGTGGTCGTGGGTTGTGGCTGGGGTGGAGATGTGTAGTGGGTGATGGTGATGGGCAGTAGTAGTAGTGAGGGCAGTTTACCACTGCTGTTGGTCTCGTCTACTTTTCCCAGGTCCCCGTCCACCTTCCACAGGTTCCCGTCCACCTTCCACAGGTTCCCGTCCACCTTCCCCAGGTTCCCGTCCACCTTCCCCAGGTTCCCGTCCACCTTCCCCAGGTTCCCGTCCACCTTCCCCAGGTTCCCGTCCACCTTCCCCAGGTTCCCGTCCACCTTCCAAAGGTTCCCGTCCACCTTCTCCAGGTCCCCGTCCACCTTCTCCAGGTCTCCGTCCACCTTCCCCAGGTTCCCGTCCACCTTCCCCAGGTTCCCGTCCACCTTCCCCAGGTTCCCGTCCACCTTCCCCAGGTTCCCGTCCACCTTCTCCAGGTCCCCGTCCACCTTCTCCAGGTCCCCGTCCACCTTCTCCAGGTCCTTGTCCACCTTCTCCAGGTCCCCGTCCACCTTCTCCAGGTCCCCGTCCACCTTCCCCAGATTCCCGTCCACCTTCCACAGGTTCCCGTCCACCTTCCCCAGGTTCCCGTCCACCTTCCACAGGTTCCCGTCCACCTTCCCCAGGTTCCCGTCCACCTTCCCCAGGTTCCCGTCCACCTTCCCCAGGTTCCCGTCCACTTCCCCAGGTTCCGTCCACCTTCCCCAGGTTCCGTCCACCTTCCCCAGGTTCCCGTCCACCTTCCCCAGGTCCCCGTCCACCTTCCCCAGGTCCCGTCCACCTTCCCCAGATTCCCGTCCACCTTCCCCAGGTTCCCGTCCACTTTCCCCAGGTTCCCGTCCACCTTCTCCAGGTCCCCGTCCACCTTCTCCATGTCTCCGTCCACCTTCCCCAGGTTCCCGTCCACCTTCCCCAGGTTCCCGTCCACCTTCCCCAGGTTCCCGTCCACCTTCCCCAGGTTCCCGTCCACCTTCCCCAGGTTCCCGTCCACCTTCCCCAGGTTCCCGTCCACCTTCTCCAGGTCCCCGTCCACCTTCTCCAGGTCCCCGTCCACCTTCTCCAGGTCCCCGTCCACCTTCTCCAGGTCCCCGTCCACCTTCTCCAGGTTCCCGTCCACCTTCTCCAGGTTCCCGTCCACCTTCTCCAGGTCCCGTCCACCTCCAGGTTCCCGTCCACCTTCTCCAGGTTCCCGTCCACCTTCTCCAGGTCCCCGTCCACCTTCTCCAGGTTCCCGTCCACCTTCTCCAGGTTCCCGTCCACCTTCTCCAGGTTCCCGTCCACCTTCTCCAGGTCCCCGTTTACCTTCTCCAGGTTCCCGTCCACCTTCTCCAGGTCCCCGTCCCCCTTCTCCAGGTTCCCGTCCACCTTCTCCAGGTTCCCGTCCACCTTCTCCAGGTTCCCGTCCACCTTCTCCAGGTTCCCGTCCACCTTCTCCAGGTTCCCGTCCACCTTCTCCAGGTCCCCGTCCACCTTCTCCAGGTCCCCGTCCACCTTCTCCAGGTCCCCGTCCACCTTCTCCAGGTCCCCGTCCACCTTCTCCAGGTCCCCGTCCACCTTCTCCAGGTCCCCGTCCACCTTCCCGGCAGGAAGATCTATACACAGTTTTATGTGTAACAACTTCTTCACAGAAGTTGTTTGTGGAGCACAGAGATGAGCCGTGGATCCACAACCAGTGGTGCACACAGACGAGACACGGCTCCACAACCAGTGGTGCACACAGAGGAGACACGGCTCCACAACCAGTGGTGCACACAGACGAGACACGGCTCCACAACCAGTGGTGCACACAGACGAGACACGGCTTCACAACCATAACTTGTCAAGAGCTTGTCAATAAAGTTAGATATCCTTAACCTAACCTTGTCAAACCATGTGTAAAAGAAAATCAGTGGATGACACAGACAAACCAAGGCTTCGCAACTCATTACATGCAAAACTTAAGAACAATATTCCATCACTATATAATCTACCTTGTTAGATTTAAAGCCTATCGACTGCACCAGAGTCATTAAGGTTGTTAAGAATAATATAATCCTTCATGTATATACACCTGTGTATATACATCAGTGTGTATACACTTAGAGATATACGTGTTATGATTTTCACCTAAAAGCCTTGAACCACACATGATAGCACATTTAAGTATTTACAGTGAGCAAAGTCACCAAGGTACACCAGTTCTGGATGTTTAAAGTCACCCAGAAGAGGCATTGTATAGGAATCGCACAAGAAATCAACAGCCCACAATACACCAAGTTTGAAGACTCTCGAACGTTGCATTGAGTAGGGGTGACAGATTTCTGGAACAAGGGTGGCAGACTTCTGGAGCAAGGGTGCCAACTTTGTAGAGCTACGAGTACAGAGGGTGGCACTACTAGGTTTGTTTGGACTGGAAAGATATCAGACGTCTGGGAGTGCGTGCACTTGCGTGCGTGCGTGCGTGCGTGTGTGTGTGTGTGTGTGTGTGTGTGTGTGTGCGTGTGCGTGTGCGTGTGTGTGCGTGAAGGGAAACGTATAGTGTTATTGACGGCTCAGAGATGGAAATGGGAGAGAGTAGTTAAAAATGAGAGACTGACGAGTAAAACTCTGGAGTGGACAAGGGCCGGGAAATGGAGAGAATTTTGAAGAGAGTAATGTCAGAAATATGTTCTTGCAATCAGGGAATCACGGAAGTCAAACCTGAACGTCGTTTCCCTTCCCCCTCGACCATTAATCAATAGTGAGAAAAGGATGTAGACAGAAGGTCAACACAGTGATAACAAAAGTCAGGTTAGGTCACATGTGTTCTGCGGAGCATTTATCACTGTGCTAGAAGACTAGCAAATCTTAGAAAGATCTTAGGCTGAGTGATATGAGGGACGCGTATGTAACGCACTTTAATTACTGGAAACGTTTGTATTCAAATGACCTGTACTCTCTGGAACGAGAGAGAGATGCATCATAATTTACACCTGGAAAATGATAGAGGGACTGGTTCCAAATCTACAAACAGAAATCACTCCCTAAGAAAGCAAAAGACTAGGCAGACGGTGCAACATACTCCCAGTGAAAAGCAAGGGCGCTATGAGTACACTAAGAGAAACCACAATAAGTGTCCGGGGCTCAAGATTGTTCAACAGCCTCCCACCAAACATAAGGGAAATTACCAATAGACCCCTGGCTACCTTCAAGAGGGAGCTGGACAGATACCTAAAGTCAGTACCCGACCAGCCGGGCTGTGGATTAAGTGCGGCCAGCAGTAACAGCCTGATTGATTAGGCCCTGATCCACCGGAAGTCCTGATCAAAGACTGGGCCGAGGAAGCGTTGACCTTGGGAACGACCTCCAGGTAGACTCCAGGTAGGTAGGTAAGTGCCCAGTCAACTAGACTGTCTCTCCAGAGGTTCGCAGATGGGCAGATAATTGTGAAGGAATAACCTGTGATATATATGTCGTGCCGAATAGGTAAGACTTGCGATTCTGGCTTAAATAGGAACGCTCTTCTTGCCGAATAAGGCAATCGAAAATTTGTGTAGGCAATAATTTCGCAAAACTCATTCTGAACATAACGAAAAAAAAAATTCATTGCGTTTGTTTATTATTAAATTATTGTAAAGTTATCTAAAATATATTTAGTTGGATTAGGCTAAATTAAATTGCGCTTGTTATAATAAGGTTATAATAACGTTTTAGAGAGGACTTAATTTTAAATGAGTTTTTGCTAATTGATCAATTTCACCTAATCGGCACGACATATATATATATATATATATATATATATATATATATATATATATATATATATATATATATATATATATATATATATATATATTATAATGATTTAAAAGGGATGTAGAAAGCAGTGGCTTCACAAAGTTATAGTGGATGCAGCAAACCACAGTTTAAAAAAACAAGTTAGACCGATACACGAAATAAAACAATTAAGTGTACAATAATCCTGACTCACATAGGGCAGTAGGCCTACTGACTCTCAAGAGTAAACAAAACACATGCAGATACAGTCACTTGTTCACAGTAAACAAACACCTGTAGATGCAAACGTCAACTTGAAAGTCTGGTAAAGTACCTGCCACTTGCATTAAGTCAAGAGTTCTGACAGTTCCCGAAAATGAGTTAATTTTTACGTCATATATAATTTCTTATTTTCTGTTCGTCACAGTTTTAAATGTCCTATATTAAAGAGATTTAATTCATTTAGGATCATTGAACAAAAAATTCACAAGCAGTTAACATACAGGTGGGAGATATATTTATCACTTACAAGAAGTTACTAGACTTCTAACTGCCAGGTTAGCAATATATTGGTTAATTTCACATCATAAGCAACCATAGAAGTTAATTTAAACAGCAGGCACTTAACATAATTGTTAATGGCTTTTTAAATTTCTGAAGTTGACGTATAAAGGAGAAAGTTATTGGCAGGAGGGAATCATTGCAGCAGGTGGGGTAGAACACCTGTCAATGCCGTGGCGCTGGCTGACACCTGCAAACAAAGGGTATCGATTTGCAAGTAGGTGCGTCCTTACCCCGTGGGGTATCATGTGACACGGGTAAATTAATTACGTCGGGTTGGTTGAGATGAGAAATAACGAACCAGCAACAAGTTACCGAGGGCCAGGAAGGAGTACTGTGTGATTCAATGAGGAGCTGCGTGTGTGTTTCCTACCAGTGTTGAGGATGGTCACGCTCCCTGTGTTAACACACCAACACCAATAATATTAACACATCAACACCAACAATATTAACAACTTACTGAGGACAACCGGAACTTCCTCTTACTGTAGCGGAAGAAGGAGCCGACACCTTTCAGCAACATGCGAACTCGCGACTCCCGACGATCCACGGAGACTTCAGGAGACGAGAGTTCCAGCGAGGAGTGGTGGAAGACCTGGGGTGAGATATGGGGCGGGGGCGGACTGCCTCGACGCCCTCGAAACCAATCAAGGTTGCTGTCGCCGCCGCTGTATGAGGAGGCCTTCTCTGTGGCCTCCTCCATCACCTCCATAGGTTCTTCCTGCACCATTGCGCAGCGTTGGTTCCTCTCCGCGTGCACCGAGGAGACGCGGTGATGCGGGGGCACCAGCACAGAACAACTAGGCTTGCTGTTGCCGTTGCCGCCTTTGACACTGTCAGCAAACCTCACACTCAGGCTCTTGCTGCGTCCCCTCAGACCAAGCTTCTCCCGCGTGCCCCGCAAATTCGACAGTTCTGAATTGGTTCTCAGCATCCTTACGTTGCGGCAGTCCGCCTCTGTTGACCTCTGTGGTTCTGGCACCATCATGGCGCGGTAGGATGCTGTCGTGGCCAACAGTGGCACTCATGGGCCGTCGCTCTCACAACGACAAACACACAAGGCTTCATCAAACCGTCATGAACACCCAGTGTCAATCCTGCACTCACGACCGCACCATCCATCTCTCAACACCATGCTACTTCAAGACCTTTGTAAACGATGATAGTCTCGGTTTAATGAAAGGTAAAACTGCACTGACGTGGCACCTAGCATAGGTGAGCAGGAGAGCACTCAGCGTATGTGAGCAGGCGAATAATCTAGCATAAGTGAGCAGGAGAGGCACTCAGCCAAGAGGAGCAGGCGAAGAGTCTTGCACAAGTGAACAGCAGCTAGCCACCCAGCACAGGTGAGGAGTAATCAGGGACTCAGCACAGGTGAGGAGCAGTCAGGCACCCAGCACAGGTGAGGAGCAGTCAGGTACTCAGCACAGGTGAGGAGCAGTCAGGTACCCAGCACAGGTGAGGAGCAGTCAGGCACCCAGCACAGGTGAGCAGCAGTCAGGCACCCAGCACAGGTGAGGAGCAGTCAGGCATCCAGTACAAGTGAGGAGCAGTCAGGCACCCAGTACAAGTGAGGAGCAGTCAGGCACCCAGTACAAGTGAGGAGCAGTCAGGCACCCAGCACAGGTGAGCAGACAACACAAACTACCGCCGCTTCCCACAGGTAAGAGTGAGCGGGGATCTCACACGTGACAATCCTTCCGTCTTTAAGTCCAGAGGGAATAATTCAGCGCACACACGCGCACTAAACGCACTTCCACGAGTATATAAACGCACCACGACGCACCGCGCTGCCTCAATACTGCCACCCTCACAACACAACCAACATCCTTCTCAAGTCCTGACAGTTTCTGAAGCCACTGCTCCACGGAGAGGTCTTGATCGACTCGTCAGACCGCGTCCACACACGACACTGACCACCAGCCTCACCTACTGACCCAAGATTTCCCTCCCCCCTTCCCCTGCCCCTACCTACGCCCACTGCAGCCGGAGTGACCTCACGTCCCCCCTTTCCCCGCCGCCCCCAGTTTGACCTGGCCTCTCACAGAGCCGATCAATTACATGGGAGGTCTATTTGCAGCAGTGCAGACATGAATAATACTGAAGGCTGGTCGTGTTGCACACTCCCACTCCTAACCTTTGACCTTGTCGCCTCCACACACTCCACCACCACCACCAATCACTAGCTATATCTCCAACACAACCACCACCACCACCACCTTCATAACCACCATCTTGGGCACCAGTATCTTCAACACCTGCCTCTCCCACCACTTCCTCCAACACCTGCCTCTCCCACCACTTCCTCCAACATCTGCCTCTCCCACCACTTCCTCCAACATCTGCCTCTCCCACCACTTCCTCCAACATCTGCCTCTCCCACCACTACCTCCAACACCTGCCTCTCCCACCACTACCTCCAACACCTGCCTCTCCCACCACTACCTCCAACACCTGCCTCTCCCACCACTACCTCCAACACCTGCCTCTCCCACCCCTACCTCCAACACCTGCCTCTCCCACCCCTACCTCCAACACCTGCCTCTCCCACCACTACCTCCAACATCTGCCTCTCCCACCACTTCCTCCAACATCTGCCTCTCCCACCACTTCCTCCAACATCTGCCTCTCCCACCACTTCCTCCAACATCTGCCTCTATCACCACTTCCTTCAACATCTGCCTCTCCCACCACTTCCTCCAACATCTGCCTCTCCCACCACTTCCTCCAACATCTGCCTCTCCCACCACTTCCTCCAACATCTGCCTCTCCCACCACTTCCTCCAACATCTGCCTCTCCCACCACTTCCTCCAACATCTGCCTCTCCCACCACTACCTCCAACACTTGTCTCTCCCACCGCTTCAACACCTGCACCCCCACCAACAGAGCTCCACTATACCTCCAACTCAGTGCAGTCCTCCAGGCCACATTAGCTCACCGAAAGTGTTGAATAACTTAATATGTTGCCTGCATGTATGCTGCCTGCAGGTTGAAGTTTAAATAACTCAATACCACAAATCACTTGTGTTGTACCCACTGCCACCCATCACTTGTGTTGTACCCACTGCCACCCATCACTTGTGTTGTACCCACTGCCACCCATCACTTGTGTTGTACCTACTGCCACCCATCACTTGTGTTGTACCTACTGCCACCCATCACTTGTGTTGTACCTACTGCCACCCATCACTTGTGTTGTACCTACTGCCACCCATCACTTGTGTTGTACCTACTGCCACCCATCACTTGTGTTGCACCTATTGCCACACATCACCTGTACCCACACTTCCCATCCCCATCCCACATTGTCCTGTGGCACAACCCACCGCCCATAGCACTCCCATGCCAATTATGGAAATATGAACAAATCATGGAAGCATGGACCAACCAATCAATAGAAGCATGGACCAGCCAATCAATGGAAACATGGACCAACCTATCAATGGAAACATGGACCAGCCAATCAATGGAAACATGGACCAGGCAATCAATGGAAACATGGACCAGCCAATCAATGGAAACATGGACCAGCCAATCAATGGAAACATGGACCAGCCAATCAATGGAAGCATGGATCAACCAATCATGGAAGCATGGACCAACCAATCATGGAAGCATGGACCAACCAATCATGGAAGCATGGACCAACCAATCATGGAAGCATGGACAAACCAATCAATGGAAACATGGACCAACCAATCATGGAAGCATGGACCAACCAATCAATGGAAGCATGGACCAACCAATCATGGAAGCATGGACCAACCAATCATGGAAGCATGGACCAACCAATCATGGAAGCATGGACCAACCAATCAATGGAAGCATGGACCAACCAATCATGGAAACATGGAGCAACCAATCATGGAAGCATGGACAAACCAATCAATGGAAGCGTGACCCCAGGTGACCTAGAATGATGGGTCAAAGGTCACCGGCTGCAGCTGCTGTAGATTTCAACCATTTTACTCCCAAAGAATTCCGATTTCCAGCTGCTCTCTCTCTCTCTCTCTCTCTCTCTCTCTCTCTCGGGAGGGGGGGTGTTGTAGTGGGTGACCCATGGTGCTCCTTTCATCACCACAGAGGGAGGGAGGGGGATGGAGTTGGTCGCTGAAGAGTCGGGGACCTCTGACAATGAACGAGTTTTCTCTCAGTGTACTTTTGGCACCTGCTTCATATTGAAGGTACATGTACTTGGCACATGGTACCTTCAATATGAAGTGTAAATTATGATGTACCTGTCTCGCCTACGTTCCAAGGAAAACAGTTGAAGGGATTTCAGGGATCTGGGTTATATACGGGCTGTGAATTTTTTTTATATGCATCTAGTGTTTGTGTTTTGTGGGACCGGAAGACCTCGGTCACATGACCGGAAGTTGTACCGAAGGGAATACTGAGTAACAAGAACTCTGAGCCACTAGACGCGTCACCGAGTGTCGACCTTTGGTTACCAGCAGAAATAAGCTCATTTATTCCGTTACGTAAATGTGTCAATTCTGGGTTATTCCGTTTCGTGTAATTTTTTTTAGTTATGCTAATCAGGTGGAAGCGCTAAACTCGTAGGGGGTCATATATAATGTTTACATTTCTGCTAACAGATATCACTACCAGCTACCACCACTACCACCACACCGACCACCACCAGCTACCACCACCACCACGACCAGCTACCACCACCACCACGACCAGCTACCACCACCACCACGACCAGCTACCACCACCACCACCACCACGACCAGCTACCACCACCACACTTCTTAACAGTAACTGTGATCTCTAATCTATCCCTCTCTTTTTCCTCCCTCTCTACACAACCCCTTAGCATCCCTTTACCCTAATCTTCTTTCCTGTTGATAACTATCTTCTCATCCCCCCAACCTATCCTTCCCTCGCCATGTATCCTACGTTCCTCACTACCTATCCTCTCTCCCCCACCATCAATCCTACCTTCTCTCATCCAGTCCTCCTTACACCCCCTCCACTTATTTCCTTCACCCTCCCCCACCCTTCTGCAACACCTCCACCTCCTTTAACATAATGTATTAAGCAACATAATAGAGCATGTATCAAAGTTGTGTATCACACACATGTATTCCAAAGTTGTGTATCACACACATGTATCCCAAAGTTGTGTATCACACACATGTATCCCAAAATTGTGTATCACACACATATATCTCAAAGTTGTGTATCACACACATGTATCTCAAAGTTGTGTATCACACATGTATCTCAAAGTTGTGTACACACATGTATCCCAAAGTTGTGTATCACACACATGTATCCCAAAGTTGTGTATCACACACATGTATCCCAAAGTTGTCTATCACACACATGTATCCCAAAGTTGTGTATCACACACATGTATCCCAAAGTTGTGTATCACACACATGTATCTCAAAGTTGCGTATCACACACATGTATCCCAAAGTTGTCTATCACACACATGTATCCCAAAGTTGTGTATCACACACATGTATCCCAAAGTTGTCTATCACACACATGTATCTCAAAGTTGCGTATCACACACATGTATCCCAAAGTTGTGTATCACACACATGTATCCCAAAGTTGTGTATCACACACATGTATCTCAAAGTTGCGTATCACACACATGTATCTCAAAGTTGTGTATCACACACACATGCAACACAAAGTTGTGTATCACACACACATGCAACACAGTTGCATGTCACACACAACACAAAGTTGCGTATCACACGCAACATCCGCCAGGCTCGGGAATAATATATTCCAATTTATTCCGGTTAACTGGCTGGAATTAATTCATCTCGTGAGGGATCAATTGTACTATAGGTCTTCACGCTCACATTTAAACCCTTACCTTCATTTTAAAATATAATATCGACGCCATGTTTGTGTTGCTGAGGTCCACGCTCTCAGTATATCAACGCCATCTTTGTATTCACCATGTTGACATGGGTCGAGTCATAGCTCCTGGGCCCGCCTCTTAACTCTCATCACTGTTGTAACGTCCACAATTATAAGAACACAAGAAAGAAGGAACGTTGCAGCAGGCCTACTGGCCCATGCGAGGCAGGTCCAATTCTCCCACCGACTTAAGCCAATGCTTTGACCTGGTCAGGTGTCGCATTCACTTAGGAGGAGCACGACATCTGACCTAGTAGCACAAGCTAGTCAGGTCCAAACTCACACCCACCCACACCAACTCATGTATTTATCTAACCTATTTTTAAAACTACACAACGTCCCAGCCCCTATGACGGTACTCGGGAGTTTGTTCCACTCATCCACAACTCTATTACCAAACCAGTGCTTTCCTATATCCTTCCTGAATCTGAACTTTTCAAACTTGAAACCATTGCTGCGAGTCCTGTCTTGGCTGGATATTTTCAGCACACTATTTACATCCCCTTTATTTATTCCTGTTTTCCATTTGTACACCTCAATCATATCCTCCCTAATTCTTCGCCTTTCTAGAGAGTGCAGATTTAGGGCCCTCAGTCTATCCTCATAGGGAAGATTTCTGATACATGGGATCAACTTTGTCATCCTCCTCTGTACGTTTTCCAGAGCATTTATATCCATTCTGTAATACGGTGACCAGAACTGTGCAGCATAATCTAAATGAGGCCTAACCAAAGATATATAGAGTTGAAGAACAACCTGAGGACTTCTATTATTTATACTTCTTGATATGAAGCCAAGGATTCTGTTAGCTCTATTGCGAACACTTATGTACTGTTGTCTTGGTTTCAGATTACTGCTAACCAGAACTCCTAAATCCTTTTCGCAATCAGTAATATTAAGATCTACATTATTTAGTTTATATGTGTCATGGTTATTTTCCTGTCCAACATTTAGAACTTTGCATTTGTCTATATTAAACTGCATCTGCCACTTCTCCGACCACTGCATCAGTCTACTCAAATCCTCCTGGAGTGCTCTAATGTCCTCATTTGAATGAATTGGACGGCCTATTTTGGTGTCATCAGCAAATTTGCTCATGTCGCTATTTATTCCCTCATATATGTCATTTATGTAAATTGTGAACAACAAGGGGCCCAACACTGACCCCTGTTTTTCAATTCCTTCCGAATTATTGTTACACCATCGTCCTTAACAGTCCTCACTCCTCCATCCTCCACTCTCACAACTACACCATTTACCGACTCGTACCTAGGGCCTGAAAATACCTATTCTTGAAACTAACTTTATTCAGGTACAAGTACACATAAGTACAATTATCATACATAGTTTAATATGTGTAAATTACCTTGCTTAACCCCCCCCCCAAAAAAAAAAAAAAAAAAAATCACACAAAGTAACTTATTTACAAATATTTTTGTTAGTGAGTTTGGGTTTGAGGAATTGCCTAGTATGGACGAACATGCCTACTGCAGTGTTCCTTCATTTTCATGTCCTTAAATTCTACATCTCAGCTTGTCCCTGTCTAACTGATCCAATCTCCTGAGTATTTTGTATGTCAAGAACATGTTACCTTCACCCCCTATTCAGCGTCCTTGGGCCTCCTTTCGGCTAGTGTAGACTGAGTTGCTCAATGAAGTCTCTCGCCTTAGTCCCCCAGCAATATCTTGTTTGTAAGATAAGTGTCCTGTAGTGTTAATCCCTGCGTCCTGGTTATGGGATGGAACTCTCACCCTTTTAGCGCCATTTGGTTAGTCTGCCCACGAGTCAAGCGGAAGTAGGGCCAGGAAGGAGTGTAGAGAGGAAGATTTGGTGGCCAGCCTCTGTTAGAGACAGCTGGATGGACCGTGTGTGGTCTTGAGACCTAGGGAGGGGGAGGGGGGAGGGGTTGGGTGGCAGGGGGAAGCAGGAGTCCGGTTGGCCTACTAGGAGTATTCTCCCAAGAAAGATATATTAGCTAGGTGTGGAACTAAGGACTATTGTATCTCCAAGTAAATATTATTTGGGTTCGGTTTATTATATTCACCTGATATCTTAGCATCAAATCATCTTCTCGGTAATTAAATGAGTGTATAATTCAGTATTTTAACTCAAGTGTCTTCAAGTGTGTTACACAGTCTTGAATACTGAGTGTTCACTTCCCTATCTTTATTTACTCGGTGAGGCAAGCTGGTGTATCACCATCTACTTCATTGATTACCCCAGTGAGGATGATAGTGGTTCAGCTTTCATGTTCTGTATATGACACTACCTTCGTCTGCTTGATCAGGTGCGGCCGGGTTCCATGGTAGGGTTCAATACCAGGCTTAGGAAACCTATCTAATGTTCTAAAGCCATACTTGTTTAAATGTCTGGGAGTACATATCAGTTTGGCGACTGATATGTACTTCAGGTGATATGTTTGGTGCAATGCTTACTCCCACATCTTTCTCCTTTCAAGTTTGCAGCGTCTCTCTCCCCAGGCTGTATTCCGTGTTCAGTCTTCTCACTCTCATACTTTCCAATTATCAGGGTTGAATTCAAGTCGCCACCTTGGTGAGCAGGCGTGTGTTGACGGCAGTCACTGAGTCTTGGTACAATAACAATATAACAATGTCAGCTTTGCGAAGCACTGTGGTGACAAGGTTACCCTACCATTTGTGCTCGGGAATGAATTGGGTCGTTCGTTGTGGTCTAAATGATGTCAATTGAAGAGCACAAAGCGATAGTTAGCAATAGAACTGGTGATGTCACTAGACATCCTCACTCACTCTCACTCACTCTCTCTCTCTCTCTCTCTCTCTCTCTCTCTCTCTCGACCTATCCAATCCTATTTTTTCTCCTCCCTCTGAATATTTTCTTCATCAATTTCAGTTACACTGGGCTGTAGTTCTCTCCTTCATGTGTATATTCTTACCGTGTATGTACAATACATGTACTGACCGTATACGTACCTATATGTGGTTGCAGTGGTCGAGTCTTAGCTCCTGGCCCCGCCTCTTAACCACTTGCTACATTCACTTAGCCTTGTGGACCCCATCGTACCTGCTCTTACAACAATGTATGGAACCTGCCTCTACTATGTGTATGAATGACAAGAGGGGGAGGGGAGGGGAATGAGTGGGGGGAAGCTGGAGCGGTGGGAACACTACCAGGCCTATCAACACAAAGCAGGGGAGGTAAAGTAGTGGTGACCAGGTTATTAGGATTGGGATGGGGTGGGGACCACGATAACAGGTTTGGAAGGCTTATTCCTCCTTTGCTTCTCATCTCCCTCTTAATCACTTTCTTCTCCAATGTTTTCTTCTCGGTTTCTCCCTCTCTTCTTTTTACCATCGTCATCACATTCAAATGCCATTATTTTATTTTAAATTTGGTTCAGTTAATTTAAGTTAGATTGAGTTACCTTACATTAGATTAGGTTAGGTTATATCACCCTATAAAAATGTGAAGAAGCAAATAATAAGCCAATTACTAACACTAGCTGCGATACGTTTGGCAATGAAGAACCCGAGGGTGCAAAAGTGGGCTGTCATTTGATGTTTATGTTTTGATAAACGACTGGCAGTAATGTTCGTGCCTACGTCTGGTAACAATGTTCGTGCCTAAGTCTGGCAGTAATGTTCGTGCCTACGTCTGGCAATAACGTTCGTGCCTACGTCTGGCAGTAATATTCGTGCCTACGTCTGGCAGTAATATTCGTGCCTACGTCTGGCAATAATGTTCGTGCCTACGTCTGGCAATAATGTTTGTCCCTACGTCTGGCAGTAATATTCGTGCCTACGTCTGGCAGCAATATTCGTGCCTGCGCCTGACAGTAATGTTCGTGTCTACATCTGGCAGTAGTCTGCGATTTCACCTGAATCAAAGCTCAAAACCACCACCACAACGCCACCATAACTCCCCCATTCCTCTCCCCTCTCCCCACGGACGATTAACCTTCGTCTCCCTCGGCCCCAAAACAAACTAAAAAATAAAAAATAAAAGTTTATCTGACTGTACTGATGTGACTACAAGTTAGGTGGTGGTGGTGATTACGGTGGTGAAGGAAGTTGTGGAGGTTGTAGTTACGTTGATAGTAGTGGTGATTACGGTGAAGGAAGTTGTGGTTGTTATGGTGGTGGATAGGACTATGGATACGAGTGATGGGAGAAGATGCAAGTGTGGGCGATTGGTGGTGTTTGCGACGGGTGAAGGGGACGAGTCCACGTGAGGGTGATGGGTGAGCCGTGTGGGTGAGGGATGGGGTTATAGTGGGTGTGCAACACACAACATTAAAGATGCACTGCTGTTGATAACTTGCAGAGAAGCATGGCACGCACACACACACACACACACACACACACACACACACACACACACACCACCTTTATGCCTATACATGTGAAGGTTTTCGAGAGTATTCCTACTCTCGCAGTCCGGCCCTAGGCCAGGCCTGTCTGGCGCTTGCTTGATCAACCAGGCTGCTGCTACCGGCGGCCCGATGGCTCACATAACTATCACAGCCTGCTTGATCTAGCAATTCGCGGAGGTACATGTCTAATTCTCTCTTGAAAACTTCTACACTTGTTCCAGTAGTGTTTCTGATATCTTGAGGTAGAGTGTTAAACAGTCATGAATATTGATACAATGTTCTCTTATTGTGCCCATGGTGTCCCCGTTTTCCACTGGGAATATTTTACACATTCTCCCATATCTTCACTCCAGAATGTTACTATGGCATTGTGCAGATTTGTGACCAGACAGGTGAAATTGCAGATCTAGAGAATGTACAGAGAACTTTTACTGCACAAGTTCCATCAAACACCTTAACTACTGGGAACACCTGGAAGTACTCGACTTGACTCACTGGAACGCAGGCGAGAGAGATACATCATAATCTACACCTGGAAGATCATGGAGGGACTGGTTCCTAACCTGCACACACAAATCACTCCCTTCGAAAGCAAAAGACTTGGCAGGCGATGCAACATACCTCCAGTGAAAAGTAGGGGCGCCATTAGTACACTAAGAGAAAACACAATTAGTGTCCGAGGTCCAAGACTGTTCAATAGCCTCCCACAAGCCATAAGGGGAATTACCAATAGACCCCTGGTTGTCTTCAAGAAGGTGCTGGACAATTACCTAAAGACAGTGCCGGATCAGCTGGGCTGTGGTTCGTACGTTGGACTACGGGTGGCCAGCAGTAACAGCCTCGTTGATCAGGCCCTAATCCACCAGGAAGCCTGGTCATGGACCGGGTCGCGGGGGCGTTGATCCCAGGAATACCCTCCAGGTAGACTCCAGGTAGGTAGGCCCTCAAACACCTTCCATGTATATATTAACTCGTACCTCTCACACCTCCTTAAGACTTTAAGGTGTTCCCAGTAATTTAAATGCTTCACTGGCTGTATGCTGACCGTAAATGATATGTGTATGTGTTGCAGCTCTCTCCTGCCCTGAAGGAGCCCTCAACACTGGACAGTACTCTAAGCAACAGTACACAAGTGATTGTAATATAAGACTATTTTCCACATGTTCTTAACTTCCAGTAATATAAGACTATTTTCCACATGTTCTTAACTTCCAGTAATGTAAGACTATTTTCCACATGTTCTTAGCTTCCAGTAATATAAGACTATTTTCCACATGTTCTTAACTTCCAGTAATTTAAGACTATTTTCCACATGTTCATAACTTCCAGTAATGTAAGACTATTTTCCACATGTTCTTAACTTCCAGTAATGTAAGACTATTTTCCACATGTTCTTAACTTCCAGTAATATAAGACTATTTTCCACATGTTCTTAACTTCCAGTAATATAAGACTATTTTCCACATGTTCTTAACTTCCAGTAATATAAGACTATTTTCCACATGTTCTTAACTTCCAGTAATTTAAGACTATTTTCCACATGTTCTTAACTTCCAGTAATTTAAGACTATTTTCCACATGTTCTTAACTTCCAGTAATTTAAGACTATTTTCCACATGTTCTTAACATCCAGTAATTTAAGACTATTTTCCACATGTTCTTAACTTCCAGTAATTTAAGACTATTTTCCACATGTTCTTAACATCCAGTAATTTAAGACTATTTTGCACATGTTCTTAACATCCAGTAATTTAAGACTATTTTCCACATGTTCTTAACTTCCAGTAATTTAAGACTATTTTCCACATGTTCTTAACATCCAGTAATTTAAGACTATTTTCCACATGTTCTTAACATCCAGTAATTTAAGACTATTTTCCACATGTTCTTAACTTCCAGTAATTTAAGACTATTTTCCACATGTTCTTAACATCCAGTAATTTAAGACTATTTTCCACATGTTCTTAACATCCAGTAATTTAAGACTATTTTCCACATGTTCTTAACTTCCAGTAATTTAAGACTATTTTCCACATGTTCTTAACTTCCAGTAATTTAAGACTATTTTCCACATGTTCTTAACTTCCAGTAATTTAAGACTATTTTCCACATGTTCTTAACTTCCAGTAATATAAGACTATTTTCCACATGTTCTTAACTTCCAGTAATTTAAGACTATTTTCCACATGTTCTTAACTTCCAGTAATTTAAGACTATTTTCCACATGTTCTTAACATCCAGTAATTTAAGACTATTTTCCACATGTTCTTAACATCCAGTAATTTAAGACTATTTTCCACATGTTCTTAACTTCCAGTAATTTAAGACTATTTTCCACATGTTCTTAACTTCCAGTAATTTAAGACTATTTTCCACATGTTCTTAACCTCCAGTAATTTAAGACTATTTTCCACATGTTCTTAACTTCCAGTAATATAAGACTATTTTCCACATGTTCTTAACTTCCAGTAATTTAAGACTATTTTCCACATGTTCTTAACTTCCAGTAATTTAAGACTATTTTCCACATGTTCTTAACTTCCAGTAATGTAAGACTATTTTCCACATGTTCTTAACTTCCAGTAATATAAGACTATTTTCCACATGTTCTTAACTTCCAGTAATTTAAGACTATCTCCCGGGAGAACATTTCACCAGCTCCTCCTTGATAACATTTAAATGAACAGCTGAGAGTTGACAGATATTTAAAAATATATATACTTTCAGCGGAGAGGCCTTTCATTAACACCAAGTTTCACCCACTGGGCGAAACGTCATATCAGTAAAAGATTTCTTTACTGAAATTTAATCTTTGTTCGTTGAAAGTTGAAAGTTTTTCTGCTGAAAGTCTTTTGAAAACAAAAATAAATGATTCCTGCCGTATGTGTTCACCAAGGTGTGTTTGCAAGGGTCGAGACTCAGCTCCTGGCCTCGCAGGTCAGGTCAGGCGCTGGGTGTGCGTGTTATACAAGACAACAGTCACATAAATGCGGTTGGGGCATTTCTCTGGAGACACACTGTCATTCTCTTGTCACATTACACACACACACATAGGCACGCGCACGCACACACACACACACACACACACACACACACACACACACACACACACAGCTGAAGACTCAGATGAGTCAGAGGGATGTTAGGAAGCAATTCTTCAGCCATAGAGTAGTTAGGAAGTGGAATAGTTTAGCGAACGATATAGTGGAGGCGGGAACCATACATAGTTTTAAGACAAGGTATGATAAAGCTCACGGAGCAGGGAGAGCAGAGACCCAGTAGCGGACAGTGCAGAGGCGGGGCCAGGAGCTGAGTCTCGACCCCTGCAACCACAATTAGGCGAGTACAATTAGGTGAGTACACACACCTAGACACCCAAATAGTAGAGGCAGAATCTGATAAACACACAGGTCAGCGAGTGTTCCCTGATGAATTAACTAACAATAAACAACGGTGCTGGGTAGCATCTTGGGGAAGGGGGGAAACGATAATATACAAAGTACAATCATATACAAGCAGCAATGTCTTGTAACTAAACAAAAATCACAAAGCAAAAAGAGGTAATGCCAAACACACTAACTCCACTACACACACATACTATTTTACCCCATTACGGCTAATCACCAATTTACATCCCACTATTAAAAATTCGAAGTCAGAAATCTGCATAATCTGCGTAATTGGCGTATCAGATTATCGCATCTTGTTGCGTCATTAACCTCCATGTTTTCTGGCGTAACTGCAAATCCAGTTATAAGTTCGCCTCATTAATCCGCGTCAGTGTGTTTCACTAACACCAGATAACCCCATTCTTCAGTGTAATATATAATATGTATGTATGTATGTATGCATGCATATATATATATATATATATATATATATATATATATATATATATATATATATATATATATATATATATATATATATATATATATGTCGAAACAATACATACGATCAGTGGGAAAACCTGTGGTGGAGGGTGGTAAAGATGAGATATAGTGTAGTGGAGGGTGGTAAAGATGAGATATAGTGTAGTGGAGGGTAATAAAGATGAGATATAGTGTAGTGGAGGGTAATAAAGATGAGGTACATACCACTGAGTAATGCCTCATGGTACTATAACAAACACATGCTTGCTATCACTCCACCACTAAAGATTCCTCACAGTTCACACCTGCAACCATCTGCTGATGCTGCTGCTGCTACAACTAGTACTACTACTATTTACACCAACATTATAATTACTATCAATACTAATACTGCTACTATTGCCTATTAACATGTTACGAGTCTTTACCCTGACCACCACAATCTGTCATATATCCAGTACCTGCACCACCACCACCACCCATCATTACCTTCTACCACTCACCACCCATCATTACCTTCTACCACTCACCACACCATTACTTTCTACCCGTCACACTCACCACACCATGGTTAAAGTAATGTGTACTTTGATCCCGAGTTTGCAGGTTCGAATCCTGTTGTGTACTGAGAAATAATGTCTGTAAATAATTTCGCCCATTTGCGAAGTCTTGAGATGTAATGGTGATGTTAAGTGACTAAGTTAAACTACTCTGTAAGTGTGTATACACAAACACACACACACACAAAGTAGTTCAAGTTAGTCACTTAACATTACATCTGGAGACTAACGAGGTTCGTGTCTAATCACCTGGCTGGATCATGTCCTTGAAACATGCACTAACAGCCTCGTGGAAGCAAAACACATGATTCACCGCAGCTTTTATCGTGACAGCGGTCCCCACTGGGAAAACTCTGCCATCGTGTTAGTGAGATGTAAATTCTGCCATCGTGTTAGTGAGATGTAAATTCTGCCATCGTGTTAGTGAGATGTAAATTCTGCCATCGTGTTAGTGAGATGTAAATTCTGTCATCGTGTTATTGAGATGTAAATTCTGCCATCATGTTAGTGAGATGTAAATTCTGCCATCGTGTTAGTGAGATGTAAATTCTGCCATCGTGTTAGTGAGATGTAAATTCTGCCATCGTGTTAGTGAGATGTAAATTCTGCCATCGTGTTAGTGAGATGTAAATTCTGCCATCGTGTTAGTGAGATGTAAATTCTGCCATCGTGTTAGTGAGATGTAAATTCTGTCATCGTGTTAGTGAGATGTAAATTCTGCCATCGTGTTAGTGAGATGTAAATTCTGCCATCGTGTTAGTGAGATGTAAATTCTGCCATCGTGTTAGTGAGATGTAAATTCTGCCATCGTGTTAGTGAGATGTAAATTCTGCCATCGTGTTAGTGAGATGTAAATTCTGCCATCGTGTTAGAGAGATGTAAATTCTGTCATCGTGTTAGTGAGATGTAAATTCTGCCATCGTGTTAGTGAGATGTAAATTCTGCCATCGTGTTAGAGAGATGTAAATTCTGCCATCGTGTTAGCATGATACAACACTGGTGGTGGTGAGGAAGGGGAAACAGGAGAAAGAAGAGACCAATGAAAGGGAGAGAGGAAAAGGAAAGAAGATTGAAAGTAGAATGGGTGAGCCGGGGAAAAAAATAGAGATTAAGAGTAAAAGGAGAGGAAATAGAGAGGAAAGAAAGAGGGGCGAGGGTGAGGAGTAATGTTCCTTCCTTCCTTCCTTCCTTCCTTCGTTCGTTCTCTCTCTCTCTCTCTCTCTCCTATTTTCGGTCTCCCTTCACCCTATTTTTAACTCAAAGTTAACATTTCCCTATTTGTCTATTCTCCTTTCCTCTATCTTTCTCCTAACATCCTCTTACCCTCTTTCGCCTCCCTTCTCTTCCTCCTACCCTCTCTACCTCCCTTCTCTTCCTCCTACCCTCTCTACGTCCCTTCTCTTCCTCCTACCCTCTCTACCTCCCTTCTCTTCCTCCTACCCTCTCTACGTCCCTTCTCTTCCTCCTACCCTCTCTACCTCCCTTCTCTTCCTCCTACCCTCTCTACGTCCCTTCTCTTCCTCCCACCCTCTCTACCTCCCTTCTCTTCCTCCTCCCGCGGGTCCAGTGTCAACTACGGTGGCACCGGACACATTACAATAACTAGAGGTCCGAGGATAAAGAAATTGATTGCTGGCACCCACATAAGGTTTGAGGAGTGCCACTTTAGCTGTCAAGTCCGCTGCCTCAGGCACTCTGTGGCTCCGAGTGGTGGTGATGGTGGTGGTGGTGATAGTGGTGGTGGTATCAGCAGCAGAAACATCAAAGATCTTTAGGTCAAGGATTTTGAAAGACTGGTTGGATCACCACACCTCTGTAGTGTTGTGTTATACAAGGTGTTACGAGTTAATATACATTACTGGCTTGGTGTTCATTAACAGTATCTTGTATGTATTTATAACAGTCTGTCAGCCTACCAGCCTGCCTGCCTGGTAGCCAGCCAGTCAACCAGCCAGCCTGCCTATTGCTGCTGGTCAATACACGGGAACTATCATATAAAACCTGCACCAGCTTCATCACCAAGATCCACTTTAAAAGGATCAAGACAGACTTTACTGCTCCTCCAAGCAGTAGCTGGTTAGTTAAGGTGGAGGAAGAGGGGGGGGGGGCAGGAAGATGATAGGAGTCGAAAGAAAAGGAAGAATTAGAAACAGTTTAGAACTGAAATAATAAGAAAAAGGAAAGGAGGACAGGTAGAACATGACCACACATCACATTATTACCACATCACAATGCACATTACATTAATACCACATCACAAACTCCACAATAATCCACATCACTGGGAAACCGTGGAAACAATTAAGGGATATGAAGGGAGGTGAGTGACAGTGAGGGGACAGGAGAGGAAAGAACGAGGGAAGGAAGAACAAGAGTAAAAGCTAAGAAGGGGAGAGAAGGAAGGAGGAAGGTGTGTATAGGGAGGCTGGGAGATGAGTATGTGAGAGATGAGTGCATGGGAGACAAGTGTGGTTGGGTTAATACAGTGATGGTGGTCACCACAACTGGGCACTACTGTGAAGGTTTCAATCATAAACATTAATAATTATATCCACTCTTGTTACTACAAGCAAACACAGCAGTGTGTTGATCCTTCCCCACCTCCCCGCTGCCACAAGTGTGTGTGTGTTGATCCTTCCCCACCTCCCCGCTGCCACAAGTGTGTGTGTGTTGATACTTCCCCACCTCCCCGCTGCCACAAGTGTGTGTGTGTTGATACTTCCCCACCTCCCCGCTGCCACAAGTGTGTGTGTGTGATCCTTCCCACCTCCCCGCTGCCACAAGTGTGTGTGTGTTGATACTTCCCCACCTCCCCGCTGCCACAAGTGTGTGTGTTGATCCTTCCCCACCTCCCCGCTGCCACAAGTGTGTGTGTTGATCCTTCCCACCTCCCCGCTGCCACAAGTGTGTGTGTGATCCTTCCCCACCTCCCTGCTGCCACAAGTGTGTGTGTTGATCCTTCCCCACCTCCCCGCTGCCACAAGTGTGTGTTGTTGATCCTTCCCCACCTCCCCGCTGCCACAAGTGTGTGTGTGTTGATCCTTCCCCACTCCGGAAGAAGGTGTGTGAGTGGATGATACTTGCACATGAGTGCATGACAAGTTGGTGGTAACATGATGGTGGTCCCACAACTGGGCCTACTGTAAGGTTTCAACAAATATTAATAATTATATTCCCACTCCTGACTAGCAACACAGTGTGTGTTGATCCTTCCCCACCTCCCGCTGCCACAAGTGTGTGTGTGTTGATCCTTCCCACACCTCCCCTGCTGCCACACAAATACTTCCCCACCTCCCGCTGCCACAAGTGTGTGTGTGTTGATACTTCCCCACCTCCCCGCTGCCACAAGTGTGTGTGTGTTGATACTTCCCCACCTCCCCGCTGCCACAAGTGTGTGTGTGTTGATCCTTCCCCACCTCCCCGCTGCCACACAGAATCTTCCCCACCTCCCCGCTGCCACAAGTGTGTGTGTGTTGATCCTTCCCCACCTCCCCGCTGCCACAAGTGTGTGTGTTGATCCTTCCCCACCTCCCGCTGCCACAAGTGTGTGTGTGTTGATCCTTCCCCACCTCCCCGCTGCCACAAGTGTGTGTGTGTTGATCCTTCCCCACCTCCCCGCTGCCACACAAATACTTCCCCACCTCCCCGCTGCCACAAGTGTGTGTGTGTTGATACTTCCCCACCTCCCCGCTGCCACAAGTGTGTGTGTGTTGATCCTTCCCCACCTCCCCGCTGCCACAAGTGTGTGTGTGTTGATACTTCCCCACCTCCCCGCTGCCACAAGTGTGTGTGTGTTGATCCTTCCCCACCTCCCCGCTGCCACAAGTGTGTGTGTGTTGATCCTTCCCCACCTCCCCGCTGCCACAAGTGTGTGTGTGTTGATCCTTCCCCACCTCCCGCTGCCACAAGTGTGTGTGTTGATCCTTCCCCACCTCCCCGCTGCCACAAGTGTGTGTGTGTTGATACTTCCCCACCTCCCCGCTGCCACAAGTGTGTGTGTGTTGATCCTTCCCCACCTCCCCGCTGCCACAAGTGTGTGTGTGTTGATCCTTCCCCACCTCCCCGCTGCCACAAGTGTGTGTGTGTTGATCCTTCCCCACCTCCCCGCTGCCACACAAATACTTCCCCACCTCCCCGCTGCCACACAAATGAACCAGCCTACATGCTCGCCTAGTTACCCTCTCTTCCAGCCGTGGCTGCCCCAGGGTACCTACCAACAGCGTCTACCGTCATGTCAATGTAACGTGGCAGCAGAGTGAACTACGGCACACTGGCCGTGACTCTACGCAGACGGGGAGTGAAGAACACACGTCACAATCCTCAGGCTGGCTGTGACAGTTTTTTATCACAGGTTCTCTGAATCTCCTCTTGTTTATCCTCAAACATCCACATTCCTGTTTGATCTTCAACTCTGTACCATTCATCACACTAAGATTATCACTGTACAGGATGCAAATGAAAGAGCCAGGGATATATGGACTTATACCTGGAGGGTATTCCGAGGGGGTCAACGCCCCCGCGGCCCTGTCCACGACCAGGTGGATCAGGGCCTTATCAACCAGGCTGTTGCTGCCGGCCACACGTAATCCATTGTACGAACCACAGCCCGGCTGGTCAGGTACTGACTCAAGGTGTCTGTCCAGCTCCTCGAAGACAGCCAGAGGTTTATTGTTGATCCCCCTTATGTATGCTGGGAGGCAGTCGAACAGTCTTGGGCCCCTGACACTTATTGCGTTATCTCTGTGTAGTGATGGCACAGCAGTGATTAACCCTAGTCCAGAGGGACGCTAATTAGTTTACATAAACAGTACTTACGTTAATGGTATAATTAGGTTGAGACCCAAGAGTAGGTCTGACAGTGCTTATTACTGTACTGGTCCTTTTTATAGTTCTGGTCTGGGACCGCGACGTGGGGGTCATGAGCTCTGCAACCAGTAGCTTGACGAATGAGGAGGAAGGGGGAGAGAGATTAATGGGAGAAGGGAAATAAGGAAGAGGAGATTAAGGGAAAGAAATGAGGGGAGGAGACATTAAGGGCGGAGGGAGGGAGAGAAAGAAACTAGCAAAGAATGATGGACAAACCACCACCATCTCCCTCACTACCACCATCATCAACACTACCAACCCATCATCTCCATGACAACCACCACTACCCCTCCCCCCCAAACCACCAACACGCACCCTAACAACAAAATTATATGACCAAATTGCTAGAGTTCAACAGCCCAGGGTGTAATTACTGCTTGTCTCCCTACCTCCCTGCCTACCCTCTGAAACTACCTCCTCCCCTGCCCCCCGGCCTGGGGAGACGAGGGGAGACACGAGGGGAGAGACCACCATTACTACTACTACCACCACCACCATTACTACTACTACCACCACCAAATACTAGTTCTCCAATTTATATAGGGTTATAGCAACAAAATTATAATAGATAATACACAATAATAATACTAATAATAATAATAATAATACAATAACAGCACACACAGAGGACTGTAGTGGAGTACCTGGAAAGGAGTGGATTCATAAAGAAAAGCCAGCAGGGCTGTAGAAATAACTCCTCTCCCATAAATCAGCTGGAGTTCCATGACAATGTAACGAAAATTAAGCAAGGGAGAGAGATGGTGGACTGTATATTTTGGGACTGCAAGAAAACATTCGATACAGTATCCCTCAAGAGATTGGGACAAGAACTAGAGGAGCAGGCAGGAATAACAGGGAAAGCACAACAGTGGATCAAGGACCACCTTAACAGGAAAGAAATAACACCTTGTTATCCGGAACAAAATGTCAGAATGGGCGAGTGTGACGAGTGGGGTTCCACAGGGGTCAGTACTTGGACCAGTACAGTTTCTTGTGAACGTAAACATGACAGAGGCAATAGAGACAGAGGTGTGTCTGTTCACAGATGATGTTAAACTAATGAGGATACAAACAGAAGTAGACCAGGAATGACTACAAATGTTTCAGGACAAGCTGCAGGACTGGTCTGACGAGTGGCTATTAGAATTTAACCCCAACAAATTTAAAGTTAAGAAAATGGAAGGGCAAAAACAATTGGAAACATAGTACAGACTCGGGGAACAAAGACTCCAAACTTTCCCGAAAAAAAAGGACCCTAAGGTGAATAGTTCCATCACATCACCTGGGGGACACATCAACCCAGTAACAGCTGAAGGAACATCAACAAGGAGGCATTCACGACCTTACAGACGACATATATTAGGACCATCTTGGAGTATGTAGCGCCAGTATGGAACCCACCTCTGATAAAGATATCAAGAAGCTGGGAAAAGTGCAAAGGTTTGCAAGGAGACTAGTGCCAGAGCTGAGAGGTATGAACCATGAGAAGAGGCTAGAGGACATGAGGTTCAAAGGTAACATGATTACGACGTACAAGATACTGAGAGGAACTGACAGAGTGGAAAGGGAGTGTGAGAGGCGGGTCTTAGGTACACGAGGTCACAGCAGAAAGCTAAAAACGCAGATGAGTCACGAGGATGTTAGGAACAACTTCTTTAGCCTTAGAAGGCTCAGAAGTGGAATACCCTGGACGGTACTGGGTTCACCCAGCCAAAAAAGTGAATGCAGTACCGGACAGCGGAGAGGCGGGACCAGGAGCTGAGACTCGACCCTAACAACCACAATTAGGTGAGTACAACACACACACACACACACACACACACACATACACACACACACACACACACACACACACATACACACACACACACACACACACACACACACACATAACATACCTTGCTCTTACCCAAATTGCTACACTCCCATCTGAAAATAATCCCAAAAATCTCTTCACGAGCGCTCAAATAATCGTTGGATTATCTATGAGAGCGTTCAAATAATCACCTAGCTGGTTGACCAACCAGGCTAGCCTGGTCAACCAGGCTGTTGCTACTGGCTGCCTACTGACCCACACGTCCATCACAGCCTGGTTGATCTCAGTATGATAGGTAGAACGAGCATAATAGTGGTGGCACCTCCGTACATAGATTCAAGAGTAGGTATGATATGGCTCTGGAGGCCACGTATCAGTAATGATGGTACTTAATAAGGAATAAAATGTCACGATACCGTGACTGGAAAAAAAAAATACTCGTATTTAGGCCTTCTCTATTCTTGCCTCAGTTCTGACTTGACAATTTTCAGAATGGACCGGAACATCATAATAGTTTAGAGGAGGGGCCAGGAGCTATGAATCGACCCCTGTACTTGCATACATACATACACACACACATACACACCTGTCTTGGTGAGAGTTTACAAAGCTTTCACCACCACACCTGGAGATCAACACAGCCTCCTGTTTCTCAGAGCTGAGCACGCTCCCACCTCTCACATTCCCCCTCTCATTCCTTCTCACCCAACACACACCCCTCCCACCTCTCACCTCACATTCCCTCCTGACTCTTATCTCACCTAGCTCACAATTCCCTCGTCCTTCACACATTCCTCTGGCTTTACCTCACCCTTACAACAACACTGTCTTGCTCTCTACACCAAGTGAACTTCCCTCTACCTCACTACATCTCCCCTCCCTTGCTATCTTCTCCCTCCTCACTTACCCTCCCTCCTTACCTCATGCACACCCCCCTACCTCATGTTGTAGTTGTGGTTTGATGTAGTTTTATTGTTTTAGCCGTTTTAGTAGTGGAAGTCGTTGTCGTAGTTGCATAGTAGTAGCAGCAGCATGGGAGTATAGTACTACTACTCGTACTAGTAGTAGCCAGTAGCAGTAGTAATATACGACAGGTACGCTCCCTGACACGGTCTTCTCACATTGTGGTTTGGTCCAGATATATTCTACTATTACTGACAAGTTTGATGATAAATACACACGTTTCTGAACAAGCTTTTATTGAGATAACGTTTCGCCCTTTGTACAACTATGTAGGATGAACTTGTCGCTATATAGACTGAAGCTTCATATATATTATATGGTGGTGGTGTCTTTGGAAGGAAGGAAATACTTTAACCTATGTGAATATAGTAACCAAATATGCTATTGCTAGCGACCTCTGAATTACCTGTCAGACTCAGTGCTGTAAGTGCTACCTCCTGTCACACCTTAATTCTCACTTCCACCGGAACCCTTAAAATAAAGTAAAAATGGGAAACATTTCCCACTGGGTCACAAGGTAAGAAAGAGGCTTACCTACTTCCGATACATGCGCTTCCGCAGGTTAAGACCCCCTCTACCTGACCCTTACAACCACTCCTTCGATATCCCCCTCCGTTAAGTGACGGCTTTTGTAACAACGGCGGAAACAGGAAACAAACGTTATCCCTTGTTTGTGTGAATGCAGTGGGATACCCATCAGCTGCAAGCCGGAGGTTACTTAACACTGAGGAAGGGAAGAGGTCATCTACTGACGAAGATTGCGTCAGAATAACGTTACTTTTCGTAACTTGGAAGGCAGCGGGATCGTCATGCACGTCATGTAGTTTCCGTCGGAAGTGTATTTATAGATTCCTCCTGGCAGGTTGACTACTGTAGGGCGCAGTTAAGTGAAGGCAGTTGCAGAACGTGTTTTTATTGTTGAAATACTTAGCTCACTGTCAAGCAACCCGTGTCTTTAGGCTGGTTGGTTAATGGGGCTTAAAGCCTGTCGACACACGAGGGACATTAAGGCAACATGTCACCTGTTAACCACCAGTCAAGAATACTTTAATACCAAACATGTGCTTACTGGGAGTAAATAATACCAAACATGTGCTTACTGGGAGTAAATAATACCAAACATGTGCTTACTGGGAGTAAATAATACCAAACATGTGCTTACTGGGAGTAAATAATACCAAACATGTGCTTACTGGGAGTAAATAATACCAAACATGTGCTTACTGGGAGTAAATAATACCAAACATGTGCTTACTGGGAGTAAATAATACCAAACATGTGCTTACTGGGAGTAAATAATACCAAACATGTGCTTACTGGGAATAAATAATACCAAACATGTACTTACTGGTAATAAATAATACCATACATGTGCATACTGGGAGTAAATAATACCATACATGTGCTTACTGGTAATAAATAATACCATACATGTGCTTACTGGGAATAAATAATACCATACATATGCTTACTGGGAATAAATAATATACATGTGCTTACTGGGAATAAATAATACCATACATGTGCTTACTGGGAATAAATAATACCAAACATGTGCTTACTGGTAATAAATAATACCAAACATGTGCTTACTGGGAATAAATAATACCATACATGTGCTTACTGGGAGTAAATAATACAATACATGTGCTTACTGGGAATAAATAATACCATACATGTGCTTACTGGGAATAAATAATACCATACATGTGCTTACTGGGAATAAATAATACCATACATGTGCTTACTGGTAATAAATAATACCAAACATGTGCTTACTGGTAATAAATAATACCATACATGTGCTTACTGGGAATAAATAATACCATACATGTGCTTACTGGGAATAAATAATACCATACATGTGCTTACTGGTAATAAATAATACCAAACATGTGCTTACTGGTAATAAATAATACCATACATGTGCTTACTGGGAATAAATAATACCATACATGTGCTTACTGGTAATAAATAATACCAAACATGTGCTTACTGGTAATAAATAATACCATACATGTGCTTACTGGGAATAAATAATACCATACATGTGCTTACTGGTAATAAATAATACCATACATGTGCTTACTGGGAATAAATAATACCAAACATGTGCTTACTGGGAATAATTAATACCATACATGTGCTTACTGGGAATAAATTAAACTAAGTGTATATATACTGCGATATATACATGTCATGTATACATGCACTGTTGCTCATACGACATGTACTCATCAGAATATACACTATGTATTCATGTATTCTTCACGTCATCGTATATAGTTGGTAGAGCGTCGTGAACTGTCATATTACACAAGAGTTGTTTGTTACATATACGTAAAAGTTACATGAAGTGGGACCTTCAGCGCCGGTGTTAAATTTGAAAGTCATTCACATACCTATATATAAAATTATCTGCAAAATATGCACGCTATCTGTGGCAAAAAAATGAATACATAAACAAAAAAGGGGTGATAAAAATTGAAATTTGAAAAATAAAAGGGCAAAAATTGCTTGTCCCCCCTCAATGTTGATGTGTGTGTCCCCTCCCTCCCTCCCTTCCTTCCTTACTGCCTCCCTCTCACTAGATCTCTCACAGTGTTGATGTCTCTCTATGTGTGCCCCCTCCCTTCCTTACTGCCTCCCTCCCACTAGATCTCTCACAGTGTTGATGTCTCTCTATGTGTGTCCCCTCCCTCCCTCCCTTCCTTCCTTACTGCCTCCCTCCCACTAGATCTCTCACAGTGTTGATGTCTCTCTATGTGTGCCCCCTCCCTTCCTTACTGCCTCCCTCCCACTAGATCTCTCACAGTGTTGATGTCTCTCTATGTGTGTCCCCTCCCTCCCTTCCTTCCTTCCTTCCTTACTGCCTCCCTCCCACTAGATCTCTCACAGTGTTGATGTCTCTCTATGTGTGCCCCCTCCCTTCCTTACTGCCTCCCTCCCACTAGATCTCTCACAGTGTTGATGTCTCTCTATGTGTGTCCCCTCCCTCCCTTCCTTCCTTCCTTACTGCCTCCCTCCCACTAGATCTCTCACAGTGTTGATGTCTCTCTATGTGTGTCCCCTCCCTCCCTTCCTTCCTTCCTTACTGCCTCCCTCCCACTACATCTCTCACAGTGTTGATGTCTCTCTATGTGTGTCCCCTCCCTCCCTCCCTCCCTTCCTTCCTTCCTTCCTTCCTTACTGCCTCCCTCCCACTAGATTTCTCACAGTGTTGTCTCTCTATGTGTGCCCCCTCCCTCACTTCCCTCCCACCCCCCTTTCGCATGTTACAAATAATTAAGAGAGGACGATACTGTCTGGCCCCTCCGTTTGTTCTCTCTTTGAACCCAGTCTTCCCGTCTCTCTCTTAAACTGCTGCTCCTTCGCCAATTGTTCACATTGTACTGGACGGCAGTACACTGAGCGTAGTACTGGTGTAGTGTGTTCAAGACAGCTGCTGACACTACAGAAAAAAAAATAAAAAAATAAAAAAGACTGCAAATCTCACTAAGGAGACAAAGTTAGGGGGTAAGCACAATGCAGAGCATATCACCAGACACATGCATAGCATCAACAGGATAGCCTTTGCAGCAAATGCTAGTTGGGCAAATAAATTAGCTTTCAAGAATCTCAAGGTCATACGCAACGTATATCAGGTCCATCTTGAAGTACGCAGCACCAGCATGGAACCCCCTCACCCAGTAAAGCAAATTAAGAAACAGGAGGGAGTGCAAAGGTATGCAACGAGACTAGTCGTAGTCCTACGAGGAGAGAGCAAAGGAACTGCACCTGACAATATTCACACCACACACTCCTCTCACACATCTCCACCCTTCTACTTCTCGCTGCAATGTTTAAAGCCCATGCCTCACACCCGCACACAAGTGTTGGTAGTATTTTTCCTGTAGGGATCATAGTGCACTTTGGGAATGGGAAATCAGATTTAATCAAGGGGGAAGAGTAGCTTCAATTCCTTGGATCGAGAGCCCTGGCGAGGGATTCATTGGAGTGATATTCTCATTTGAGCATTGTTGTCTTCAGCTGCCCTAGAGGATTGGTGCCAGGGTGTGCCACACTGCTGCTGGATGTAGGGATGATTGGTGCCAGGGTGTGCCACACTGCTGCTGGATGTAGGGAGGCTTGGTGCCAGGGTGTGCCACACTGCTGCTGGATGTAGGGAGGCCTGGTGCCAGGGTGTGCCACACTGCTGCTGGATGTAGGGAGGCTTGGTGCCAGGGTGTGCCACACTGCTGCTGGATGTAGGGAGGCTTGGTGCCAGGGTGTGCCATATTGCTGCTGGATGTAGGGAGGCTTGGTGCCAGGGTGTGCCACACAGTTGGTAGATGTAGGGAGTATTGGTGCCAGGGTGTGCCACACAGTTGTTGGATGTAGGGAGGCTTGGTGCCAATGTGTGCCACACAGTTGCTGGATGTAGGTAAGCTTGGTGCCAGGGTGTGCCACACTGCTGCTGGATGTAGGGAGGCTTGGTGCCAGGGTGTGCCACACTGCTGCTGGATGTAGGGAGGCCTGGTGCCAGGGTGTGCCACACTGCTGCTGGATGTAGGGAGGCTTGGTGCCAGGGTGTGCCACACTGCTGCTGGATGTAGGGAGGCTTGGTGCCAGGGTGTGCCATATTGCTGCTGGATGTAGGGAGGCTTGGTGCCAGGGTGTGCCACACAGTTGGTAGATGTAGGGAGTATTGGTGCCAGGGTGTGCCACACAGTTGGATGTAGGGAGGCTTGGTCCCAATGTGTGCCACACAGTTGCTGGATGTAGGTAGGCTTGGTGCCAGGGTGTGCCACACAGTTGCTGGATGTAGGGAGGCTTGGTGCCAGGGTGTGCCACACAGATGCTGGATTCAGGGAGGCTTGGTGCCAGGGTGTGCCACACAGATGCTGGATTCAGGGAGGCTTGGTGCCAGAGTGTGCCACACAGATGCTGGATTCAGGGAGGCTTGGTACCAGGATGTGCCACACAGATGCTGGATTCAGGGAGGCTTGGTGCCAGGGTGTGCCACATACATGCTGGATTCAGGGAGGCTTGGTGCCAGGGTGTGCCCCACACATGCTGGATGTGGGGAGGCTTGGTGCCAGGGTGTGCCACACAGTTGCTGGATGCAGGGAGGCTTGGTGCCAGGGTGTGACACTCTGCTGCTCCACCATCCTCCGTCCTCTATCACCCATGTGGGTTTGTTGCTTCTTAATATAATACAACTTTTTTGAAACATTTCCCCAAAACGTATGCAGTTTATTGATCCACGTCAAGACACCAGTGGTGTTTGCTGCTTAGACTAACAAGCCAGGCAGGTGTGGGCGGACGGAAGGCAGGTGTGGACGGACGGAGGGCACGTGTGGACGGACGGAAGGCAGGCAGGCAGGGACGGCCAGATGGACGGGAGGCAGGCAGACAGGTAGAGACGGACGGACGAAAGCAGGCAGGGGAGACTGACGGAGGGAAGAACTAATGGGAAAAACTTGAGAGACGAAGGAAAAAGATGGACAAGAGTGAGAGAGAGCATGAAGGGAAGAAGAGAGGAAGACAACAATTACTGAAGTTCACTGCAGGTCGAGTCTTAACTCTTAAAAATTTCTTCACTGGTTGGCACAGATACAGAACCAAGCCTGCATAATACAGGTACAGAACCAAAGCTGCATAATACAGGTACAGAACCAAAGCTGCATAATACAGGTACAGAACCAAACCTGCATAATACAGGTACAGAACCAAACCTGCATAATACAGGTACAGAACCAAACCTGCATAATACAGGTACAGAACCAAACCTGCATAATACAGGTACAGGACCAAACCTGCATAATACAGGTACAGGACCAAACCTGCATAATACAGGTACAGAAACAAACCTGCATAATACAGGTACAGAGCCAAACCTGCATAATACAGGTACTGAACCAAACCTGCATAATACAGGTACAGAACCAAACCTGCATAATACAGGTACAGAACCAAACCTGCATAATACAGGTACAGGACCAAACCTGCATAATACAGGTACAGAACCAAACCTGCATAATACAGGTACAGAACCAAACCTGCATAATACAGGTACTGAACCAAACCTGCATAATACAGGTACTGAACCAAACCTGCATAATACAGGTACAGGACCAAACCTGCATAATACAGGTACAGAACCAAACCTGCATAATACAGGTACAGAACCAAACCTGCATAATACAGGTACTGAACCAAACCTGCATAATACAGGTACAGAACCAAACCTGCATAATACAGGTACTGAACCAAACCTGCATAATACAGGTACAGAACCAAACCTGCATAATACAGGTACTGAACCAAACCTGCATAATACAGGTACTGAACCAAACCTGCATAATACAGGTACAGAACCAAGTCTTCTAACGTGACGGTTCTACCTAAACAGAACTTCTTCAAGTCTACAAATAACTGTTATAGTTCACTGTATCAGGTCTATAATCGTTATAGGCACACAGGGTAAGTACATTATACGTATTTTTACCCAGAATAATCCAACAAAGTCAGTGTGAGTCATTTCCATGAAGGACTTCAAAGGTGAACGGTATATCAAAGGTACTCACACACACACACACACACACACACACTACTAGGGAAGGATAAAATGATGGTGCTCTAGGCCTTTCATGTGGCAAGTGCAAAAGCTTCTTCAGGAGCAATGAAAGGAATGTAATGTGAAACTTCGATTGTTGATATATATATATATATATATATATATATATATATATATATATATATATATATAAAATATAAAGTTTTCTATTCAACAGTGATACTGAACAACACAAAAATGTAAAACTCAAAATTAGACATATAAACTATGTGTACATCAATGTATATTTTATGTGGTATATATATGTGTGTGTGTATTGTGCAGTGTAAGTCAGATGAATGATACAAAATAAGATATCAGTGAGTTCTGCATTATCTTTAAGATAATGTTTAGTTCGGGTTACAAACTGGTGTCTACTGTCAGTGGCCTTATGATACAGCAACCCATTATGTTTTATACCAGAAGATAGATAGATAGATAGAGAGAGAGAGAGAGAGAGAGAGAGAGAGAGAGAGAGAGAGAGAGAGAGAGAGAGAGAGAACTGTGGATGCTGTGGTGGTCACTTCCAAACTGCTTATTACTTAACTACCTAAATAACGTAAGCTTTCCCACCCGCCCTCCCTCCCTCCCTCTCTCTACTCTAGAGAAGTGGGGAAAACACACACACACACACACACACACAAACTACTATGGAAGGATAAAATGATGATGCTCTAGGTAAAGCTCATGGAACAGGGAGAGCAGAGACCCAGTAGCGGACAGCGAAGAGGCGGGGCCAGGAGCTGAGTCTCGACCCCTGCAACCACAATTAGGTGAGTACAATTAGGTGAGTACACACAGTGGCCACTTAATTAGGTACACATGTATACCTGCTTGTTAATACAAATATCTAATCAGTCAATCACACTGCAGCACCTCAATGGCTAAAAGCAAGCAGACACGGTCAAAGAGGTTCACTTGTTGTTCAGATTGAACATTAGAATGGAGAAGAAATGTGATCTAAATGACTGACTGTAGAATGATTGTTGGTGCCAGACAGACGGGCTGGTTTGAGTATCTCAGAAACTGCTGATCTCCTGGGATTTTCACACACAACAGTCTAGAATTTACAGAGATTGCAATGAAAAACACAAAGCATCCAGTGAGTGGCAGTTCTGTGGATGTAAACGCCTTGTTAATGAGAGAAGTCAGAGAATGACCAGACTGGTTCAAGCCGACAGGAAGGTGATAGAACCTCAAATAATCACACTTAACAACAGTGGTATGCAGAAAAGCCTCTCTGAACACACACGTCGAACCTAATTGGATGGGCTACAGCAGCAGACCACCACACCCCATCTACGAACAGGACCACTGATGGCTCAGCGGTCAAGTGCGTCTCGGAATTTTCACGTGCTACTCGGGTGGCGAGTTAAAGCATCGGGGGTTCGATTCCCGACCAGTGCAATTTATCTGATTATATATATGTGTGGACGGGGGGGGGGAGTGTCCGGTTGTTGTGCACCTGGAGTGAGTGCTGAGTACAGTGCTGAGAGTGCAAGATGAGTCTGACCCAGGGTAATTACTTGTGCAATGTATATAACAGACATCAGTACAATCGACTAATGACTCCAAGCTATTGTCAAAACAATTACAAGTTTGCCAATGTTTGTGAACAATGGCCTTTGTCTGCCTCTCTTTATAAGGTCGAGAATCACCAGCCTGGCTTATGTACGTACATACGCGCGCACGCACACGCGCGCGCGCGCGCGCACACACACACACACACACACACACACACACAGCACGAGTTTGGAACCCACACCTAGCCAAGCATGTAAGGAAGCTAGAGAAAGTGCAAAGATTTGCAACAAGACTAGTCCCGGAGCTAAGGGGTATGTCCTACGAGGAGAGTTAAGGAAGATCGACCTAAGACACTGGACGACATGAGAGATAGGGGGGATATGATAACAACATATAAAATACTGAGAGGAATCGACAAGGTGGACAGAGACAGGATGTTCCAGAGATGGGACACAGCAACAAGGGGTCACAGTTGGAAGTTGAAGACTCAGATGAATCACAGGGATGTTAGGAAGTATTTTTTCAGTCACAGAGTTGTCAGGAAGTGGAATAGTCTGGGAAGTGATGTAGTAGAGGCAGGATCCATACACAGCTTTAAGAAGAGGTATGATAAAGCTCATGGAGCAGAAAGTGACCTAGTAGCGGCCATTGAAGAGGCGGGGCCAGGAGCTGTGACTCGACCCCTGCAACCACAACTAGGTGAGCGCGCACACACACACACACACACACACACGACATCCACATGAACTACGGTGGTGTCAACAAAGCACTGTGAGGTCAGGGGACACTTCTTGCATGACCCAACCTCTCTCTCAGGCTATCATTTTATATTCCATTAGCAGGCAGGGAGAGGGAGGAAGGAAGGAGGAGGAGGCAAAAATAGAGAAAGAAGGAAAGAAGTAAAAGGAGGGAGTGAAAGATGTAATGAAAGATTAGGGAGAGATGGAAATTTTAGTATCACAGACTCGTAAAAGGTTGGGAAGGAGGAAGGACAGATGGAGGTAGGGAGGGAGGACAGATGGAGGTAGGGAGGGAGGACAGACGGAGGTAGGAAGGATAGACGCTGGTAGGGAGGGAGGACAGACGGAGGTAGGGAGGGAGGACAGACGGAGGTAGGGAGGGAGGACAGACGGAGGTAGGGAGGGAGGACAGACGGAGGTAGGGAGGGAGGACAGACGGAGGTAGGGAGGGAGGACAGACGGAGGTAGGGAGGGAGGACAGACGGAGGTAGGGAGGGAGGACATACGGAGGTAGGGAGAGAGGACAGACGGAGGTAGGGAGGACAGACGGAGGTAGGGAGAGAGGACAGACGGAGGTAGGGAGAGAGGACAGACGGAGGTAGGGATGGAGGGTATAGAACGGAGAAGTTATGGGCGAAGGGTAGGGAAACAGATGGTGGGGGAAGAGGGTTAATGGAGAGAGTATTGGGAAGGGAGAAGTGAGGAGGGAAGGGAGATAGCAGGAAGGTGATGAAGGCTAAGGAAAGGGGATCAAAAGGTGGGGTTGGAGGTCCAGGTGGTATTAGAAGAATCTGAAATAAGGAATGCCCAGAGACCTTTAGATTATAAATGAGGAACGTAGTGGGTGACCCTTCTTGCTGGTGGCGGTGGTGATTAATAGTCTGATAACAGTAGTTTTGTTGAGTGATAGTGGTGGTAGTCTGATAATAGCTGTGGTTGTCTGACAGTGGCAGTTGTGGTTTGATAATCGTAATGGTAGATGGGCAGATGGATATTTGACTTCCTAACTAATAGAACCCAAAGAGCGATAGTTAACAGTACAATCATAGGCTGCTACAGTGAACAGTTCTGTTCCCCGAGGCACAGTACTCGCTTCACTCCTCTTTCCCATATCTGACACAGACAGGGACATAAACCGTAGCTTTATACCATCCTTTACAGACGATATTAGAATCTACATAAGAGTGGCATGATAAATTAAGACACATGTACAACACTTGCGTATTTTAACTGTGGAAAAATTTCGCCACACGGTGGCTTCATCAGTCCAATACAAAGAAGAATGGTGAAGATCAGAAGTTTGAGGTAATCAGTCCTCAGCCTGGAGTCGATTACATCGACGAGTGTGGACCCACGAGTGTGGACCCACGAGTGTGGACCCTCGAGTGTGGACCCACGAGTGTGGACCCACGAGTGTGGACCCACGAGTGTGAACCCTCGAGTGTGGACCCTCAGAAGAAAAAAATATACAGCTTCTATTCCATTATTTTCGAGGCTCTCTCTCTCTCTCACACACACACATTGAGTATGTGTGTGTGTGTGTGAGAGAGAGAGAGAGAGAGAGAGAGAGAGAGAGAGAGAGAGAGAGAGAGAGAGAGAGAGAGAGAGAGAGAAAGCACCAGGTCTATCAGCAACACTTCCAGTATCTTTCAACCATCGCAATCCTGGATGAAAGAGCATGTAGCTGAGAGCTATGAAGACAGACACAGACACATACAGACGCCATAGAGTTGTCAGGAAGTGGAATAGTCTAGCAAGTGATGTAGTGGAGGCAGGAACCATACATAGCTTTAAGACGAGGTATGATAAAGCTCATGGAGCAGGGAGAGAGAGGACACAGTAGCGATCAGTTTAGAGTAAGTAAGTAAGTTTATTCAAGTATACACAAATACATTTACATAGAATTATCATACATAGCAGCATATGTGTAGAAAACCCAGGATAACCCAAAAAGGTCAGACAGAGTGACTTATTTCCAGGCAGGGCCAGGAGCTGAGTATCGACCCCTGCAACCACAATTAGGTGAATACAATTATGTGAGTACACACACACACACACACACACATACAAAATACTGCGGGGAATCGACAAGGTAGACAGGGACAGGATGTTCCAGAGAGGGAACACAGAAACAAGGGGACACAACTGGAAGATGAAGACTCAGATGAGTCAAAGGGATGTTAGGAAGCATTTCTTCAGCCACAGAGTAGTCAGGAAGTGGAATAGTCTAGAGAAAGATATAGTGGAGGCAGGAACCATACATAGTTTTAAGACGAGGTATGATAAAGCTCATGGAGCAGGGAGAGCAGAGACCCAGTAGCGGACAGCGAAGAGGCGGGGCCAGGAGCTGAGTCTCGACCCCTGCAACCACAATTAGGTGAGTACACACACACACACGAGTCGCAGATAAATAAAACTTATTGGGACTAGGTTTCGCTCTATGTAGAGTTAGCTCTTGGAAGGTTTCGCCGCAAAGGGCGAAACTCTCGACGAGCTCCACTCACCCTGTGAATAAATGCAACACCAAGCAGTACATTAAAACCAAAATAGTGACTTGACTAACCCCAATGTGTGAGCGAAACGTTGTCAAGGCAAATAGGTGTTGACACGCCATTATTGAGGCGGACTGCACCCGCGAGCCAAGAGGGCATTTCAATTACTGAAATATTGAAAAACCCACTTTATGTGTTGGCTTACCTTCGAGACTTCAACGATGGCTCTTACGGATGGTTTTCTGGCCGGCCATTGTAGCCTGATGGCACAGCTGTGATACACAGCTGCTGTGACACAGCTGCTGTGATACACAGCTGCTGTGATACACAGCTGCTGTGACACAGGGCTGTTGTTCGCATCCCAACACGAAATGGTTACTGAACAAGTATCTAGCTGTCGACAACTAAAACAGCTCTGTGCACAGGCTTCTATTAAAAGCAACATTGTCAAAAAGTTACATTAGTCCTAGGCCTTTTCTGGCCTTGTCGAGCGGTCGTGTACCTAACTTGTACCGCACACAGCATACAACACCCTACAATGAAGACCTGACACTTTACTGCTACATACAACACCCTACAATGAAGACCTGACACTATACTGCCACATACAACACCCTACAATGAAGACCTGACACTTTACTGCCACATACAACACCCTACAATGAAGACCTGACACTATACTGCCACATACAACACCCTACAATGAAGACCTGACACTTTACTGCTACATACAACACCCTACAATGAAGACCTGACACTTTACTGCCACATACAACACCCTACAATGAAGACCTGACACTTTACTGCTACATACAACACCCTACAATGAAGACCTAACCCTTTACTGCTACATACAACACCCTACAATGAAGACCTGACACTTTACTGCTACATACAACACCCTACAATGAAGACCTGACACTTTACTGCCACATACAACACCCTACAATGAAGACCTGACACTTTACTGCTACATACAACACCCTACAATGAAGACCTAACCCTTACTGCTACATACAACACCCTACAATGAAGACCTGACACTTTACTGCTACATACAACACCCTACAATGAAGACCTGACACTTTACTGCTACATACAACACCCTACAATGAAGACCTAACCCTTTACTGCTACATACAACACCCTACAATGAAGACCTGACACTTTACTGCTACATACAACACCCTACAATGAAGACCTGACTCTTTACTGCCACATACAACACCCTACAATGAAGACCTGACACTTTACTGCCACATACAACACCCTACAATGAAGACCTGACACTTTACTGCCACATACAACACCCTACAATGAAGACCTGACACTTTACTGCCACATACAACACCCTCAGTTCCTTCAAGTGGATATTATCTATCATCATTTAAGTGCCTTCAGAGGTGCATACGATGTTTCTTCCGTCCATTCACCACTTAAAACTCACACTTTCTCCAAGATACTCTACAGGGAATGAGGATCCCTCGATACTTGTTCGAAATGCGCACATCTGCGTTCTTCTCTTTTCCTGCCTTCATGTATTTACTCTTCTCTTGTATTGAGAAGCATTTATTAGAGTGAGATAGCTTATGAGTGCCAGTGCTTGTGGAATCAATAATCAACGTCTAACTTACATCAACCATTGGGAAGATATTGCTATTCTTACACTGCAGCAGCTGATAAAGGTGCGAGGTTAAAACCTGTGCACCCTGATGCGCCTGCATAACACACTCACATGCGCCTGCATAACACACTCACATGCGCCTGCATAACACACTCACATGCGCCTGCATAACACACTCACATGCGCCTGCATAACACACTCACATGCGCCTGCATAACACACTCACATGCGCCTGCATAACACACTCACATGCGCCTGCATAACACACTCACATGCGCCTGCATAACACACTCACATGCGCCTGCATAACACACTCACATGATCTTACATAACACACTCACATGATCTTACATAACACACTCACAAGCTCCTACATAACTAAAGCACTGAGAGATAAACAAAGGAAATTAATCCTAGTACAGTGATACCTGGAGCTGAGAGAGACAGGCAGCCACCACCATTATTACAATGTACCCACACTCTGCCTGTCAATGCAAACCCGTCCACCGTCGCCCATGCATCCAAACCACTCACCCACCCTACAAAACTCGCCCACCTATCACCTGAAATCAAAATATTTAGCATAGCCACCACCTGAACCCACCCTCTTTCCTGTTTCCGACCCACCCACCCACCGTTCAACCCCTTCTTGCCGCGCCCCTACCAGTCCACGCCCAACACCCCACGCCCATTCCCAACCCGATTAAACCAGGTTAATGTCCCGAGTTCTTTGCTGTTTGTACTCTTATGTTGCTCTATGGATGTGTACTTGAGCAGGTGTGCCAGTGTATGTGTATAGTACACATGTGGGGATTGTGGTTAGTGGTTGTGACTATATTGATCCACAAGCTGCGTTCACTCTGGATCACCCACCCACCCACCCATCCTTCCTCTCTCTCTCTCTCTCTCTCTCTATCTCTCTCTCTCTCTCTCTCTATCTCACACACACCAAACGTTCCCTTATTTTCCCCTCAATGATCTTTCTCTTGTCTATTTCCCCTCAATCTTGTCTCTCTCCCATCTTTATTGTCTTCCCTCTCTGGTGCCTATGTTACTTGCCGGCTTTCTTTCGTGTTCATCTCTCTCTCTCTTGTTTCCAATTCTTATTTATTCGTTGTTTTTCTCTACTGACAAATTATTAGTCTCCATAATCTTTGCTTAGCCAACTTCTTTGTTTTCCTTGTTTGCTGCATCTTCTTTACTCAAGTTTTTTTGCCTCGAGATTCTTTGCATGACCCTTCTGGGTTTAGCGCTTAACAATAATAATTCGAGATTCTTTGTTGACGACTTTCCTTGTTTTTTTTTTGCTTAAACCATCATTTATTGGTATCTTTGTTTCCGTGTTCCCTCGGGGTTTCTTTGTGCCTCGTCTTTGCAGTTTCCTTGTTTGTTGCATTTGTTTTTCGTTGTTTCACGAACTTTGTTAACAGGTAACAAAACTTATGCTTTTTTTCTTGCTAATTGGTACTCAGGGTCACATTCAGGTACTCTCAGTGATCTTGTGTACTACACACTGTGTACTTTCGTTAATGCTGTGTAGTAACTCACCACTGTACGCTTGTTAACCCTGTGTACTACATGCACCCTTGTGTACTAACTCGCCCCTGTGTACCCTCGTTAATCCTACAGTACACCCCTATGTACTCTAATGCTGTGTACTACATTGTGTACTCTCGTAAATGCTGCGTAATAACTCACCATTGCACTCTCGTTAATGCTGTGTACTAACTCACCATTGCACTCTCGTTAATGCTGTGTACTCTCGTTAATGTTGTCTACTAAATCACCATTGTACTCTGATTAATCCTGTGTACTACATCCCTGTGTACAAACTACCTTCTCTGTACCCTCGTTAATCCTGTGTACTAACTCGCTCACAATGAATATTTTCATTTACAATCTATCCCCTTCATTCAACCCCCACTATCCTCTCTATTCCTTCCACGTCTCCCCTACCTCAAACCCTCCCCGCCCACATGCCCCCACCCCCTCCCTCCCACCCGTATTCGCCAATACAGTATCTTCGCCGAAATTGCATGGGACCCGGGGAGGTTCCCGTGGCCGTGTGCGCTGCGCGCGACGTCTATCGTTATTCAATATATTACTTAACATTTTCCATTATGTTTCTGCATCGTAGTGTTGTCATGTTCCCCCTCGTCGTAGTGTTGTCATGTTTCCCCTCGTCGTAGTGTTGTCATGTTTCCCCTCGTCGTAGTGTTGTCATGTTTCCCCTCGTCGTTGTGTTGTCATGTTACCCTCGTCGTAGTGTTGTCATGTTACCCTCGTCGTTGTGTTGTCATGTTTCCCCTCGTCGTTGTGTTGTCATGTTACCCTCGTCGTTGTGTTGTCATGTTTCTCCTCGTCGTTGTGTTGTCATGTTTCTCCTCGTCGTTGTGTTGTCATGTTACCCTCGTCGTTGTGTTGTCATGTTTCCCCTCGTCGTTGTGTTGTCATGTTACCCTCGTCGTTGTGTTGTCATGTTTCCCCTCGTCGTTGTGTTGTCATGTTACCCTCGTCGTAGTGTTGTCATGTTTCCCCTCGTCGTAGTGTTGTCATGTTACCCTCGTCGTTGTGTTGTCATGTTACCCTCGTCGTTGTGTTGTCATGTTACCCTCGTCGTAGTGTTGTCATGTTACCCTCGTCGTAGTGTTGTCATGTTTCCCTCGTCGTAGTGTTGTCATGTTACCCTCGTCGTAGTGTTGTCATGTTTCCCCTCGTCGTAGTGTTGTCATGTTACCCTCGTCGTAGTGTTGTCGTTTCCCTCGTCGTAGTGTTGTCATGTTACCCTCGTCGTTGTGTTGTCATGTTTCCCTCGTCGTTGTGTTGTCATGTTACCCTCGTCGTAGTGTTGTCATGTTTCCCTCGTCGTAGTGTTGTCATGTTACCCTCGTCGTAGTGTTGTCATGTTTCCCTCGTCGTAGTGTTGTCATGTTACCCTCGTCGTTGTGTTGTCATGTTTCCCCTCGTCGTAGTGTTGTCATGTTTCCCCTCGTCGTAGTGTTGTCATGTTACCCTCGTCGTAGTGTTGTCATGTTTCCCCTCGTCGTAGTGTTGTCATGTTTCCCTCGTCGTAGTGTTGTCATGTTTCCCCTCGTCGTTGTGTTGTCATGTTTCCCCTCGTCGTTGTGTTGTCATGTTACCCTCGTCGTAGTGTTGTCATGTTTCCCTCGTCGTATGTTGTCATGTTACCCTCGTCGTAGTGTTGTCATGTTTCCCTCGTCGTAGTGTTGTCATGTTACCCTCGTCGTTGTGTTGTCATGTTACCCTCGTCGTAGTGTTGTCATGTTTCCCTCGTCGTAGTGTTGTCATGTTACCTCGTCGTTGTGTTGTCATGTTACCCTCGTCGTAGTGTTGTCATGTTTCCCTCGTCGTTGTGTTGTCATGTTTCCCCTCGTCGTTGTGTTGTCATGTTTCCCTCGTCGTTGTGTTGTCATGTTTCCCCTCGTCGTTGTGTTGTCATGTTTCCCCTCGTCGTTGTGTTGTCATGTTTCCCCTCGTCGTAGTGTTGTCATGTTTCCCCTCGTCGTAGTGTTGTCATGTTTCCCCTCGTCGTAGTGTTGTCATGTTTCCTCTCGTCGTAGTGTTGTCATGTTTCCCCTCGTCGTAGTGTTGTCATGTTTCCTCTCGTAGTGTTGTCATGTTTCCCCTCGTCGTAGTGTTGTCATGTTTCCCCTCGTAGTGTTGTCATGTTTCCCCTCGTCGTTGTGTTGTCATGTTTCCCCTCGTCGTAGTGTTGTCATGTTTCCCCTCGTAGTGTTGTCATGTTTCCCCTCGTCGTGTTGTCATGTTTCCCCTCGTCGTAGTGTTGTCATGTTTCCCCTCGTAGTGTTGTCATGTTTCCCCTCGTAGTGTTGTCATGTTTCCCCTCGTCGTAGTGTTGTCATGTTTCCCCTCGTCGTTGTGTTGTCATGTTACCCTCGTCGTAGTGTTGTCATGTTTCCCCTCGTCGTAGTGTTGTCATGTTTCCCCTCGTCGTAGTGTTGTCATGTTTCCCCTCGTCGTTGTGTTGTCATGTTACCCTCGTCGTAGTGTTGTCATGTTTCCCCTCGTCGTAGTGTTGTCATGTTTCTCCTCGTCGTAGTGTTGTCATGTTTCCCCTCGTCGTTGTGTTGTCATGTTTCCCCTCGTCGTAGTGTTGTCACGTTTCCCCTCGTCGTAGTGTTGTCATGTTACCCTCGTCGTAGTGTTGTCATGTTTCCCCTAAGCGTAGTGTTGTCATGTTACCCTCGTCGTAGTGTTGTCATGTTACCCTCGTCGTAGTGTGATGAGTGACGTCAGGAACACTGATGAGTGACGTCAGGAACACTGTGATGGGTGACGTCAGGAACACTGTGATGGGTGACGTCAGGAACACTGTGATGGGTGACGTCAGGAACACTGTGATGGGTGACGTCAAGAACACTGTGATGAGTGACGCCAGGAACACTGTGATGAGTGACGCCAGGAACACTGTGATGAGTGACGTCAGGAACACTGGGATGAGTGACGCCAGGAACACTGTGATGAGTGACGCCAGGAACACTGATGAGTGACGGTTTACAAGCAGGACGATCATGCCTGTCACAGCTGCTGAACCACTATGACAGAATTACGGAACCTTTGGAAGACAACTAAAATGCAGATGTGATTGATATACACAGACTTTGCAAAGGCATTTGACAAATGTGACCACTGGGTGATTGCACACCAAATGAGGGCCATGGGCATTACGGGAAAGGTGGGCAGATGGATTTTCGAGTTCTTAACACACACACAACATAAAAAGTAGTAGTAAACAGTAAAATCCAGCATCAGCGAGGTAAAAAGCTGAGTTCCCCAAGGCACTGTCCTGGCACCTCTCCTGTTTCTCATCCTCATAGCAGACAAACACCCGTCACATTTTGTATCATCATTTGCAGATTACACTAAAATAAGCATGAAAGTCCCTACGGTAGAAGACACTGAAAAATTATAAGAAGATATAAGCAGTGTTTACCAGTGGGCAGTAAAGTACAGGTTAGGTTAAGTAAGGTTCATCAGGAAACAGGACAAGTGTTTCCTGACGCGGGTCTTAGTCAGATGATGACCCCGCCGTTGGAGCTTATGGTCATCTGACCGAGGCCTTCCGTACATGCTATGCTTCAACGGCTTAAATGATGAATTCAAAAGGAACACTGTATACAAAACTCAAAGAGGATCGTCAAATAGAACGAAAGGAACAAGTGAAAGGCTTGGGAATAATTATGTCAGCTGACCTTTCAAAGAACACAAGACAAAGGTCACGACAGCCAGGAGGATGACAGGGTGAGTAATGAGAACTTTCAAAAGGGAAATAATGCCAATGGTGATACTTTTAAAGTCGCTAGTGCTCCCTCATTTGAAATATTGTTCAGTGTTGACGGGCCAGTTCAGGGCTTGAGAAATATCAGAGCTGAAACAAATACAAAGATTGTTTACGACTCACATTGAGCCAGTAAAGTTGGGAATGCCTTAAATGTGTTCACTGGAGCGGAGGAGAGAAACATATATACCTGGAGAGTAGTCGAGGGCCTGGTCCCAAATCTATAAACTGCCATAACATGAGTGAGAGATAAGGGAGTAAGTGCAAAATGAACCCAGTGAAAAGCAGGGGTGCTTTGGACCCAATAAGGGAACACTGTATCAACATCCGTGACTGTGGATTATTCAACATCTTACCGGAAAGTATCAGAAACACTGCTGGAACAAGTGTAGAAGCCTTCAAAATAAACCTGGACAAGTATCTTCACCAGGTGCCAGATCAACCAAGCTGTGATGGATATGTGGGGCAGAGGGTCTCCAGCAGCAACAGCCTGGTTGACCAGGCTAGCACCAGACGAACCTGGCCATGACCAGGCTCCGGGAGTAGTAAGACTCTCGAAACTCATCAAAGGTCTATCTATGAGTGACGTCAGGAACACTGTGATGAGTGATGTCAGGAACATTCCTGTGTTTTGAGGTTTGGGGTTCGAACATAGTGCTACGACTGAAGTAATACACTACAGCTCTGAAAAGGGCTTGCTGGTATACAATGGGTCGTCTGCCAGGTATCCAAACACATCCCTTCAACTTGACTCCTTCATCTCGTGGGCACACCAAGGGTTTTGAACCGAAGGTCAGCATCAGAGACCAAAACATTCCCAAGCCGTGACGACTATACCACTGACAGCTCGGATTACGCTACATGCAGGACCTCCCCGTCATGAAGACACACATTCTAATGCATAAAATATAAATGGACCGGCAGATGCGAGATGAAAATTAGGCAGTGATTCTATACAATGCAAATTATAATTATAATAATGGGGGAGCGCTAAAACCGTAGGATTATACAGCGCATGTGGTGGAGGGGGGGGAAGGTGATGGAAGGTATTCAGTATACAATGCAAAGAATGTTGTATAAGAAAACAAATACTCTTAGATCATATGGAGAGCATAGTCAATCTTTGTGGATCGTAGTGGATACCAGAGATCGATTGCTATTCAGGTGGGCTACAGGTTTTGGTTGAAATTATGCTATACTACTGTGATAAGTGACGTCAGGGACACTCCTGAAGGTGACATCAATAATGTGCAGGGTTATCACAAGTGTGTTTCGGTGATGACATTAAAGAGGTAGGCACTAAACTGACGTCTTTTATAATTATTATTACTATGGTGTAGTAGTTTGCATTTGGGAAGAGGCATAGAACACCTGGTGTACTAACCTGGTTATCCTCGGAGCCGCCCCGGGAGCGGGCGAGCACAGGTGCCCAGGGCGAGGTAGAGGCGGAGGAGAGAGAGGACACCGTGGAGGTGGAGGTGGTCGAGGGAGGGCACCACGTGGAGGGGCTTTGGGCATGAGCATTCATCTGGTGGAGGGAGTCCAGCAGGTCCTGTGCCCATATCGACCACTCATTGCCCATGCTTCTGTCAGAACTCTGAGACGTGAGTGACCATGACGGACGCATAAGGGCGTGTTCTGACCTGCTACGGCCGCCCACGCCGCCCGCGTCCTCACGCTCCTTGGAATGGGCGTGGGAAACCCGGCGGTGCGGTAGGGGTTGGTTGAGGCTGTGCTCTGAGCGTGCAAATCGGTGTCTTGCTCGGAACACTCGTGTGGGATGTTCGGTGTCTGGGAGCGGTGGACCCCTGGAGCCAGCACCACACAGACGGTGAACCAGTGTGTCCCGAGCCTGCATGAACACTCCCCTGGGAGAGTCTCTAGGCTCCGGCGGGAGGGCCGGCACAAGAGGCGGACTGTCAGAATAGTTCACACTACAGTCAAGGCGAGACACACTACGAGCCCGCGCTGGCGTCTCTCTGGACTTATCTTCTGAAGAGTCTCCCTCAGTCACGCCCAGAACCTCGCATGACCTGGCCAGATGAGGTCTTTGTGGTGGGATGTAGGGCATGGTGAGCACTAGGGCGCTAGTGAGACCCCCGTGGTGGGTCCCTGCAGCGGGAGAGAGAGGAGGACCTTCCTGGTGGGTTCCTAGAACCGGGGAGGAGCTCGGAGGCAGCAGTGGAGGTTCTTTATCCAGACTGTCCACGCTGGAGGTGGCTGGCGTTGAGCTGAGACTCTCTGGGCCTCCCTGCAGATCTGCCTGGGACTCTCTGACCTGTACAGCGTCGTTAGTCAGACATGGAGAGGACCTGGAACCACTACGGTGAAGCCGCTTCTTGGCAGGTCCTTGCGAGGCACCGCGGCCCAAAGGCGACCCCAGCAGCCAAGTAGAGGACTTAGCATGGCGTCTGAGGGGCGCTGAGGGCCCAGGGCCCCTTTTTCCTATGTCCCGGGAGCCCATGTCCATCAGCCCCAGGCAGCGGGACACGTCCACCACCCACGACATCGTGACACATGGGTCCCCCTTGCACTACCACCAACACTCATCCAAGTATCCTTAGGTAAACCCTCTCCACAACACTCAAAAACTTTCACACCCTCACTTTTTAACACTATATCCTTATCTCGTAGGGCGTGTGTGGCGGCGTGTGAACCTTCACAGGGACCAGTAGCAGTAACTGCTGTGTCCAGCAGTCATCTGGTGGCCCGGGGCGCTGGCTAGGTGCGTTAGGGTCGGGAGGAAAGTGGCAGATTATGGGAGTAGTGAAGCTGTCATCAACCTCCAAGGAGTGTAGGGGGAGTGGCCACCACAACACGCGCCCCCACCCACCTCCTCCTCCACGTGCTGCTCTTGTACCTCGTCCACACACGCCTTCCACACATCAATGTCCATTCCACCAGTAACCATAGAGCATTTTTTTCATTCAGAAAATAATATGAATCAAATATTTCTTATAGGTCTTTGAAACCTTCTACTGCTTTTTTATCCGAAATAATCATTTCTTTTCTTTATAACTAAGGTAAATGCATAATATATTGTGTTTAGTCTTTCAAAAAGGGAGGTAGAGAGCGTCGACAACACTGATGCTCACAGCACAGGCGCCACACGCCAACTGCTGAACCTGAACCTTCCTTACTCCACCACTCCCGTCCCGCACACCAACACCACACTTGGCGGAGCCTCAACATCGCGACCATTCTACATTTCGCCATAAATACAACGAAAGACATACCATCAAAGTAAAAAAAATCAGTATACCACATCAAAGAAAATAATGAGTACCATCATGAGTAATAATGAAAATGCAGAATTACCTGGGACAATACTTTCTCAGCAAGCATTCGCGAAAAAAATGCGTCGCATGTCAAGTTTCCCTTCATGAGCATTGTGCTTTCCGGACTAAGCAAATCTCAGCGGCTCTACGCTGATTTCTCTCATACAATGGTGCTCCAAACTTCACTAGCAAGCTTGACTAGCTAATTAAACCCAGTTCCACGAAATTTTCATAAAAACCTATACGCCTACGAACACAGTGGCATAGAGAGTGTAAAGAACACAAGGTGTGGGCCAGGCCAGCAGCAGCAGCAGCAGCAGCAGCTGGTGGTGATCACAAGGTACTGCAATAAAAACAGGTCCCACCCTTGGTGATTTACCTTCCCCGAGGCCCTACTACCCTACACACTATATTAATGAATAATCAATGTTCAGCTATTATAAATGAGACTTATCCTGTAAGAATCAATACACAAACATATTAATATTAGCAGTTTGCGAGGCTTTACCAAGACAGCGCAGAGAATGCCTCACCTCATTTATCGAGGACCCACCTGCAGATATGTCTATGCCCAAGTAAGTAAATATATTCACTTTTCCTTACTATATCCTCCCAGTTTGATATCCAATATTTCAGTGCCTAGACATTTATGTTACTCTCATCATCATCCTCTTTTCTGTGTACTTTGAATTTCCTTCTACACTGTAGAACCTTCCAAAATTCATCTTCATTCTCTCAAATCCACACCACACACTCTTCTTGTCTCCACACACTCTTCTTGTCTCCACACACTCTTCTTGTCTCTCTTCCACACACTCTTCTTGTCTCTCTTCCACACACTCTTCTTGTCTCTCTTCCACACACTCTTCTTGTCTCTCTTCCACATACTCTTCTTGTCTCTCTTCTATACACTCTTCTTGTCTCTCTTCTATACACTCTTCTTGTCTCTCTTCCACATACTCTTCTTGTCTCTCTTCTATACACTCTTCTCTCTCTTCCACACACTCTTCTCGCCTCTCGATGTATAAACACAATAACCCACTTCTCATATCCCACTCTAAATACATAATTATTGAATTTGTACATTTATACCCATCCTTTCTTTCCACTGCTGGTCAAGTATCTTCACCAGGTGCCAGATCAACCAGGCTGTGGTGGATATGTGAGGTAACGGGCCTCCAGCAGCAACAGCCTGGTTGACCAGGCAAGCACCAGACGAGCCTGGCCCATGGCCGGGCTCAGAGAGTAGATAAACTCTCGAAACTCTTCAAAGGTATATCAGCATTGCATGCCCAGCCCTGGTTGTGTGCGGGTGCTCGTGGTGTCCTCTGGTGGCCGTATCGTGAAATTTTATTTTCACTGTCATGGAGGCCGGTTACAGGAGGAGAGTTAACACCATTGGAATTGAGGTTCTACAGGGAGCGGTGTACCCATCCAATGTGGATGTTGTTCTGCCAGCACTTCTACGTGACGTTCTAGGCGCCGACCATTCAGAACTGTACGGCATATCTTTGAATGGGGCGAGGAGACTATTTGTGAAATTTGCTTGCACGGAGGCTTACCACAGGATCGTGGATAAGTTTCAGGACAAAAGGTTGGTGGTAATGGAAGGACTAGTGGTATGTGTACGTGACATTTCAGCCACTTATAAGTGGATAAAATTGAGGAACGTGCCGTTTGAGGCGGCAGAATGTGATGTCACTGAAGTCATGCAGAAATATGGAATTGTTCATGCTGTAACTGTTGGACGGTGGACAAAGGGGCCCTATGCTGGTATGTTGGAGGGACGTATTCGGTCAAGATGACGTTACGTCAGGCAATCCCTTCGTACGTACTAATGTCTGGTTTTCGCACGCAGGTGTATGTCACTTATGTTGGGCAGGCCCGTACCTGTCGGTTATGCGGACAGCAGGCACCTGGCGGTGGATTGTATTCGAAGGCAGACGGATGTGCGGCCAGGTGAGGAGGCTGGTGTGCGGACGGAGCAGGCTTCAGCAGTTTCTACAGAAGAACAACGTGTGGACGAAGGGAAGGAGGGCATGGTGCGTAAGTCGTGGAGTGAGGAAATGGATCAGGTGGACAGGCAGAAGGAGGAGGAGGGTAAGGTGTCGTCTGAGGCATCGGTGGTGCAGAGTACCGCGTCTGTTGACGAACATCAGGGTTTGCCTGGGGAGGAGGCAGAGATCTTGCAGGATTTGAGAGAGTTCATACAGGGAGATCCCTTATCGATGGAAGAAGTCTCTGCACTGGTGCAGGGTGGGGCACAGAATGATTTTCATGTGAATGTTGTGGAGAAAGACATGTGTGGGAAGAGAATAATGTTCATGTATCTGTGGTAGTGGCAGAGGTTCATAGGGAGGAAGAAATGGAGTTGATTGAAGAGAAAGGTGCGTCCAGGAAAAGGCCGGGAGAGGAGTCTGAGGATGACTTGTTGACGGCGGCGCAAAGGCCTGGGAAAAAGGTGTGGGCAGAAGTGGTTCAGGGGAAAGGGGCAAGATCGAAAGGTCATGGTGCTGCTGGGGTAGTGAAGGAGGATGAGAGGGGTAGGAGGGGAAAGGATGGGGAGGGGAATATGAAATTGGAGAAGAGAGTACTGAAGCAGAAGGGCAAACCACAGTCTTATATTTCAGGTGTGTAACAATAAACGTGAATGGCCTCAGGAATGAGGTAAAACGCAAATGGGTGGAGGTTACTTTGAAAAGGTGGAAAGTTGATGTCGTCTTTATACAGGAGCATAATTATAGGAAGGGTAATGAGATTGTGGTGAAGGGGTATAGGATTTTTGCGTGTGATGCCAGGGCGTTTAAAGGGGGTGTGTTGGTAGGAATCAGTGAGTCAAGCCCATTCACCTTGGAGTCTTGGGAGGACGTGGGAGGTAGAGTAGTTAGAGTGAACGGGGATTGGGGTGGGGTGCAGGTGAGCTTCTTGGGTGTGTATATGCCAGCCATAGGAAATAGGAGTATAAAGGATGATTTTGTTAATAATGAATTGACGTATGCTGTCCGAGGTTTGCCTCAGGTGTCTATAATTGCTGGTGATTGGAATTGTGTGATTAGGATAAGGGACGTGGAACCACGGGGAGGGGGGTGTGTGTTGGGGTCTTTGAGGGAGTGTTGGGGGCAGTGGGTGTGGTAGACGTGGTGGGGGGACGTGGAGAGTTGGTGGAATACACATTTGTGAGGAATGCTTATGCGGCACGATTGGACAGAATATATGTGACGAGGGCGGTGGAAGTTCGGAGGGTGGAATGTGTAGATGTGGGTTTTTCGGACCATAGGGGTGTGTTGTTTGAAGGGGGGTGGGATGGGGTGGTGAGTGTGTATAAGAGTTATTGGAAATTGAATACGAGATTGTTGGAGAGGGAAGGGGGGGTAGAGATGTTCGAAGAATGGTGGAGGGGGTGTGGAAGGGGGGGTGGGGGTGACGAATGGGGTTGTCAGGTGGTGGATGGAGAAGGGGAAAGAGGAAATTCGGAAGTTTTATGGGTGGGTCGGTAGGGAAGAGAGCAGGAGTAGGTTTGGGTATCAGAAATATTTGGAGGGGTTGTTGCGTGATTGTCAGGTGGGGGATTGGGGGGGGAGGAGTAAGGAAGAGGTGGTGGATTTGAGGGATAGGTTACGGGAATTACAAGAGGAACGTTTTCATGCTTTAAGGGTTAGGAGTGGTATGGAGGAGGTATTATGGGGAAATAAGGCTTCGAAGGTGGTTTTACGGAATTTCCAGAAACGCAGGAGGGGGATGTTAATTTCGTCTCTAAAGGTAGAAGGGGGGGTGGCTGGGTATCAGGAAGGGAGGGTTTTGCAAACGACGGAGGGTATGGGGGGGTACGCGGAAGGATGGTTCCGTGGTCAATATGAGAAGGGGAAGGTTAATCAGGTGGATAGAGATGGGTTGTTGAGGGGAATAGGGAGATTATTGAGTGTGGAGGAGGGGCAAGAGTGTGGGGCTGAGATTGTGGAGGGGGAGGTATGGGAGGCGGTGAAGGGATTGAGGTTAGGGAAGTCACCTGGGATAGACGGGTTGCCGGGGGATCTGTATGTCACTCATTGGGAGGCTTTAAAAGGGGTACTAGTGAGGTTGTTCAATGGGTTGAGGGAGGAGGGTTTTATGGGGGAATCTATGAGGACTGGGGTGGTAGTTTTGGTGGCGAAGGGTGATTCACCTGAGGGCCTAAGTGATTATAGGGGTTTGGCTATGTTGACGGCGGATTACAAGATTTTCGCAAAGATATTGGCAAACAGGATCAAGAGGGGTTTAGGGGTTTTTTGCATGGGGGTCAATTTGGGGTGCCTGGAAGGAGTATTCGTACGGGGCATCGGAGCATTAAGCAGTTTATTGAAGATAGCGAAGAGGGGGTGCTAGGATTGGATTGGCAGAGGGCATATGACAGGGTTGATAGGAAATGTTATTCAAAATTTTGGAGAGACAAGGTTTTGGGGCAGGGGTGGTAAGGTGGGTTGAAACATTGTATGCAGGTGCGTTAATACGGGTGCAGATTAATGGGAATGTGGGAAGGGCGGTGGAAATGAGGAAGGGTCTGCGGCAGATCCTTTTTGCACTTTTACAGGATCCTTTTTATAGATTAGTGGAAAAGGGGTTGAGTACAGGGTCTGATGGGATGGAGGAGGTAGGGGGTATAATTGGCTATGTTGATGATACAACGGTGTTAGTCAGGAAGGAGTGGCAATTGAGTGTGTTGAATGGGTTGGTAGAAAAGTTTGGGAGGGGGACAGGGATGAGGGTTAATAGGGAGAAGTCCAATTTATTGGAGGTTGGCAGTTGGTCTGGGGGAACGTTGGGGTCGAGGAGGGGTTGGAATTGTGTGGAGACGATTAAAATATGTGGTATTGTTTTTAGTGCAGAAGCGATGGTGGCGAGGGGGGTGAATTCAAGGATGGTAGTGGACGAGGCGATTGGGAGGATGAGGGGTTGGGGAGGCGGTGAGCTGACATTAATGCAAAGGGTGATAGTCATTAATGCATTGGTGTATAGCAAATTATGGTTTAGGGCGGTGGTATATCCCCTCTGAGGTGGATGTGCAACGTTTGTTGAGTAACGTTTTGAAATTTATTTGGGGGAATGGGAGACACTGGCTGAGTAGGGAGGTCGTGGAAACAAAGACGAGGTGGGGAGGGTTAGGGTTGATACCATTGAGGTGTAGGTTGAGAAGTGTTTTCGTGAGGCATGAGTATCTGATGAGGGGAGGGGAAGGGGGACGAAGAGTGGGTTAGTAATGAAGGAGGTGCGTAGGTGGTGGAAAGGAAGGAAGTTTTGTTTTGTGAGAATATTTTAAGGGGGTTATTGGTGATGAAAGAGCCAGGGAAGAGTAAGGTGAGTAGGTTGGATAGGTTGGGAATGGAGGGGAGGGTGGTGCAGGGGAGTGGGGTTTATCCTCTGTATGATTGGCAGGGAATATGGAGGTGGTTTCACAAGTTAAAGTTGCATCCTAGGGTGAGGGAGATAGGGTATAGGTTTTTGCAGGGGTTTTTTGGGTTCTAAAGCACAATTATATATCATGGGGTTGATAAGTGAGGGGTTTGTAGTAGATGTGGCGAAGTGGAAACGGCATATCACGTCGTTTATTTTTGTGGAGGATTGCAGGAGGTGAGAGAATGGTTTGGGGGGGTGTTACGACAGGTGGGGAAAGGAAGTTTCAGTTCTGAGGGCGCTGAGTTTGGATTTGGGGCAGTTTTCGGACAGCATACGCAGGGGTTTGTCTTATTTGGTATTAGATTATGTATATATTTCTTGGAGGTATAGGGACGAGGAGGGGAGGGCTCGTATTGGGGCATTAGGAGCAGCTTTTTATAGGACTAAGTGTAGGAATAGGGTTTTATATGGTAGGGCGTGGGAAGAGGCTTTTTCGCAGGCTTATCGAGGGATGACAGTGTATGGGTTAAGGGGAGTGGGGATGGAAAGGATTAGCATGGGTAGGGGGAGGGATGGGTCAGGGGTGGTGCTCGAGGATAGGTTGAGGTAGAGGGAGCATGTAGATAGTGGGGTAGGGGGTTTCAGGGGTAGGCAGTTAGGTTGGGTGTGTGTATATCAGTGGGGAAGAGGCTGGGGTGGTTTCTGCTTCAGTACTTTTCTGAGAAGGTGCTTCCATTATGTTAGGCAGGAACGTAGAATGGATCAAAGGTGGATTCATTGGTTGCGTAAGTTAAGGTATGTGAGTTATTATTGGGCTTAAAGAGGTGTGGTGATTTGACATTGTGTGAGGGGGTTCAGGACCTCTGAGGTACCCAAAGAATGGTGGAGATTAGAGTGCCATAAGTTTTGGTTGGTTACAGAAATCCTGGTGGGATTGATTACTGTTTTTGTGCTGAAAAATTGATTGTCATCTTTTATTTATGGCCTTATGTGTACGGTCGTTATTGAAAGGTGTTAGTGGATTGTGTTACCTGAGTCTTGCGATGTAATGCAGAATGTTTTATATGAAAATTATTTTTTTGAACGTATCGTGTGTGTGTGTGAATCATAATAACATATTTAGCTGTATATGGGGTTGTTTTTCAAGGGGGGGGGGTGGGAGTGTTGGGTTATTTTGGTTGTATTAAGGAAGTGTTTAGCTCTTCATGTTTATCCTTTGAAAATTTTTATGTATGTGTATATAGGTATCGTGTGCACTGTAGGTTGCAATTCATGGCCTTCTGTGAAAGGTCGTTCAAGAAATGTGTTCTTTGGTTTCTGTTACCTGTAGTTGCAGAGTATTATAGTATAAAGAAATTTTTGTAAGGGTTTGTGTGTGTGGGTCAATACTCCATATTTAGTTGTATATGGGATTGTTTTCCAAGGGAGGGTGTGCTGGATTGTATATTGAAGTGTTAAGCTTTTAATGTTTATCCTTTGGGACATTATACTTTTGTGTATATGGAGACATGGTGAAGTATTTTTAAGGGATGAGGATGGAAAGGTTGTTATCAAGTATATTGTGTTTAATGTAATCCAGCATGGGAGTATATATATTATTACATATACGTTTTATGTGTTATATGTCTCAAGTTTGTCATATTACGTGTGTTTGTTGCATTGGGGTAGCATGTTTTGTCTTATGACCTTAAACTTAAGTGATTGCACATTGGTGGAATGGTGATGTTATTGGAAGAGCTTGTAGTTGTTTAGGTGAGTCTAGCAGTGTATACGTAGAATTACAGGTTGGTTTTTGTATATATTTGTCTGTTCTGGGAATGACAGGAATCTTGTTGTGTTTTGTAATTTTTTTATGATAAGGTGATTTTGGTGTAGGGAAGTTACAAGATGCAGTTTTTGGCTTAGATGCAGGCTATTATGTACATGGTAATATATATGTCATGTTTGTATTTTGTAGTTTCAATAAAATATAAAAAAAAAAAAAAAAAAAAACTCTTCTTGTCTCTCTTCTATACACTCTTCTTGTCTCTCTTCTATACACTCTTCTTGTCTCTCTTCCACATACTCTTCTTGTCTCTCTTCTATACACTCTTCTCTCTCTTCCACACACTCTTCTCGCCTCTCGATGTATAAACACAATAACCCACTTCTCATATCCCACTCTAAATACATAATTATTGAATTTGTACATTTATACCCATCCTTTCTTTCCACTGCTGGTCAAGTATCTTCACCAGGTGCCAGATCAACCAGGCTGTGGTGGATATGTGAGGTAACGGGCCTCCAGCAGCAACAGCCTGGTTGACCAGGCAAGCACCAGACGAGCCTGGCCCATGGCCGGGCTCAGAGAGTAGATAAACTCTCGAAACTCTTCAAAGGTATATCAAAGGTATTAAATCTAGCTACTCCTTCAAACGCTCCGGTTCTCTCTCAGAAACACAATTTTTCCTCACTTTTAGTTTTTACTCATTTACTCCCACCTCTTTTTGCTCTACTTCCCTTAATGTCAGAACGCTCAGGTGTTTATCATAACATTAAGAATCAATTCTTTATCAGAACTTCATCCCCACACACACAAGCAGCCTGACTTTCAAATTTAATTCCTTGTCTTTTTTAGTAATTGGTAAGTTTACAATAATAAGAGTAAAAATAAAAATATGTATATATAAATGAAAAATTGGGAAAGGGTTGGACCACGCATAACATTGTCACGTGACCGGCAACAGCCCCATGTCCCATGACAAGCAAGTCAATAAGCTGGTGTAGCACACCAGCTGTGAGCACACCAGCTGTGAGCACAGTGTCATCCCTGCTCAGGGACAACACCCACACACATTACCAACATTCATCAGCGGCTTACGTTAGGCTGACAGATAAGACTGAAACCTTCAGAACAAGGGTCGACAATGGCCAAACTATCAGTCAGTGAAGCTTCAGTTATTAAGTTATTAAGCCTGTGTCATGCACTCTGAACCATGTAGTGGTTCAGGACATTACTAGGCGCTGCTTTCTGACCACCTGTCAAACTTACACCCTACTAACCATCACTAGGTGGTAGTAAGCCAGGGTTTTTGTGAACGGTGTGAATGACGTAGCTGGTGTTTGCCAGCGCATGCTAAGCCAGTTATGAGTCATAGATTGACAAAGACACAAAGAGACAAGAGACACTTGTCCTGTGTGCTGACTACGAGTGCAAACATTACGACATGTTTCCTTAACACACCTGTTCTCCCTGTTCACCTATCAGTAAAATAGGTACCTGGGTGCTAATCGACTGGTGTGGGTCGCATCCTGGGGACAAAACTGACCTAATTTGGCCGAAATGCTTTGCAATAACAAGCGGCTTTCTATATAGTATTATGCCATTAATTTCAGCTAGGCCTGTATACTTTGTACATATACATGAAGAAATAGACATTATTATTATTATTATTATTATTATTATTATCATTATTATTATACTAAGCCGACATCTCACTCTTCCCCAAGTTTGATATTTGACTCCTAATTTCACCTGCACCTACGTCTTGTAACAAACAGTAATGCAGAGCCACAACCTATTTACATGTACTAAATTCTTCAGAATCGCGGCTATGAACCTTTTAAAAATGAACACAAATATATATGAATCAAGGAAGACCTTTAACAAGCCTCGCTCAACACCCGAGAAAAACAAAAATAACGTATTGTAAATCTCTTGGCCTATCAAACCTCTGGAAAATGAACTGAGAGGCTTCATCAGTGAGTAAATTAGAGCGTAATGAACCCAGCGTTCCATTATGGGAAACCGTTGCTACAATCTGAGGACCTTGAACATTCCATACCTTCATTTTGGCGACCCTCACAAACTCTCTGACTACCACTTGTTTTTCAACACATTAACTCCCTCCATGTGAATTACGAGGAGCGGTGATTGATCTGTGTATTGGTTGTTGATAGTTTTAAGTTAAATACTCTGGGGAATTGTGGCTAGCCTTGTAACACGGGGTAAAAGACGAGGTTTGAGAGGATGAGGCGGTCCAACCGTCAAGAATATTCTGGAGGCGTGGTGGGAACTGTACCACCACCATGACAGGTACCACTGTATCACCACCATGACAGGTACCTCTGTATCACCACCATGACAGGTACCTCTGTACCTTTGCTATAACTTTTATAAGTTTCGAGGGTTTTTCAACTCCCAGAGCCCGGCCTTGAGCTAGGCTCTTCTGGTGCTAGCCTGGTCTACCTGCAGGGTATTCCGGGGATCAACGCCCCCGCGGCCCGGTCCACGACCAGGTCTCCAGGTGGATCAGGGCCTGATCAACCAGGCTGTTACTGCTGGCCGCACGTAGTCCAACGTACGAACCACAGCCCGGCTGATCCGGCACCGACTTTAAGTATTTGTCCAGCTCCCTCTTGAAGGCAGCCAGGGGCCTATTGGTAATTCCCCTTATGCTTGGTGGGAGGCTGTTGAACAGTCTTGGGCCCCGGACACTTATGGTGTTTTCTCTTTGTGTACCAATGACTCCCCTACTTTTCATTAGGGGTATTTGCTGTGACATGCCACTTGTGACTACCCTGTGGCATGCCACTTGTGACTACCCTGTGGCATGCCACTTGTGACTACCCTGTGGCATGCCACTTGTGACTACCCTGTGGCATGCCACTTGTGACTACCCTGTGGCATGCCACTTGTGACTACCCTGTGGCATGCCACTTGTGACTACCCTGTGGCATGCCACTTGTGACTACCCTGTGGCATGCCACTTGTGACTACCCTATGGCATGCCACTTGTGACTACCCTGTGGCATGCCACTTGTGACTACCCTGTGGCATGCCACTTGTGACTACCCTGTGGCATGCCACTTGTGACTACCCTGTGGCATGCCACTTGTGACTACCCTGTGGCATGCCACTTGTGACTACCCTATGGCATGCCACTTGTGACTACACTGTGGCATGACACTTGTGACTACCCTGTGGCATGACACTTGTAAGTACCAGTACCAAGTCATTAATTTAAAAGCAACAGAATTGCATTTTTTTTATCATTGGTTGTCAGAGCTGCTGATGAGATGCAATATTGTGAGCACTCGAAAATTTCCCCAGGGTCGGAATGTGTTAAAACCCAGTGTATTTGTGTGTGTGTGTGAGAGAGAGAGAGAGAGAGAGAGAGAGAGAGAGAGAGAGAGAGAGAGAGAGAGAGAGAGAGAGAAATTACTCGTAATTATAGTATTCGTTTTCATTATTGTGAGCTGATATAATTCTGAAACCATCAATACTTATGTATAATTTGACACACACACAAACACACACACACACACACACACCATAGAGTAGTTAGGAAGTGGAATAGTCTAGCGAACGATATAGTGGAGGCGGGAACCATACATAGTTTTAAGACAAGGTATGATAAAGCTCATGGAGCAGGGAGAGCAGAGACCCAGTAGCGGACAGCGAAGAGGCGGGGCCAGGAGCTGAGTCTCGACCCCTGCAACCACAATTAGGTGAGTACACCCATTTACACACACACAAATATATATATTATAAATAATTTTATTATTATTATTATTACTACTACTACAACAGCTACTACATTTTGTGAGCGCCCAAACTGGTGAGCCACTGTGAAGTGAGCTGAGGATTGAAGTGTGTATTGAGAGGGAGGTCGGGACTTAAGAAGGAAGCAGGGTAGAAAGGTCTGACCAACACAGCCTGGACATCATCAAAGGAGCAAGTGATGAAGCTACACAAAGAGGTGGACACAACAAAAGCCATGGAGGACCTCACAAGATATGCTCATGGGTAGGGAAAGGAGAAGCGATGTGTGAACCAACTGTGAAGATCTACAAGTGACTAGAGTAGGGACAACTATCAGCTGTAAACCTGGAAATGTGGTCCCAGTATCCAGCAGGATAGGCAGGATACACTTGTTTTATTTGTCTTAATACACCGAGGTATTGTGACCCAAGAGAAGGAAACACATTCACCGTCATTCATCCAGTCGCTGTCTTGCCAGAAGTGTTCGGACAACCTTCTGCAAACTCCTCACCTCCCTCTTCCCACTTCCATGACTCAAGTCCAGCTAATAGGTTTCCATAAATCCTTTCGTAAAAGTTCACATTCCAATACCACACTGAATAAATAATCCCATATTACTAACATGTATTTTATACTTATTGGAAAATTTAATCAGGGAAAGTCTAGCTGAGTACCTTGAGGGAAGACTTTGTTACAGAAAACCAACACAGAATGGAAGTCCTACCTCACGGACCTAATGAACTTTCTACGGTATGACAGAATATTGGGATCAAGCCAGTAAGACGGGTATGATCAACTGCAGGAAAATACTTGGCATTACTCCACCACAGAATGACTCACAAACTAGAGAAGCCAGTAGAGGAACAAGGAAAATATGTGATGATACGGGAGAACGTATCAGGACGGGACGGTCATGTAAACTGGGCCGGAGCAAATAACAACAGTGACGATAACAAACAAAAGCCCGAGAGCTGAGAAACTAGAAAAATCGCGTAACTTTTTGCAAGGTTAACAAATCTTAAAATTGCCTTCAGAGATTTTAAATAAGTAATCCTTTAAAACTCTATACACGAAATACATCAAACATGTCATAATGCAAGTAAAATATAGCTCACATCTCGTCAAACATGTCCAGCAACTCAAGGAGGTTCAGAAGACTGCAGTAAGACTGGTCCAGGAGCTGAGAGGATTCACTTACATCTTAAGCATTAAGGAACCAAACCTGAAGGTCTTAGAAAACACTAAGGGTATACAAAAAACAATGTAAGATACAGTCAACAGTATTTGACAGGGTACATAAGGATAATGTGTTTGAAATGCGAGCCACAGGGTCAGTGAGCATTGATGGAAGCTAAATACACAGATGAGAAGTAGGGTCGCCAGTGGTAGTAGTCTAATATGCTACAAGAGCAAGTAAGCGGTGGGGACAGACGACGTAAACAATTTCAAGAGATATAACTGTGTCCAAGAGGCCAGGAACTAATAATACTGGTCGACTGTAGGTTAAGAGGCAGGGCCAGGAACTAAGGCTCGACACCCAGAAACACTATTCTGATTACCCTTTGTTAACACTCCAAACTTTTCACAGACTGTGTTAAGTTAAAAGCCTCTCACACATTTTGTGACCATCAGGAAACTCTCACTACGTGCACACCATGTAAACAATGTGGTACAAGGTGTGACCACAAGACAAAACTTTCACAATGAGTTCCACACAACACTTCCTTCACTCACACGTGAGTACCACACAACACTACCTTCACTCACACATGAGTACCACACAACACTACCTTCACTCACACGTGAGTACCACACAACACTACCTTCACTCACACATGAGTACCACACAACACTACCTTCACTCACACGTGAGTACCACACAACACTTCCTTCACTCACACGTGAGTACCACACAACACTTCCTTCACTCCTTCACCCTCATTTCCTCTTTATCGTAAGAACATTTCCGCAATTAGTTTGAAACGTCAAGGAAATTAACCAAGATTATAACAAGGTGCATAATGTCAACCCAGAATTATAGTTACAAAATGTTATTTTATCAACCCACTGAGGAAAAGTGTCATTCCGGAATCCCACTGATAAAATTTCATCCCCGGAACCCAGGGTGACGTAAACAAATTATATTGAATTTCAAAGATGCATAATGCAAGTGAAAAGTTCCAGAATTCCAGTGAATAACCTAAAGTGGCTTTCCAGACTTCCAGAATTTTAAAGGCTGGTAGGAAATGCCATCGGAGAATTCTTGCGTTTGTGACGTAGGTGTTGCAGGGAATGCTTGGGTGGGAAGTTCTGCAACTGCGCCAAGTGTTGCATCTCCAGCTGACCTCCAGCAGGGAATTTCTCACACATGATTCCCAGCAGCAGTGACACAGAACATAATAGTGTGTAATGACAGTGTGTGGTGGGGGGAGTGTGTGTGTGTGGTGGGAGTGTGTGTGTGTGTGTGGGGGTGTGTGTGTGTGTGTGTGGTGGGGGAGTGTGTGTGTGTGTGGTGGGGAGGTGTGTGTGTGGTGGGGAGTGTGTGTGTGTGTGGGTGGGGGAGTGTGTGTGTGTGGTGGGGGTGTGTGTGTGGTGGGGAGTGTGTGTGTGTGGTGGGGAGTGTGTGTGTGTGTGTGGTGGGGAGTGTGTGTGTGGTGTGGGGGAGTGTGTGTGTGTGGTGGGGAGGTGTGTGTGTGTGGTGGGGGAGTGTGTGTGTGTGTGGTGGGGGAGTGTGTGTGTGTGGTGGGGGAAGTGTGTGTGTGGTGGGGGAGGTGTGTGTGTGGTGGGGGAGGTGTGTGTGTGTGGGGGGGGGAGTGTGTGTGTGTGTGTGTGGTGGGGGGAGGTGTGTGTGTGGTGGGGAGTGTGTGTGTGTGGTGGGGAGTGTGTGTGTGGTGGGGGAGTGTGTGTGTGTGGTGGGGGAGTGTGTGTGTGTGGTGGGGGAGTGTGTGTGTGTGGGTGGGGGAGGTGTGTGTGTGTGGTGGGGGAGTGTGTGTGTGTGGTGGGGAGGTGTGTGTGGTGGGGAGTGTGTGTGTGGTGGGGAGTGTGTGTGTGGTGGTGGGGAGGTGTGTGTGGTGGGGGAGGTGTGTGTGTGTGGTGGGGAGGTGTGTGTGGTGGGGGTGTGTGTGTGGTGGGGGAGTGTGTGTGTGTGGTGGGGAGTGTGTGTGTGGTGGGGAGTGTGTGTGTGTGGTGGGGGAGTGTGTGTGTGTGTGGTGGGGAGGTGTGTGTGTGGGGAGTGTGTGTGTGGTGGGGAGTGGTGTGTGTGTGAGTGGTGGGGGGAGGTGTGTGTGTGTGGTGGGGGGGGAAGGCTGGGTGGTGCTTGTGGAAATGGTAAGGGGTGATGGTAAACAAGGAGGAAAGAAAGGGTAGAAAGTGGGGGAGGGATAGTGCGGAAAATCCAAGTTGGGGGGGAGGTAAGTTAGAGAGAATGGGACAGAAAGTGGGAGAGAGAGGAGACGAAAAGTGGAAATGGAGAAAACCAAAAGTAGCACTTAGAGGAGGGAAGCACGACGGAGAACAAGAAAAGTGGACGGGATGAGACGAAGGAAGGAGGAAGAGACGGCAAGTGAGAGGGAGGGGGAGGTGTGACATAGTAGGGAAGAGGAACGGGTAAAAGAAGGAAGATGAAAATGGGAAAGGTCCTATAAAACAAAGTGAAGAAGGAATACTCACCACAAAGGCCGGGTCCACGTAGTTGTTTACATCGAGGTTGAAGGTGTGGGCAGACATGTCGAGGCTCACCTGCCCACACCCACCCACTAACTGAAACAAACAAACAAAAATTACTTTTCAATGGTCATTTGTCGAGTATTTTGTTTTTGACGTCACGTCATCTTACTTCCCATATACTGTAACTTTGAATTTATAATAGGCACACTAAAGATGTCATCTTTACAGTGACCGTGTACACCAACGTAACGTACATAGGTTCAATTACGAGAAACAAGTGTTAGTTACCATTTTGTCCTAGGCACATGTCGATTAGACACTAGGCCTGTTGTATATATATGTGTGTATGTGTGTCTAAGGAAACACTTCGAAATGTTTCGGCCCCGCCGGGAATTGAACCCGGGCCCTCCGTGCGTGAAGCAAGAGCGCTAGCCACCATGCCATCGGGGCGTGTATCAGTGTGTGTGTGTGTGTGTGTGTGTATGCACGAAACTAAGCATTCCTGAATTAACAGACACAAAAATCTAAGTTAAACAAAGTTACATTCCACGGGGAAGACGTGGTACCAAGTATTCTACACAGGAGCCTCTGATACCACAAGACGGCTTCCCAGGTACCAAGTATTCTACACAGGAGCCTCTGATACCACAAGACGGCTTCCCAGGTACCAAGTATTCTACACAGGAGCCTCTGATACCACAAGACGGCTTCCCAGGTACCAAGTATTCTACACAGGAGCCTTTGATACTACAAGACGGCTCCCCAGGTACCAAGTATTCTACACAGGAGCCTCTGATACCACAAGACGGCTTCCCAGGTACCAAGTATTCTACACAGGAGCCTCTGATACCACAAGACGGCTTCCCAGGTGCCAAGTATTCTACACAGGAGCCTCTGATACCACAAGACGGCTTCCCAGGTACCAAGTATTCTACACAGGAGCCTCTGATACCACAAGACGGCTTCCCAGGTACCAAGTATTCTACACAGGAGCCTCTGATACCACAAGACGACTTCCCAGGTGCCAAGTATTCTACACAGGAGCCTCTGATACCACAAGACGGCTTCCCAGGTACCAAGTATTCTACACAGGAACCTCTGATACCACAAGACGGCTTCCCAGGTGCCAAGTATTCTACACAGGAGCCTCTAATACCACAAGACGGCTCCCCAGGTGCCAAGTATTCTACACAGGAGCCTCTGATACCACAAGACGGCTTCCCAGGGAGCCACGAGACGAACACTTAACGGAAGAGTGTATATACATTGGAATAATAAATTAGACACATGTACAACACTTGGGTATCTTTAGTGAGGAAACGTTTCGCCACACAGTGGCTTCATCAGTCCATACAAAGAAGAATTGTAAAGATCAGAAGGAGTTTGAGGTGATCAGTCCCCTCAGCCTGAAGTCAAGTCGTTACGGCTTGACAAAGCTCCTGGAGAGCGAAACGTTGCCACAATAAAATGTCACATTAGTTGCAATTGTGTCCTATTACTTAACAAGACACTTACAGTTCAGGACATTTATTAAAGGAAACGTTTCGCCCCCGGGTGGCATCTTTAAGAACAGATTAAGACAAATGCTGGTGAGAAGGCTTGTATTTATGAAGAAACTGTTAAGTACCACAGGCCAGTAGGCCTACTGCCGTGTGCTTCCATTATGTAAGTACTGACAGAGCCCAGTGAACACATGACTACGCTCTGCTTGACATTAATGTTGAAAGCAGGTCAAGAGTGCTAGGGAGAGTGACGGGGTAGGGAAGGGGGTGAGGGTGGGGGTGAGGGTGAGTGTGGAGGGGGTGGGGGTTTACTAACAACCACAACTCTCACTGACAACTATGATATACATATAAAAAGTGGTTATAATCATCATTTTTGAAGGGGTGGATCGGTAAGCCAGGGGAAGGCCTCGGTCAGATGAGTAAAAGCTCCAGCGGCGGGTCATCAAATGACTAAGACCCGCGTCAGGAAACACTTGTCCTGTTTCCTGACAAATCTTACCTAACAATCATGACTGACTGGGACTCATTATTTACACCAGCATCAAGACATCCTTGAAGGGGGAATGGTATTGTTACTCTCTCTCTCTCTCTCTCTCTCTCTCCATGTGTGGATATAGAACATAAGAATGGAGGAACACTGCAGAAGACCTACTGGTCCATACAAGGCAGGTCCTTATCAAAACCACCCATTCCCAAAGCTACTCAAGCATTTACTCCCGTACATAAGAACATAAGAATTAAGGAGTACTGCATCAGACATATTAGCACAAGCTAGTCACGTTCAACTCACATATAGAAGAATTATATAGTTTTCACCTGTGACTTTGTGATCTACCTGTGACGTGTCTCGAGAGTTTTCTTATTCTCGCAGCCTAGTCTCCCGGTCACTGCTTGGTCAACCAGGCTGTTGCCACTGGCGGTTCTCCCGCGCATATATCTAGCACATCGTAGAGACAATGATCCAGTTTCCTCTTCAGTACTTGTACAGTTGCTGCATTAATACTTGTGATACCCGTGGCTACCTTTCTTTTCACTCGCTTTATGTTACACTTCCTCCCATATCTCTCACTCCAGTACGTTGTTACGGTAGTATGCAGATCTGGGACTAGGCCCTCCAGTATCTTCCATGTGCACAAAGAACAAGGCACAATACTGGAACAATACACAAATAACCCGTACATATAAGACAGACGCTCACGACGACTCTTCGGTCTGACTTACACATTATTCTCTCTCTCCACATCTCTCCAGAAAGTAATTAACATTAGTTTAAATGTTCTATTGACTTAATGATGGCAGTATTTTTTTTCCAACTTTCTTCTCTTCCCCCTCCCCCTCCCGTCTTGAGCGATGGTGTCAACACTGAGCAGCTGGGTTAGAAAAACACTAGGACATATTTATTAGAAAACGTTTCGGTTCTTAGGACCTTAAATTGATCAAGGTCACTGGACCGAAACGTTTTCTAATATGTCCTAGTGTTTGCTGATGCGTTTTTCTAAAGCAACTTGTGGAATGTATTACCAAGGTTCATACCAGTGAGCAGCGTTCTAAGGAAGCCGCTACCAATGCTTTCAAGTGTCACCCTTGGCATTATTTCCTCTTTGTTTTGAAAGTTCTCATTATCCACCCCGTCATTTTCCTGACTATCGCAGACACTGCCTGTGTTCTTTAAAAAGGTTATAGGTCAGTTGACAATATTATTCCCAGGTCTCTGACACATTATTTACGTTCTATGGAATGACCTTTCTGTGTTAGGTACGCCGTTCCTCTTCCCCCAGATCTGACCAACTTGTTCCCACCGAACGTCATGTTATTTTCTACTGCCCACTGGAAGATTTTTGTAACCAAGGTTTTTACGTTAGTTCGTGGTTGTTTCGTGAAGGAAGTGCTTGCGGTGTGCTTCTTGCAGGAAGTATTGAGTGTAAGATAACAAGGTGAACCTTCAAGCACCAGGTTCATCGTGACCTCTACACCACCTTCGACTTAAAGACCCTGATAAATTACTGGTGAAGATAAGGAAATCCATTTGCATATGTGTGTGAGAGAGAGAGAGAGAGAGAGAGAGAGAGAGAGAGAGAGAGAGAGAGAGAGAGAGAGAGAGAGAGAGAGAGAGAACCGTGGGAAGACGACCCCACTAGCCATGGACATTATTCTCACGCTTCCTTTCTTCACAAGTCTCGTCAGGTTCCCACTTGTACAGTGATCACTGGGGAAGCTGAGCCCAGGAGCCTAGTCTGGAGGCTACACACATCTAGCCTGCTCTGGGTGTGTGCTACTGCTACGGAGTGGTAGCAGTCAGTAGGTGGCAGGTGGTGGGAATCTGGAAGGTGGCTGGTGGGTAGGAGGTGTAAAGGTGTAAAGAGGTGTAAAGAGGGGGGCTACACCTACAACACTTGCTACAGCTACAATGCCTGCTAAGCTACAACACCTGCTAAACTACAACACGTTACAACTACAACACTTCTTACACTACCTGCTACAACAACTGCCACACACAAACACTAACATTTGCTAGACTTCGAGAGTGGTAGGTAGGTTGGTTGGTTGGTTGGTTGGCTGGTAGGTAGGTAGGTAAGTTGGTGGGAGGGTGAGTTTCACCCAGCGTAACTATCCTGGGATTTATCAACACAATGTAACCTGACCACCACACACCAACAGCAGCAGCAGCAGCAGCAGCAGCAGCAGCAACGATGACAACAATAGCATCAAGAGCAGTCATAACAGCAGCGTAACAGAAGCAGTAACTTCATCAGGTAGACTATCACTGTATGACCATCACAAGTGAGCAATTCTTTCAAAACACCGGCCGTCTCCCACCCAGGTTGGATGACCCGTAAAACAAGGAGATATATTCACCATCGTTCATTCAGTTGCTGTCTGGCAACATCCTCGCTCCTCCATCAGTTCAACATCCTCACCAGTCCTTCAGTGAACATCCTCACGCTTTTCTCAGTGCAACATCCTCAAGTTCCTCCAGAGTGCAGGCACTGTAATTCCCACCTTTAGGCTCCAACTCCGCGCCGCTCACGACCAAAGGGACTCAGGCTCGATACCCAGGCAGGGCGAGATGAATGGGCAAGTTTCCTTACACCTGTTCACCCAACAGTAAAGACGAATTCTTTGCAATAAGAGCCATTTTTTAAAATTAATGGTCATATTGAATGTCTTGAATGCCTTTTATGAAAGAAAACACTCTGTATGACAGATTCAATACCTTTTATCCTGTAGCAGTCCGAGTCTCGTATCTTGCTGGCTTCTTCAAGGCTTCACTAGTGAAAACTCTGACATATTTTAAACAGGAAGCCAACTCAAATACTTCGGGCAGTACGTTAAGCAAGAGAGTTCTAGACGAGTGGAACTCCCCAAGTAGCGTCACTTGGTGAAGCGAGAACCTGGTATACTTGAAAACTAGGTTGGACAAGTGCACGAGTGGGTGTGGGTTGAACCTGCCTAGCATGGGCCAGTAGATCTACCGCAGTGTTCCTCAATACTGTGGTCTTTGTACCGCAGATCCCAGAGCTGATTACTGGCCTTGCTGGGTTACCTGCTGCTACTGCTGCTGTTGTTGTTATCGCTGCTACTGCTGTTGTTGTTGTTCCCGCTGCTACTGCTGCTGCTGTTGTTGTTCCCGCTGCTACTGCTGCTGCTGTTGTTACCGCTGGGCATTAGTGTTCCTAAGTGTTTTACCTATTGGCATACTAAGAGAGGTCATAGCTTAAGCTGGTTCTTGGTTTAGTGGTGTGGTTCATAGAAAATGATGTCTTACTGTGTCTCCTGGTTCAGTGGTATGGTTCGTAGGCAGTGTTGCCTGGCAGTGAACCAGGTAGTGTATTACGCTTATGCAACAGTTTAGTAGCACTGCTCTCGAGGTAAGCTATGAAGGTCTCACAAAATACATGAAAATACAAGTCAGTCTACCCATCATAAGAGTAAGAACATCACACGTCAACTCACCTCAATTCCAGAATCACCAGAATCGCCAGAGTTGCACTTGGAGGACCTGGCATCCTTGAGGCGAGCCTTCCGGCGCTCCTTGCTCGATCTGAAGAGTGGATGACCCAGTCTGTGGAAACAAGAGGAAGGTGGTTACGGAACATTGCTGCAGGATGACTGCTGGTGGGAGGGGAGAGTGATAAGGTTGTGTGGGAGGGGGAGTGACAGTGGTTGTGTGGGAGGGGGAGTGACAGTGGTTGTATGGGAGGGGGAGTGACAGTGGTTGTGTGGGAGGGGGAGTGACAGTGGTTGTGTGGTAGTGGTGTTACGCTCGGGATAGAACTTTAATCAAGTCATATACTGCAGCCCATAGAGAACACGTTTATACATCTACCATGCGAGAAACGTCGTAATGAAAGTTCTTCTCTGCATGGTGTCTCTTTATTCCCACCAGGAGGCCTGGTCTGGGGCCGGGCCACGGGGGCGTTGATAGCCCGAAAAAATCCTTCAGATATCCTTCAGGTATCCTTCAGGTATACCTATCAACGTTACTCTGCACCCACTAGTGGTGTTGCTGGTGAGGGAGAGAGTGGTGGTGTAAGACGCTGATGAACCTTAATGATGCTGAAGTGTGATGGAAAGTGACGATGGCTGTAACAATGGTGATGGAAGATAATGATGGTGATGAAGGCAGCGATAAGAAGGTTACGGAGATGACTGTGATGGTGATGATCACGATGAAGAGTGAGTATGACGGTGACAGGAGCAACGAGAGAACGATGATTGAGGGAATTATGGGTAATACAAGATTGAGGTTGGTGAGGTAGAGTAGTTTCTCTCAGGAAGGTGAGGTGGGTGAGGTAAGTGAGGTGGGTCTAACAAGAAAGGTGCCCAAATGCCCACCTGAACCCATCACAGTTATTGTCTGGGTCTCTAACTCAGGCCACTGTGATCGACCCCCATGAAGGAAGGAAGGAAGGAAGGAAGGAAGGAAGGAAGGAAGGAAGGAAGGAAGGAAGGAAGGACTATGCGACAAGAAATTAGCCGACCAAGTAACATATACGTCTCAGGAATTTAATTAAAAGAGGAATTTAGCAACAGCATTTTGGGTATTGTCGCCTAATAGCTTACACGTAGGTGCTTGTGGATGACTGTTGTCACCTAACACCTTACATGAAGGTGCTTGTGGATGACTGCTGTCACCTAACACCTTACATGTAGGTGCTTGTGGACGACTGTTGTCACCTAATACCTTACACGTAGGTGCTTGTGGACGACTGTTGCCATCTAACACCTTACATAATGACACAGTCATCGTGTAACCTAATTACCCCTACGATACTAATGAAGTTTGATCCAAGGAAGGGGAGAGTCCCTCCAATACACTGGATCAAGGGTTAGTGATAAGATGGGGACCTATGATGTTAACGAAGGGCTCTTGATCCCAGGAACTGGAGATAGTTACTTGCTGATCCCCAGGCTGTATATGACCCAATTAAAGTTTGTTCACTGTCTTCAATTTAATAGTAAGGACAGCAGGAATGAGACGACCCAACTTTATGATAGACAGAGATCTTTACCACAGCTGTGTCACAACCTAATACAATATATCAGAGAGGCAACGGGGCATAGCCACTTTATAATCAAACTTAAAATATGAAATTTCCTCGAAATGTGCACAGAAAGTCTGTGAAAACATTAATCATGGACCTGAAAGAGTGTGGTGAGAGTGGCACTCGCGGTGAGTGCCGCACACCAGGGGGAATTATGGTGGAGAAGTTCTCAAAGATGGAAGAGAGGGAGACCACGACGATGGAGGAGATGGCAGAAACGATAGAGGAGATGGGAGAGACGATAGAGATGAAAGAGACGGCAACGAAGACGGAAGATGTGTTGTCGTAGGTCTTCCTTAGGATCGAAGCCGGGTCATTTCATTGTGAGACTAATGTAGTAACCCTGAGTTGCCAGTCACCTGTCATGCTGGTATGTTTATCCGTGGAAGTAATAACAATTACAGTAGTTGAAAGAATCACAGTGGTAGTAGAGGTGGTGGAGGTATTAACAGTGGTAGTAGTTGAAAGAATGACAGTGGTAGTAGTACAAGGAGTGGTTAATGAGATATGACAATGCCAGTGTGAATGAAGATCTCACCGCTCAACACGGCGGGAAGACCTCCCTGAAAATAAGGTTTCAGGTAATGACTGGTTTAATAACTTCAAGAGTAATACTGATGACAAAAAAAAATACATGAGAACTTTTGACATTTGTAGTAAATATGCACACTGCATTTAAAAAGTATATTATAAAATAATAATAAAAAATATTTTACACAGAATAAATATAGTTTTTATATTGATAATAAAGATAGCTAGGTGTTGCATATGTGTCTTATAAACTTGACGGTATTGCATAGAATCTACATTATCTTGGGCACAGCCAAGAGGCACAACTTACGAGGTACACAGAATGGGTGGCAGGAGTGACGAGTTGTAGAGGATGTAGAGGATAATGGCGATGTAGAGTAAGAGCAGTAGTCCTCCAATGGTTGATCCAGACTTGACAGCCGCCCCAACCCAGTACACCAAGACGGAAACACTGGCCATGTTGAGAGCACTGAGCAGTTGGAGGGAACAAGGCCACTCTTCCGTCATTTAGTGTTCACTGGTGGCACTGGTGACACAGGTGGGTTTCTACTAAGGTTTTCTTTTTAGTATTTAGTGGTGACAGTCTATGGGATACTCTTGTATTTTGTATTAATGAATATTAACTGCAGCAGCGGTTCTTACAAGATTTCTTAAAATCATATCGACTGCAGTACACTTAAAGGTCATCAGTAATATCTCTCAGTACAAGAGCCATCACTACATATAATAGCAAACAGAATTTCTTCAGGTACTTGTTCCGAGGACTATTCACCCACGTTCACTTTCATATTTCTCTTCAAGTGTTACTGTATCAAAACACTAGAATCAGACCAGTTTTTCCAGAAATACCTGTTTCACAGATGAGTCTTTGACACGTTGAAGACAAGACAAACACTTCCTTGCTAGATGACTCGCCTCCACCACCACCACAACTCACCAGATGACTCGCCACCACCACCACCACCACAACTCATTAGATGACTCGCCACCACCACAACTCTCACATATCACAACTTCGGATACGCCAAATATTCATTTTGCACTAAAATTAAAACAGCAGACTAACTTAAAAGTGCCAAAACTTGCGTTTGTATAAAAGTAACTGATATTACCTTACCTACCTAATAATTTCATCATATTATCTATTTATTAACTTCCATTTTATGGCATATGGTATTCCTTCGAGGGAGGGGGAGAGGAGAGGGAGGGAGGGGGAGGGAGGGGGAGGGAGGGGGAAAGGGAGGAAACAATCTTCAGATATTTTACAAAGACATGACAGCTTCAAACACCGACCATCTATATAAAAAAATAATTCGCTTTGAACTAAAGATTCTTTACTAGTTTGGTTACTGTGTGTCTGCAGTGAAGAATAAGAGTACTAGCTTTATTGTCTGAATAATATGGCTGTTATTGTTGTGTTGTACAAGCCAGGTAGACATGTCAGCAATAATCATGCAACACACTCCCACACTCTCCCTTCTTCATGGCAGCAATAATCATGCAACACCTCCACCTCTCCCTTCTTCATGTCAGCAATAATCATGCAACACACTCCCACACTCTCCCTTCTTCATGTCAGCAACAATCATGCAACACACTCCCACACTCTCCCTTCTTCATGTCAGCAATAATCATGCAACACACTCCCACACTCTCCCTTCTTCATGTCAGCAACAATCATGCAACACACTCCCACACTCTCCCTTCTTCATGGCAGCAATAATCATGCAACACACTCCCACACTCTCCCTTCTTCATGTCAGCAATAATCATGCAACACACTCCCACACTCTCCCTTCTTCATGTCAGCAACAATCATGCAACACACTCCCACACTCTCCCTTCTTCATGGCAGCAATAATCATGCAACACACTCCCACACTCTCCCTTCTTCATGTCAGCAATAATCATGCAACACACTCCCACACTCTCCCTTCTTCATGTCAGCAACAATCATGCAACACACTCCCACACTCTCCCTTCTTCATGGCAGCAATAATCATGCAACACACTCCCACACTCTCCCTTCTTCATGTCAGCAATAATCATGCAACACACTCCCACACTCTCCCTTCTTCATGTCAGCAACAATCATGCAACACACTCCCACACTCTCCCTTCTTCATGTCAGCAATAATCATGCAACACACTCCCACACTCTCCCTTCTTCATGTCAGCAATAATCATGCAACACACTCCCACACTCTCCCTTCTTCATGTCAGCAATAATCATGCAACACACTCCCACACTCTCCTTCTTCATGTCAGCAACAATCATGCAACACACTCCCACACTCTCCCTTCTTCATGGCAGCAATAATCATGCAACACACTCCCACACTCTCCCTTCTTCATGTCAGCAATAATCATGTAAAACACTCCCACACTCTTCCTTCTTCATGTCAGCAACAATCATGCAACACACTCCCACACTCTCCCTTCTTCATGTCAGCAATAATCATGCAACACACTCCCACACTCTCCCTTCTTCATGTCAGCAATAATCATGCAACACACTCCCACACTCTCCCTCCGTCTCTATCACGGTCATGGAGGAAGTTCCCTCAATTCCTGTGTTGCAGTAATCACATGATGCTCTTTGTTATGTCTCCGTTGGACAATGTGTGCTGCATGACACTCGTAATTAATGAAGACACCTGAGTGTCTAACAAGATTTATGCTCTCTCTCTCTCTCTCACACACACACACACACACACACACACACACACACACACACACACACACACACACACACACACACACACACACACACACACACACACACACACACACACACACACACACACACACACACACACACACACACAGGTGCTGCGGTGTCCGAGTAGTTAAGGAGATGGACTTGAAATCCATTGGGCTCTGCCCGCACAGGTTCGAATCCTGTCCGCAGCGGTAATTTCTTTAGTTGTTTTATGGAGCAGGGAGAGCAGAGACCCAGTAGCAGACAGCGAAGAGGCGGGGCCAGGAGCTGAGTCTCGACCCCTGCAACCACAATTAGGTGAGTACACACACACACAATGGGATCCCTATGCTTTAAAAAAGCGCCCTTCATTTTTAAACCTAATTGAATTCCTTGTTAATCCCTAAATAATTTATGTTTTAGCTTCTTATGAAGGTTTCATAAGATAACACCTCAAGCACTGTTTTCTGCCCCATCCTCAGTGATTCTCTCTCTCTCTCTATATATATATATATATATATATATATATATATATATATATATATATATATATATATATATATATATATATATATATATATATATATATATATATATATATATATATATATATATATATATATATATATATATATATATATATATATATAGTATATAGTGCCGATTAGGTAAAACTTGCGATTTTGGCTTAAATAGCAACGCTCACCTTGCCATATAAGACAAGTGAAAATTTGTGTATGCAATAATTTCGCCAAAATCATTCTGAACATAACGAAAAAAATATATTTCATTGTCTTTGTTTATTATTAAATTAATGTTAACGTATCTAAAATATATTTAGTTGGGTTAGGCTAAATTAAATTGCGCTTGTTGTAATAAGGTTAGGTAGGTTTTCAAAGTTTCTCTTGGTACAAAATTATAAATTTTTACATTAACATAAATGAAAAAAAATATATCTTTAAACGTATAAGAGAAAATTTTAGAAAGGACTTAATTCTAGATGAGTTCTTGCTAATTGACCAGTTTTACCTAATCGGCACGACATATATATAATATATATATATATATATATATATATATATATATATATATATATATATAATATGTCGTGCCGAATAGGTAAAACTTGCTATTTTTTTTCCCTTAAATAGCAACGCACTTCTTGCCGAATAGGGCAAGCGAAAATTTTGTGTATGCAATAATTTCGCAAAAATCATTCCGAACCTAACGAAAAAATATATTTCATTGTGTTTGTTCATTATTAAAATATTGTAAACTTATATAAAATATATTTAGTTAGATTAAGCTAAATTAAACTACGCTTGTTATAATAAGGTTAGGTAAGTTTCCTAAGGTACTTTTGGTACAAAATCATTAATTTTTATATTAACATAAATTAAAAAAATATATCTTTAAATGTATAAGAGAAAATTTAGAAAGGACTTCTGACTAGTTTTAACTATTCGGCACGACACACACACACAGGGGCCAGGCAAACAAACTTACCTAGTTACTCTTCAAAATAAACACACAGACAGAAAACTGAACTCACTAAAGAGGGTATACTATAATTATTTCAGAGTAACTAAACTAACTGCTAAATAACTATCATTAAAGACCAGGATTAAGTGGCGCTTACATATTAAACAATTTAAAACTGTTCTCAACGATAACGAGTCTGCCATTAATTTATTTACTCTGAAACGATTATAGTTTGTTCTCTGTAGTGATTCAGTTTTGTGTTTATCTTCAGTGTTGTATTGGTGGTCTTGGAGACTTACTGTCCGTGTCTCCCCCCACAACATCACTTCCTCACTGCTTTCTTTACCTATTTTTTTTTTCTGTTTTGTTAACATGTCATTGTACCTTCAGTTATATGCTATGGTGATGATGCTGAACGATTTATCACCGAAATGTTGACTTGCTCTACACTTAGTATCCTAGTGCATATCTTAGTCTTTCCCACCTCCCGAATATATATATATATATATATATATATATATATATATATATATATATATATATATATATATATATAAAATACTATATATATATATATATATATATAATTTGAAACATTTACCAAACTGCGGCAGGCCAGGGCTCGACCCCACGACACATTGTCCTGCCTCAAGAGACAACACAACGTACGTGTCACCATACCCATTCCGCCACCGATCCTACAAACAACATGAGACTAGTGAACTAGCCTTGTTTCATGTTGCGAGGACACCGTGGCAGTGTATGCTCAAGGAATAATTTCAGCCTCCTCCTGTTTGAATACCCACCTCAACAAGCAGTATATACAGCAATGAAACCATGAAACAAGGCTAGTTCGCTAGTCTCATGTTGTTTGTACGATCGGTGGCGAAATGAATATGGTGACACATACGTTGTGTTGTCTCTTGAAGCGGGAAAATGTGTCGTGGGGTCGAGCCCTGGCCTGCCTCAGTTTGGTAAATATATATAATGTATACAGAGTCTGTGATTGTGGCTTCTCTTAAGGAGTGTTGAGACACGTGTGGTTTATACCGTGCAAATAAATGGTATAAAATACCGACACAATGGAAAGATAAACACAAAGCAGTATAATGTGATCCTTTATTGACAACGTTTCGCCCACGCAGTGGGCTTTATCAAGTCACAAACACATCTACCTGGATAAAGGATACATGAGTATTTATAGGATTTAGTCAGGTGAAGAATGTTGGGTCAGGTGAAGAATGCTGCATGTGACAATCTTCAGAGTAGCGTGATAGAGTCTAAAACGTTGGGTAGCTTTAAAAAGATATTGGATAAGTATATGGGTAGACCTTCTGCAGTGTTCCATTCTTAAGTTCTTATGTGGGATAGCAATGAAGAAGTTTCTTGGCAATAGGTTCAGCTATGTTGTAGAAGCCGTTGTTCTGGTTGAAGTTGTTGGATATACAGATAAGTGATGACTCCAGGATTCTTCGGTATTGAGTGTTGTCTTCTCTGGCGATGACGTCTTACGTTTCTGTAGTTGATTAAATGGTTGTGTGAACGCAAGACTCATCGCCAGAGAAGACAACACTCAATACCGAAGAATCCTGGAATCATCACTTATCTGTATATCCAACAACTTCAACCAGAACAACGGCTTCTACAACATAGCTGATCTGTTTGTGACTCGATAAAGCCCACTGCGTGGGCGAAACGTTGTCAATAAAGGATCACATTATACATTGCTCATATACTAATGATAAAATAGCATCACGCACTGAGGTGATATTGGAACTCGTTCACCTCGTACTGGAAACCTTGTGAACTCTCACTGCCACCTCTAAACTCTCTCCCTCTCTTAACACCTCAGCCTCGAGGCCACAAGTTAATAAATCCGGTCAATATTAGTTAAGATATCGACTGGATATAATTAGATGAGTACAGGCAGGTGATTACATCTGTACACTCTTTCCATTCTTAGATCCTCACTCATGTACTCTCTTCTCACTCTTACACTCATACTTTACGTACTCTCTTTCCATTTTTTTTAGACGTAGAACCGAGCAAAATATAGGTGTGTTTCCGTGTTTTTCCCTGTCATATTCCATCACAAATCAGGTGTTGAAATGTGTCGGCCTGCGCTTGGAGACAACACTAAAACGATCATCATATCGACAAATAATGTATTTTACCAGAGTTTCAAAGGCTTCCTTCCAACAGAGCTAGTTACTGTGACAAAACACAAGACTGACCAAGAGGTTAGAAACGTAGGGGGGCAAAACATCAAAACCTCTGGACCACCTGTCTCCTGTTTACTCCCCCTCGAAGCATAACAATGTAACTCAGCATGCAGATCGCTACTGGAAACTTGGTTAGTGGAGGTTAAGCTTACTAACAACACTGCAGAAGGTCAGTGAGATTGTAACTTGTTCACCAGTAGTCAAGAATATTATAATACATTAAAAAGGAACTACAGCAGCCTATCGGTGTATATACACGGTGAAGCATACGCCTATCGGTGTATATACACGGAGAAGCATACGCCTATCGGTGTATATACACGGAGAAGCATACGCCTATCGGTGTATATACACGGAGAAGCATACGCCTATCGGTGTATATACACGGAGAAGCATACGCCTATCGGTGTATATACACGGAGAAGCATACGCCTATCGGTGTATATACACGGAGAAGCATACGCCTATCGGTGTATATACACGGAGAAGCATACGCCTATCGGTGTATATACACAGAGAAGCATATATCTCAAGGTGTATATACTCTTAACCAAAAAGTCTTACTTTGATCTTGGGAAGGGCGAGACGCATTTTGTATCCCTAATTTCAATACCTCAGTTTACCTAGCAGAAAAGAGGTACCTGGATGTTTGTCGGCCGATGGGGGTGGCATCGTGGGGGAGAAGGGGTAGGGGGTGGCATACCAAAGCTTTCAAATAAGCTGAGGTTGTACAATACCAGCTTTAAGCTTCTATAAATAAGAAACTCCCTCCGCCTCCTGGTACCTGCATACTAGTTCCCCAACAAAGGATCAGTCCCAGGTCAGTCCCAGGGTGGTCGGGAAGTGAAATGATATCCAGGGAGAAGCGGTGAATGCAAGCTTCATGCACAGTTTTAAGATCAGGCATGAGGCTTGGAGGGAATGAATCTGGCAAGCGACAAGTTGAAAGGCGGTTCCAGGAGCTAGGACTCGACGTCTGCAACCACATATAGATGACAGAAAACTGGAAAAGTGTAAACAGCGTGTACTGCTCTGGTCTGAGTTCCAGTTTAGCATTACGGAAATCCCAAAGGTGTCCAAAGGTGATGTATTACACAGGTGTTGCACAGAATGTCCCTCTGGCACGCGTAACTGTGTTCCTTGACACAAGGGAGCAATGACAGAGAACTTAGAAGTGTGATGACTGGAACAAAAGGGTACAATACCGTAACTGGAACAATACACAAATGGTAATACTAGACACCTTGATCACTTCTAGGAAGTGATCAAGGTCCCAGGACCGAAACGTTTTCTAATAAATATGTGTTTGCTTATTTGTCTTTCTAAGTCAACTTAGAAGTGCACAAGAAGCCTGTCTGCTGAGACGCACTCTCTACTTCTACTTTTCTCTGGATTAAGGACTATCGTGTGTCAACTACGTGAGTCACGGATGGGAAAACAACGTGTATGATGATTTCTGCTAAACATCACTTACCCTCGCCCTTTCTCCCAGGTAAAACATCACTTAGCCTGGCCCTTTCTCCCAGGTAAAACATCACTTAGCCTGGCCCTTTCTCCCAGGTAAAGCATCACTTACCCTCGCCCTTTCTCCCAGGTAAAACATCACTTACCATCGCCCTTTCTCCCAGGCAAAACATCACTTACCCTCGCCCTTTCTCCCAGGTAAAACATCACTTACCCTCGCCCTTTCTCCCAGGTAAAATATAACTTACCCTCGCCCTTTCTCCCAGGTAAAACATCACTTACCCTCGCCCTTTCTCCCAGGTAAAACATCACTTACCTTCGCCCTTTCTCCCAGGTAAAACATCACTTACCCTCGCCCTTTCTCCCAGGTAAAACATCACTTACCCTCGCCCTTTCTCCCAGGTAAAACATCACTTACCCTCGCCCTTTCTCCCAGGTAAAACATCACTTACCTTCGCCCTTTCTCCCAGGTAAAACATCACTTACCCTCGCCCTTTCTCCCAGGTAAAACATCACTTACCCTCGCCCTTTCTCCCAGGTAAAACATCACTTACCCTCGCCCTTTCTCCCAGGTAAAACATCACTTACCCTCGCCCTTTCTCCCAGGTAAAATATCACTTACCCTCGCCCTTTCTCCCAGGTAAAACATCACTTACCATCGCCCTTTCTCCCAGGTAAAACATCACTTACCCTCGCCCTTTCTCCCAGGTAAAATATAACTTACCCTCGCCCTTTCTCCCAGGTAAAACATCACTTACCCTCGCCCTTTCTCCCAGGTAAAACATCACTTACCCTCGCCCTTTCTCCCAGGTAAAACAAAGGCCTCACTTAGCCCTTGGCATTCTACCCAGACCAAAACACATTTCTCTCAAAGCCCTGACCTTTCTCTCACACCACCTCAAGTTCGTTACTAATTATACTACCTTATTTTCTCTGTTTTAGCCTGATAAAGCCCCTTAGTGGGCGAAACGTCTCCCTAATGAATGTCTTGAACTCCGCAAACATGTTTATTAACATACTCGTTAATGTTAATCAACATTTGAAGCCAACAACAGCAACAGCTGCTGCAGCATCAAGAGAAACAGCACCAGCATCTGGAACAAACACACCACCAGCAACAAAAGCAATAGCAATTGCAAGAGAATCACCACCAACAGTAGAAACAGAACCAGCAGCAACAGTGCCAACATAACAGCAACAGTGACAACCTAACAGCAACAACATAACAGCAGAAATTGTAGATAAAGCAACAATAATATAACGAATATTAATATGAACAAGAATGAAAGCGAGAGAGAGAGAGAGAGAGAGAGAGAGAGAGAGAGAGAGAGAGAGAGAGAGAGAGAGAGAGAGAGTCTGAGAGATTAAGTAGTAGGAGGAGGAGTGGTGAGGGAGCAGCTGACAAGCCTGTGACAAGTAATTGCAATCCGAACGTCTTACACACACACACACACACACACACATAGCGACCAGTGAAGAGGCGGGGCCAGGAGCAATGAATCGACCCCTGCAACCACAATTAGGTGAATACACACACACAGGTGAGTACACATATAATATGTTAGGTCTGACACAGAGTACACAGCAGCAGCCTGGAGCCTACCACAACCACTGAAACACAGATCAGTATATTCTACAACCTCTGAAGGACAGATCAGTATATTCTACAACCTCTGAAGGACAGATCAGTATATTCTACAACCTCTGAAGGACAGATCAGTATATTCTACAACCTCTGAAGGACAGATCAGTATATTCTACAACCACTGAAGGACAGATCAGTATATTCTACAACCTCTGAAGAACAGATCAGTATATTCTACAACCACTGAAGGACAGATCAGTATATTCTACAACCACTGAAGAACAGATCAGTATATTCTACAACCACTGAAGGACAGATCAGTATATTCTACAACCACTGAAGAACAAATCAGTATATTTTACAACCACTGAGGGACAGATCAGTATATTCTACAACCACTGAAGGACAGATCAGTATATTCTACAACCTCTGAAGGACAGATCAGTATATTCTACAACCACTGAAGGACAGATCAGTATATTCTACAACCACTGAAGAACAGATCAGTATATTCTACAACCACTGAGGGACAGATCAGTATATTCTACAACCACTGAAGGACAGATCAGTATATTCTACAACCACTGAAGGACAGATCAGTATATTCTACAACCACTGAAGGACAGATCAGTATATTCTACAACCTCTGAAGGACAGATCAGTATATTCTACAACCAATGAAGGTCAAATCAGTATATTCTACAAACACTGAAGGACAGATCAGTATATTCTACAACCACTGAGGGACAGATCAGTATATTCTACAACCAATGAAGGTCAGATCAGTATATTCTACAACCAATGAAGGACAGATCAGTATATTTTACAACCACTGAGGGACAGATCAGTATATTCTACAACCACTGAGGGACAGATCAGTATATTCTACAACCACTGAAGGACAGATCAGTATATTCTACAACCACTGAAGGACAGATCAGTATATTCTACAACCACTGAAGGATAGATTAGTATATTCTACAACCACTGAGAGACAGATCAGTATATTCTACAACCACTGAAGGACAGATCAGTATATTCTACAACCACTGAAGGATAGATCAGTATATTCTACAACCACTGAGGGACAGATCAGTATATTCTACAACCACTGAGGGATAGATCAGTATATTCTACAACCACTGAGGGACAGATCAGTATATTCTACAACCACTGAAGGATAGATTAGTATATTCTACAACCACTGAGAGACAGATCAGTATATTCTACAACCACTGAAGGACAGATCAGTATATTCTACAACCACTGAAGGATAGATTAGTATATTCTACAACCACTGAGAGACAGATCAGTATATTCTACAACCAATGAAGGACAGATCAGTATATTCTACAACCACTGAGGGACAGATCAGTATATTCTACAACCACTGAAGGACAGATCAGTATATTCTACAACCACTGAAGGACAGATCAGTATATTCTACAACCACTGAAGGACAGATCAGTATATTCTACAACCACTGAAGGACAGATCAGTATATTCTACAACCACTGAAGGACAGATCAGTATATTCTACAACCACTGAAGGATAGATCAGTATATTCTACAACCACTGAAGGACAGATCAGTATATTCTACAACCACTGAAGGATAGATCAGTATATTCTACAACCACTGAAGGATAGATCAGTATATTCTACAACCACTGAGGACAGATCAGTATATTCTACAACCACTGAAGGATAGATCAGTATATTCTACAACCACTGAAGGATAGATCAGTATATTCTACAACCACTGAGGGACAGATCAGTATATTCTACAACCACTGAAGGATAGATCAGTATATTCTACAACCACTGAAGGATAGATCAGTATATTCTACAACCACTGAGGGACAGATCAGTATATTCTACAACCACTGAAGGATAGATCAGTATATTCTACAACCACTGAAGGACAGATCAGTATATTCTACAACCACTGAAGGATAGATCAGTATATTCTACAACCACTGAGGGACAGATCAGTATATTCTACAACCACTGAAGGATAGATCAGTATATTCTACAACCACTGAAGGATAGATCAGTATATTCTACAACCACTGAGGGACAGATCAGTATATTCTACAACCACTGAAGGACAGATCAGTATATTCAACAACCACTGAAGAACAGATCAGTATATTCTACAACCACTGAGGGACAGATCAGTATATTCTACAACCACTGAAGGACAGATCAGTATATTCTACAACCACTGAAGGATAGATCAGTATATTCTACAACCACTGAGGGACAGATCAGTATATTCTACAACCACTGAAGGACAGATCAGTATATTCTACAACCACTGAAGGATAGATCAGTATATTCTACAACCACTGAAGAACAGATCAGTATATTCTACAACCACTGAGGGACAGATCAGTATATTCTACAACCACTGAAGGACAGATCAGTATATTCTACAACCATTGAGGTTCAAGTCTGCCAAATCTGGATCCTCTACCAATTATATCCTTTGAGACTCCAGCTCTTGGACCTCTGTAACTGGGGTCCAGCTCTTGGGCCACTGTAAATAAGGCCACATAAGCAATCCTTAGGAGCTGTCTTGTGGGCATAAACAAATTATCAGCCAAGTACATAGCTATTTGTTTCAATTATCCTACCAATTATTACATCAATTATCACACCAATTATCACACCAATTATCACATCAATTATCACATCAATTATCACACCAATTATCACACCAATTATCACGCCATCATCCCAATTATGTTATTTTGTTATTGTGGATGAAACAATATTAACTACACGGTAATACAAGTTAGGCTAACTAACTTTAAAGTTAAATTTTGCAGGCGTGTGAGTGGGTCAGAAATCAACGCACTACGTATAACAAATGTGAAAATACCCGTCCCGTGTGTCAGAGGCCGTGTGGCACTGCCCGTGTAGTACTACCCGTGTGGCACTGCCCGTGTAGTACTACCCGTGTGGCACTGCCCGTGTGGCACTGCCCGTGTAGTACTACCCGTGTGGCATTGCTCGTGTGGTACTACCCGTGTGGCAATGCCCGTGTGGTACTACCCGTGTGGCACTGCCCGTGTAGTATTACCCGTGTGGCACTGCCCGTGTAGTACTACCCGTGTTGCACTGCCCGTGTAGTACTACCCGTGTGGCACTGACCGTGTAGTACTACCCGTGTGGCACTGACCGTGTAGTACTACCCGTGTGGCATTGTTCGTGTGGTACTACCCGTGTGGCAATGCCCGTGTGGTACTACCCGTGTGGCACTGCCCGTGTAGTACTACCCGTATGGCACTGCCCGTGTAGTACTACCCGTGTTGCACTGCCCGTGTAGTACTACCCGTGTGGCACTGCTCGTGTAGTACTACCCGTATGGCACTGCCCGTGTAGTACTACCCGTGTTGCACTGACCGTGTAGTACTACCCGTGTGGCATTGTTCGTGTGGTACTACCCGTGTGGCAATGCCCGTGTAGTACTACCCGTGTGGCACTGCCCGTGTAGTACTACCCGTATGGCACTGCCCGTGTAGTACTACCCGTGTTGCACTGCCCGTGTAGTACTACCCGTGTGGCACTGCTCGTGTGGTACTACCTGTGTGGCACTGCTCGTGTGGTACTACCCGTGTGGCAATGCCCGCGTGGTACTACCCGTGTGGCACTGCCCGTGTAGTACTACCCGTGTGGCACTGCCCGTGTAGTACTACCCGTGTAGTACTACCCGTGTGGCACTGCCCGTGTAGTACTACCCGTGTGGCACTGCTCGTGTGGTACTGTGTGGCACTGCCCGTGTGGTACTACCAGTGTGGCACTGCCCGTGTAGTACTACCCGTGTGGCATTGCTCGTGTAGTACTACCAGTGTGGCACTGCCCGTGTAGTACTACCCGTGTGGCACTGCCCGTGTAGTACTACCCGTGTGGCACTGCCCGTGTAGTACTACCCGTGTGGCACTGCTCGTGTAGTACTACCCGTGTGGCACTGCCCGTGTAGTACTACCCGTGTGGCACTGCCCGTGTAGTACTACCCGTGTGTCACTGCCCGTGTGGTACTACCTGTGTAGCACTGCCCGTGTGGTACTACCCGTGTGGCACTACCCGTGTGACACTGCCCGTGTGGTACTACCCATGTGGCACTGCCCGTGTAGTACTACTCATGTGGTACTACCCGTGTGGCACTGCCCTTACACGGCCGGAGTGCCGTGGATTATCAAACGAGTCATCAACATCACTGATGTCACTACTAACGTGGACTAGCCATGGTGCCCCAAGAGCTAGAACCTGGGCAGACAAGAGCCACCTTAAACTGGTCTCCGCGGGTACCAGGTACCAGAACATGCGAGACGTGAGTACCAGGTACCAGGAGGGTCCGTGGTGACTCACCATGGTAGAGGTCAAGGTCCTCAAGACATGAGGGTGCAGTATGGCATGTTGAAACACCTGCCATGCCATGTTGAAATACCTGCCATGCCATGTTCAAATACCTACCATGCCATGTTTAAACACCTGCCATGCCATGTTTAAACACCTGCCATGCCATGTTGAAACACCTGTCATGTGGGGCATCTTAGGCAAGTTAAGGATTCTAAGCTTTCATTAAGTGTGTTGCACACACAACACAGTGTTGATACGTTCTGCAATTGTTGGTATCATCTGGTCCACGCATTTCGGTCTACCTTTAATCACCCAGGTTCGTCATAACTACCACTACTATTACAAAACAACCACTACTACTACTAATAATACTACACAACCACCGCTACTACTAGTACTACACAACCACCACTACCACTAATACTACACAACCACCACTACCACTAGTACGACACAACCACCACTACCACTAGTACGACACAACCACCACTACCACTACACAACCACCACTACCACTAATACTACACAACCACCACTACCACTAATACTACACAACCACCACTACCACTAATACTACACAACCACCACTACCACTAATACTACACAACCACCACTACCACTAATACTACACAACCACCACTACCACTAGTACGACACAACCACCACTACCACTACACAACCACCACTACCACTAATACTACACAACCACCACTACCACTAATACTACACAACCACCACTACCACTAATACTACACAACCACCACTACCACTAATACTACACAACCACCACTACCACTAATACTACACAACCACCGCTACAACCTCAATCACCTACTGTAATCACCACCTCAACACGACCACTATCAGGCTGAGGGACTGATTACCTCATGTTTTGTATATAGTTCTACTGTCTTGAAGTTACGTCCTAGACTCTGTCTTGATAAAGCCACTGGAGGACGAAACGTCTACAATAAAGATACCCAGATATTGCACATGTGTCTTAACTTTCATCACGACCACTATCACCTGGAGTCTACCTGGAGGTTATTCCGGGGGTCAACGCCCCCGCGGCCCGGTCCACAACCAGGCCTCCCGGTGGATCAGGGCCTGATCAACCAGACTGTTACTGCTGGCCGCAAGTAGTCCAACGTACGAACCACAGACCGTCCAGACGTACGAACCACAGCCATCTTGCCAGGTAGTCAGCCTGTGTGTCAGCCATCCTGTCAGGGTGTCAGCCTGGCCTACATAACCTCACTCACCACATCAGTAAGCAACCTCTGACTCACCCCTACAAGAACACAATAATTTTCTTTGTTGCCTTAATTAGAAATCTTTCCTGTGTGTGTGTCCCCCCACCTAGCTGTGTCTGTCAAGGTCGTGCCACAGCTCCTGTCCTCCTGCATTTCAGCAGTATCGACTGGTTTCACACATTCCTAGCCTGCTTCGTCCTGACCTGCTGGGTCCTAGCCTGCTGGGTCCTAGTACCCAGGGTCCTTGCCTGCTGGGTCCTAGTACCCAGGGTCCTAGCCTGCTTACCAAGTCAGCCTCCATTACTTCCTCCTCCTTGTTATTCTGCTTCTTAACCACCTTGAGATTAGGGAAGAATTTCCCGTCCTTTCTGTTTAACATTTTGGACTGGCTCTATCATGAAGGTTTATAAGTGTATCTTCGTGTATCTTACTTCACGTGTCTTACTTCCTTCATGTGTCTTATCTTCTTAAACGGGCGGAGGGTCATCATATGACTAAGCCCCGCGTCAGGAAACACCTCGTCCTGTTTCCTGACCAACCTTACCTAACCACCCACAGGATGGGGGAGGGGTGGTGGTGGTGGTAGTAGTGGTGGTTGATGTTGTTGGTGTTTGCTGATACTGCAGTTATTATTATTATTATTATTATTATTATTATTATTAACTTGTCACTACTGTTGTTTATAGAGGATCAACTGGTATAGAGAGAGAGAGTAAGCAGGGAAACAAGTCACCAGTGAAGCACTACAAGGAGGGGAACGTGAGAAGGAAGGGAGCGAGGGAGAGAGGAAGGGAATGAGATAAGATAAGGAAGGGAGGAGATGGGAAATATGGAGAAGATGGAAGGGAGGGAGGAGATGGATAGGAGGAAGGAAGGAAGGGGCAAGAAACGGAGGGAAGAGGAAGTAAGTGAGAGGTAAGGAAGGCAAAAAAAAGGCGAGGAAGAAAAATAAAGAGGGAAATAAAGGAAATACTAAGAGAAAAACAAAGTGATGCGAATAATAGGATGAAAATAAAATGACAGGTTTAGAGAGAGAGAGAGAGAGAGAGATAGACCCTAAAAATCACAACAGGTCACTAGTACGACATTACAAGGTAGACCCCAGGTTCCTTAAGAGGATAAGAGCTGTCAGCCTACCTCAGCTCAAAGCCCAGGCCTCTTTACTGCACAGTACTCCCCCATTCCCAGGATGCCACCCATTACAGTCGATTGTCACCCAGGTACTACTAAGTAAACAAAAAACAACAGGTGTCAGGGGACTGGCCCACACGTTTCCACCCGTCCCCGGGGTTGCGCCCGGGTCCTGTAGCTGTAAGCCGAAGGCGCTACCATTATCACTGGAATACACTGTTAGTGCTATGTCATTTTCATCATTTTCACTCACTTCAGGTTCTATTTTGTCATTCTCCTAATCACTATCACTTATTTCATATTCCTTTTTATTGGTCACTTTCATTATCACTCACTTTATAAATTGTAACCACACTCACTTTCACTGAAAGTAGTTTTCTTGATTTATAACACACACTTTCGTCATATTCACTGTCTCTTTCACGTCATATTCACTGTATTCTTCACGTCATATTCACTGTATTCTTCACGTCATATTCGCTTTATCATTCACGTCATATTCAATTTATTATTCACGTCATATTCACTTTATCATTCACGTCATATTTAATTTATTCTTCACGTCATATTTACTTTATTCTTCACGTCATATTCAATTTATTCTTCACATTATATTCACTTTATTCTTTACATCATATTCACTTTATTTTTCACGTACGTCATGTTCATTACCTCCTTCACGTCATATTCACCATATCCTTCACGTCATATTCAATTTATTCTTCACGTCATATTCACTTTATCCTTCACGTCATATTCACTTTATTTTTCCCTGTTTCGTCTTTCACTGCGTATTGTTCACTTTCCGAGAAGAGTATGACTGATTGAGAGTGATTTCCCATCACATTCACTCCATCCATCATATTCACTCCACCAGCACCACACACCTCTAACTCCACCACCATCACTCCCACAGCACCGCCACTCCTCCAGCCTCCACTCCCACAACACAACTGTGCCTCAGAGCCACACTCGCTCACTCACCTCATAACAATCACAGTTTTTCTCACAGTCTTCCGGACGAACAGATTTCACACGACCTTGTACTTTCGCCTCCATTACAGCGGTCCAGACACCTGTACACTCACACAGGGTAGGCCGGACACCTGTACACTCACACAGGGTAGGCCAGACACATGTACACTCACACCGGACACCAGTACACTCACACAGGGTAGGCCAGACACCTGTACACTCACACAGGGTAGGCCAGACACCTGTACACTCACACAGGGTAGGCCAGACACATGTACACTCACACAGGGTAGGCCGGACACCTGTACACTCACACCGGACACCTGTACACTCACAGACAGTGGTTCAAAGACTTGTACACTGACAGGTAACGAGGACAAGCAGGTACTAAGCAGGAGAGTTGAGCAGGAGTGGGCAGTATCAGCAGTACAGCAGGCAGGCGACCTGGCTGACCACTAGCAGTGTTGTCACTGTTAGTACAACCAAGACTGGCTTCTCCACACCCACACGTTATTTCTGACCACACCTACACTCCCTCCCACCCATACCCTCTCTCCACGCCCTCCACACACACACAGGAATGATGGTTGCGAGGTTCACACGTAGAAATAGCGCGCGTATGTGTGTACTCACCATATATGTACTCCCCTATATGTGGTTGCATGGGTCGATTCGCAGCTCCTGGCCTCGCTAATAGATGTGTGTGTGTGTATAGTAGTAGTAGTTATCAAAGCCACTTGTCGACAGACACTTGACCTGCGTGGTTGTTTTTTTTGTTTAGTAGTAGTAGTAGTAGTAGTAATAGTAGTTACTAGTTGTGTGTAAGTGTCTTTCTTGAGAAATGAGCAGTATCACACTACCGCCCCACCATGCTACACTATCGTAGCACAATATTACGTTACGTAGCACTGTATCATAGTACACTAGCACCCTACATAATACATCATACTAGTACCCTATGAAGCACACTGTATCATGCTACCCAGCACGGTATGCAGCACACTGCAGCACACTAGCACGCTACGCAGCACACTGCAGCACACTAGCACGCTACGCAGCACACTAGCACGCTATGCAGCACACTATCACGCTATGCAGCACACTATCACGCTATGCAGCACACTGCAGCACACTAGCACCACGCCTTCACAGGTAAAGACTGTGCCAGAGACTGGTAGAGTGGCAGCAACAACAACTTTCAACCGTAACTTGCCCAAAAACCCGTTCTCACCACCAGTGAAGAACAAAGCACAAGAGAACAACACCAATACAAAGAGAACAACAAAACACAGATGAACACAATACAAATGAACAACAAAGAAGACTTAAGTCAGAAAAAAAGCACACGATAACGTAAGAGAGATTAATGTTTTAGATTAACATGGGAGATCAATAAAGAATACAGGCGAAGAACATAGAAAGGACGATATGAAGAACAATACAGAGTGTGATGTGGAACGTGATTTGTGGCAAGAAAAGTCTGTTGTAGCAGAAAGGGTAGGGAGATCTGACGAAATACAAAATGGGACTTGTGAATTATACCTGGCGGTCAAGTAGCCCAGAAAATGCTATGAAGGTGGGATTAGGAGGGCCGCAGCCTCCCACCTGGACGGCCGCAGCCTCCCACCAGGACGGCCGCAGCCTCCCTGGCTGAGCAAGAGGGCAGTCGTAAGAGGTTCCTGGTCAACGGCTGTTAACCAATCATGCTATCATTTGCCCAGCAACATTCAGTTGAGAGTCGCAGCACTCAAAACACACCAGAAAAGGTTGGAGGAGATGAAGGAAGGGTAACAAGGAAGAGGAAGGAAGGGAGCGAGTGTGGGTAGAGGCAGGGTGAAGGATGTACTCACCTGGCGTGCCCGTGGGCACTTCGAGTCAGGGTTCCTTGTTAGTTTATCAGCTTCAGATCACGCAACGAGTTTTGATCATGTAATAACCCCCCCCGTTGTGAGAGTAGGGGGTCATCGCCCCCTCGGTCTGGTCCCAGACCACACCCACTGAAGAGATTACTTAAAGCTTCATAAATACCAAGACATTAAGTGGCCTTGACAATACAAGGCCAAGTGGCCTTGATAGTGCAAAGTCAAGAGGCCTTGACAGTACAAGTTAACTCAAGAGATCATCATGCCATCACCTAAGAGGTGTAATAAGTCACCTGAAGCTAGCGTCACCCACCTACTGAGTCAGTGGTCACTACTGCAGAGACCCACCAGTGTCACGGGCTGCTCCAGTTTCACCTATGTTTTCAACACCACAGCTGCACCCGGCACCACCACACGCCCGGCACCACCACACGCCCGGCACCACCACACGCCCGGCACCACCACACGCCCGGCACCACCACACGCCCGGCACCACCACACACCCGGCACCACCACACGCCCGGCACCACCACACGCCCGGCACCACCACACACCCGGCACCACCACACGCCCGGCACCACCACACACCCGGCACCACCACACTTGACTCATAATATACACCAGTGTAATAAATGTCTTGAACTGCGCTTGTGAGTGTTTATCTACATGTGGTATGTACGATGGAACTAGAAGAGTAGAATGTATCTACCTGGAGGGTATTCCGGGGGTCAACGCCCCCGCGGCCTGGTCCATGACCAGACCTACCAGTGAATCAGGGCCTGATCAACGAGGCTGTTACAGCTGGCCACACGTAGTCCAACGTACGAGCCACAGCCTGGCTGATCCGGCACTGACTTTAGGTATCTGTCCAGCTCCCTCTTGAAGACAACCAGGGGTCTACTGGTAATTCCCCTTATGGCTGGAAGGAGGATGTAGAACGAGGTACCAGAATACCGTAGACGGCGTTACAGTGTCCCATGTAAATACGATACACTAATGCGAGTTATGGAATTTTATAGTGAGAACGTTTCGCCCGCCAGGTATTCGACACTGCGGGTACACTCTACCCACTGCATTAGCATACCGCACCATCCACCGTCTTACACCCCTTGCTTCACCATCTTAGGAAGCAAGGTAGCGGCGCACTGCTTATGCAACCAGTATTAAACACAACCAAGCTTCAGTGTCGACTTTCACCTCTATGACCGTCAAGAACACCAGGAACCACGTAACTTTTTCAAACAGCACCAGAGCACAACGAAGAGATCACGTGAGACACGAAGCTGGTCATGAAGGTGGCGAGAGGTCAGCGTCCTGGATCGAGGTCACACTAGCGTGGAAACAAGGTTACTTTAAGATGCAGTATAGAGGGAGGCTCAGAGGTTGTTAGGAGAGGACGCGTGAGGGTGTTGAAGGACACAGGAAGGGAAACAACGGGACACGGTAAGAGGAAAAGTATACAAGATCAGCGACGTAAAACCCGGTAATGATGACGGGAAGCCAGAGAACCTCATGTATATTCATGAGACAATAGCACCAACAGTAGTAGCACCACCACCAACAGTAGCAAGAGGTGCAGAAGCACCAGCAATATCAGCAAAACCACCAACAGTAACAGTAGTAATAACAGCACCACCACCAACAGTAGCAATAGCTGCACCAGCAGCCAGGGAGAAGCACCCACCTGACTCAACAACCTCCCACTACAATCTCTGCCTTCCTCTCCTTCCTCCGTCAGTGGTGCTGCTTAGCTCGATTCACAACAACAGGGTCCAGGGTTCGATTCCCTGGCATGGAGGAACATCTGGGCAAGTTTCCATGCACTGCTGCTGCCCCTGCACACCTAGCAGTAAAATTAGGTACCCGTGTGTTAGGCGACTGTTACGGTTAGAATCTTGGGGAAAATGTGTTGGAAAACTACAGTCCTGTTGTAATGTTACATGCTGTGTAAGACAACACTACAGTTATATGTAAGAGGTACTAGCTGGAAGTATTGAAGTGTTTGATATAAGGTTTGTACATAATAATGTTATTATTCATTCTCCTCTATAAGAACAACACTAAGAATACAAACAATAACTGATAGTAACAGGAAGATAATTTACTACAAGGGTAACAAACCGTAATAACAAGAAAAAACATATTAAAATAACAGCAGAAACAGCGACAGCCAACAGCATCAGTGTGCCAGGTGGGTCATGAGGCTGGTGCAGGTAAGAAGTGCAGTGAGCATGTAGGCTGGACAAGCCTGCCTGACCTGCACTTCAATATGTGGCGTCCTGCCCCGCCCCGCCCCGCCCTCCACCACCTGCACAACACCTGCAGAGGTAGGTGCAGCAGCAGCAGCACGGCTCTCGGAGGCACCAGAAAGGCTCTCTCGTTCGCTCTTGCTCTTACTCGCTCTCTCTTTCTTGCTCTCTCTCTCTCTTGCTCTTACTGGCTCTCTCTCTCTCTGTCTCTCCTCAATCAAATAATGTTCTCATGTTGACATTTCGTCTGCTTATTGAGCAATATAGAGACAAACAGTGACAATACTGAGCAATATAAAGATATACAGTGACAATATTAAGCAATACAAAGATAGACAGTGACATTATTGAGCAATATAAAGATAAACAGTGATATTACCGAGCAATATAAAAATAGACAGTGACAATGTAAAGATAGTGACAATACTGAGCAATATAGTGACAGTGATAATATTGGGCAAAACGTCATATTAATAAGAGATTTCTCTGCCGGAAGTGGCCTTACACCACAAGTGTCTCACAACTGTACACAAATGTCACAGCGTGGAGGAAGCTGAGGAGGGGGGACGTGAGGTGAAGGAGGGACAAGAGATCCCTGGAATGACTCTAAGGATGCTGCTGCCAGCAAGATAACCTGTGGTGTGGCCCAGGAGCTGATGAATTACACACAGGTGCAACACTCGGGTGTCTTTCTTGTGGAAACGTTACGCCACACAGTGGCTTCCTCAGTCCAGTACAGAGATGAATGGTGAAGATCAGAAGGAGTTTGAGGTAATCAGTCCCTCAGCCTGGAGTCAATGTGATCAATCTTGATAGAATTGATGGACTGACGACATCGACTCCAGGTTGAGGGACTGATTACCTCAAACTTCTTCTGATCTTCACCATTCATCTTATATGGACTGATGAAGATACCCAAGTGTCGCACATGTGTCTAATTTATCAACTTGTTGGTTCTCTGAACCACTTGTCTACGCCCAGGAGCTGCACCCTGGCAGAAAACACATGCTGGACAAGAACCAGATATAGCCTGTCTTCAGTGTTGCAGAGACATGATCAGCACTCAACTCACACCCACTGACCTCTAACCTGGCCAGTGCTGACTCACTGGCTTCTAACCTGGCCAGTGCTGACTCACTGGCCTCTAACCTGGCCAGTGCTGACTCACTGACCTCTAACCTGGCCAGTGCTGACTCACTGGCCTCTAACCTGGCCAGTGCTGACTCACTGGCTTCTAACCTGGCCAGTGCTGACTCACTGGCTTCTAACCTGGCCAGTGCTGACTCACTGGCCTCTAACCTGGCCAGTGCTGACTCACTGACCTCTAACCTGGCCAGTGCTGACTCACTGACCTCTAACCTGGCCAGTGCTGACTCACTGACCTCTAACTTAATTCTGATTAGGTTAGGTCCAGGTTGAGGGACTGACCACTTCAAAACTAAATCTCTACTGCTTCTGCTGCCTCCTCTGCATTGACTGAAAAAGCCTACCGTGTATCTATCATGGCACCCTGCTAATTGTATCTATCATGGCACCATGCTAATTGTATCTATCATGGCACCCTGCTAATTGTATCTATCATGGCACCCTGCTAATTGTATCTATCATGGCACCATGCTAATTGTATCTATCATGGCACCATGCTAATTGTATCTATCATGGCACCATGCTAATTGTATCTATCATGGCACCATGCTAATTGTATCTATCATGGCACCATGCTAATTGTATCTATCATGGCACCATGCTAATTGTATCTATCATGGCACCATGCTAATTGTATCTATCATGGCACCATGCTAATTGTATTAATCTCAAGAGCGAATTTCCACTGCCTCCAGTCTCCAGTCACCAGCCTCCAGTTACCAGCATCCAGTCTCCAGTCACCAGCCTCCAGTCTCCAGCCTCCAGCCTCCAGCCTCCAGTCTCCAGCCTCCAGTCTCCAGTCACCAGCCTCCAGTCACCAGCCTCCAGCCTCCAGTCACCAGCCTCCAGTCTCCAGCCTCCAATCACCAGCCTCCAGTCACCAGCCTCCAGTCACCAGCCTCCAGCCACCAGCGTCCAGTCTCCAGCCTCCAGTCACCAGCCTCCAGTCACCAGCCTCCAGTCACCAGCCTCCAGTCACCAGCCTCCAGTCACCAGCCTCCAGCCTCCAGCCTCCAGTCACCAGCCTCCAATCACCAGCCTCCAGTCACCAGCCTCCAGCCTCCAATCACCAGTCTCCAGTCACCAGCCTCCAGTCACCAGCCTCCAGCCTCCAGTCACCAGCCTCCAGCCTCCTCCTCACTGCCATATCGAACACACAATGTCTCACACTCAAGCAAAAATATTAAACTACAATAATAAGTTAGGTAAAAGGAGACAAGTGCAACTAATGCGACATTTTTATTGTGGCAACGTTTCGCTCTCCAGGAGCTTTGTCAAGCCGTAGTCTACATATTGTCCGTAATTCTACCAACATTAATACAATACTCTAATATATTATTCCTTTCCCATCCATTGAGAAACCTCTCCCTTTCCACACTCTTCCAAACACCAGCTACCTTCTTGGTGTCCCGTAGCTCACTCAGCTCACACACTGAGGTCCTGGGGTTGATCCCCGGTACGGGTGGAAACATTAGTATGTGTTTCCTTTAGGCATTTGCTGTCCCTGTTCATCTAGAAGTAAAATAGGTACCTGGGTGTTAATCAACTGGTGTGGGTCGCATCCTGGGACAAAACTGACCTAATTTGCGGGAAATGCTCAGCGGCTTTCTATATAGTAGTATGTCATTGATGTCAGCTATGGTCTGTATACCTTGTACATGTACTTGTAGAAATAAAGATTATTATTATTATTATTATTATTATTATTATTATTATTATTATTATTATTATCTTTCGTACAGCCATCTGGCTATACATACATCCTCTCCCAAATGCCTAAATATATTCACTTCCTCCAGACTTCATGTCAATCTTTCATGTCGTAGACATCATCTTACTCTCATCTCACCTTCTTCATTTCCGGTGTTCATTAAAACTTTCTTCTTTAACGTACCCTCCTGAACACCTCTTGTAGTCTCACGTCGCAAGTTTAACGTCGCACGTTTGACGTCGCACGTTTGACGTCGCAAGTTTACCTCGCAAGTCTAACGTCGTAAAATCTAACATTTCAGTCCACTCAAGAAGTGTTTACAAAACTCTTAAAAACCAAGAGAGCACCACTTACATACCACTTGTTAACATATATACCACTTGTGTAACTTAAACACCTACTTCCCTTCCTCTCCCTTCCCTTCTACCTCACCCTACTACCCTTCTTTACTCTCCCCCCAGCATCCATGCCTTTTATCCCACCACTACACCTCTCCATCCCTCCCCTCTCTCCCTCCCTCTTTCCCTCCCTCCCTCCTTCTCTCCCTCCCTCCTTTCCTCCCTCTCTCCCTCCTTTCCTCCCAATCTCCTTCCCTCCCTCTCTCCCTCCTTCCCCTGCTGATACCATCACGTTACTAAGGAAGGTGAACCTCATTAGGCACACGGAAATAATGACGATAATAACAGAAATCAGAATTGGCAAGTGAAGAGGAGAGGACAGGAGGAAGACGGGAAGAGAAGAAAGGAGAGGAAAGGTGAGAATAGGAGGGGAGGATGAGGAGGAACAGGAAGAGGATGTAAAGTGAAAATTCCTGCATATCTGCAAGGCTACGAGCAAAGTGAGAGAGAGAGAGAGAGAGAGAGAGAGAGAGAGAGAGAGAGAGAGAGAGAGAGAGAGAGAGAGAGAGAGAGAAGAGCGAACAGTGTATTGCTATGTACATATCTCCACTGACCCCTCCCACTAGAGGGCATTGACCCCCTCCCACAAGGGAGGAGAGTACTGACCCCCTCCCACTGGGGGCACTGACCCCTCCCAGAAGGTGACCCTACACGTAGGGGACTGGCATCGTCGCTCTACCACTGCCTAAGTCTGCCACATACCACTACAACTTGGCACCTTCACCCGGGCGTCGAGACAGTGCCATAAGGCACCCAGTAACACGGCAAGCTAGACAAAGAAACTAGGAATACCGAGGAACCTAGCCAGGATGAGGGAGACGTTTCCAGGGTGAGAAGTTCCCAGGGTAGGAGAGAAGTTTCCAGGGTGGTGGAGAAGTTCCCAGGGTAAGGGAGAAGTTCCCAGGGTGAGGGAGAAGTTCCCAGGGTGAGGGAGAAGTTCCCAGGGTGAGGGAGAAGTTCCCAGGGTAAGGGAAAAGTTCCCAGGGTAAGGGAAAAGTTTCCAAGGTAAGGGAAAAGTTTCCAGGGCGAGGGAAAAGAGGCAGGAATCTTTATATTTTAGATTCTGTCACCGAAATGGATAGTTTATTGTGCACCTCATATCCATCCTGTGGAGGCTAGCGCAAGAGCATATGGATACACAATAGGCCTAGGAACTAGGCCCCAAAAGGGTTAAGAGGAGTACATCTGGATTTATATCTACAGTTATGTGTTTCAATGAATTTAAGATATTTACTAAATATGTCTGGCAGCTTATTTTCATAAATAAGATACCTTGACATATCACAGAGATTATTATACTGTCTATCTGTGTCTTCCTTAATAAGTGAATAACAAACAGTGTTCAAGAAAGTGACCATAAGGCAGACCAGAGGGAAGCTGGGGAATGATGGGAAAAAACACAGACCCCTCCCTTAAAGACCCATCCCCCAACACATACCCCTCCCTTAAAGACCCATCCCCCAACACAGACCCCTCCCTTAAAGACCCATCCCCCAACACAGACCCCTCCCTTAACAAAGCCTCATCCCCCAACACAGACCCATCCCCAACACAGACCCACACACAACACAGACCCATCCACACAACACAGACCCATCCACACACAGACACACACATCACAACCCCCCCACCCACCACCACCACCAGTGTTGCCAGGCTGGTAACAGGCCGGGGAGAGACCTTATTAGCTTCACGGTGAGCAAGCAGTTTTACCAAACCCGGCGACTTGTCGCCGGATCCGTCACCACGTCTCCACATCCTTCACGACTGATCCCTTGCTTAAGAGTCAGGTCCCGGACCACTGAGACTCAAGTCCGTCATCCGTTCCTCTAGACAGGTCCCAGACCACTTAAGTTTTCCCCTTATAAAGCTGACAAATTCATATCATTATTAACTAGAAACCAATGATCATATAGTTATTATCTATTGATTCGAATCATAACCATAATTTTTAAAATGGGTGGAGGGGTAAGCCAGCAGAAGGCCTCGGTCAGATGACGACAAGCTCCAGCTGCGGGTCATCATATGAGTAAAACCCGCGTCAGGAAACACTTGTCCTGTTTCCTGACAACACTTACCTAGTGACCGATCTCGGGGTCATAAGGACATAAGAACCCTGGTGAATGTGGTGGTCTGGGAAGAAATTAACTCTTAAATTTAAATGTCACTCTAACTCTATATCAATCTTATAATAATTGAAATTTGTATTATAGATTACCACGTTATTGCCCCACGAACCTTTCAGTCTTATAATCCTAATGGCAATTAACACACCTTGTTAAGTGTGATAATTTATGTAACTGTATTTACGTGTACCCGCACCTGAATAACCTTACTTATCGAGGTCTCTTCTCCAGTAATAACATTTCTGTTACACGTATCAAGTGTCGAGATTAAAATCCATTAACCACGTAAGGCAGCATTGTACCACAAGAATTTGGCAGCTATTAATTTTCTTAACCACTCTGTCCATTACAGCATCATCAGGATAATTTTGTAAAAGAATTGTGTGTAATTTTGTATAAACACAGACACACACAAATTAGCGTTCGTAATGGAGAAGAAAAAAATCCCGAAAAAGTTATAGACAAATTTCCACTGAGATACGCAGGTGATTTTTGCCTAAAAGATATAAAAGTTATAAATGATCAATTCATTTATATTTATTTTAGTGTTGCCTGTTATTTCAGGCGTTTAAAAAATAATCCGGATTCTGATCCGCCTTCACAAAAACGTAAACAAAGCGGGTTCATGGCGGGGGAAGCCATGGACACTCCATTGTCTGCTGCTCACACAGTGTACACCAGTGATGCTCACACAGTGTACACCCAGTGATGCTCACACAGTGTACACCAGTGATGTACACACAGTGTACACCAGTGATGCTCACACAGTGTACACCATGATAATATATACATGGAAAGTACTTGAGGGCCTGGTCCCAAATCTGCACACTGCCATAACAACATACTGGAGTGAGAGATATGGGAGAAAGTGTAAAATAAACCCAGTGAGGAGCAGGGGTGCGGTGGGGACAATACGGGAGCACTTTATTAACATCCGGAGTCCCAGACTATTCAACATCTTACCAGAAGATATCCGAAACACGGCTGGAACCAGTGTAGAAGCCTTCAAGAGAAAACTGGACAAATATCTTCACCAGGTGCCAGATCAACCAGGCTGTGATGGATATGTGGGGCAGCGGGCCTCCAGCAGCAACAGCCTGGTTGACCAGGCAAGCACCAGACGAGCCTGGCCCATGGCCGGGCTCAGAGAGTAGATACTCTCGAAACTCTTCAAAGGTATATCAAAGGTACCAGTGATGCTCACACAGTGTACACCAGTGATGCTCACACAGTGTACACCAGTGATGCTCACAGTGTACACCAGTGCTCACACAGTGTACACCCAGTGATGCTCACACAGTGTACACCAGTGATGCTCACGCAGTGTACACCAGTGATGCTCACACAGTGTACACCAGTGATGCTCACACAGTGTACACCAGTGATGCTCACACAGTGTACACCAGTGATGCTCACGCAGTGTACACCAGTGATGCTCACACAGTGTACACCAGTGATGCTCACACAGTGTACACCAGTGATGCTCACACAGTGTACACCAGTGATGCTCACAGTGTACACCAGTGATGCTCACAGTGTACACCAGTGATGCTCACAGTGTACACCAGTGATGCTCACACAGTGTACACCCAGTGATGCTCACACAGTGTACACCAGTGATGCTCACGCAGTGTACACCAGTGATGCTCACACAGTGTACACCAGTGATGCTCACACAGTGTACACCAGTGATGCTCACGCAGTGTACACCAGTGATGCTCACACAGTGTACACCAGTGATGCTCACACAGTGTACACCAGTGATGCTCACACAGTGTACACCAGTGATGCTCACACAGTGTACACCAGTGATGCTCACACAGTGTACACCAGTGATGCTCACAGTGTACACCAGTGATGCTCACACAGTGTACACAAGTGATGCTCACACAGTGTACACCATTGATGTACACAGTGTACATCCAGTGATGCTAAAACAGTGTACACCAGTGATGCTCACACAGTGTACACAAGTGATGCTCACACAGTGTACACCAGTGATGTACACAGTGTACACCCAGTGATGCTCACACAGTGTACACCCAGTGATGCTCACACAGTGTACACCCAGTGATGCTCACACAGTGTACACCCAGTGATGCTCACACAGTGTACACCCAGTGATGCTCACACAGTGTACACCCAGTGATGCTCACACAGTTTACACCAGTTATGCTTACAGTGTACACCAGTGATGCTCACACAGTGTACACCAGTGACGTACACAGTGTACATCCAGTGATGCTAAAACAGTGTACACCAGTGATGATCACACAGTGTACACCAGTGATGCTCAGTGTACACCAGTGATGCTCACGCAGTGTACACCAGTGATGCTCACACAGTGTACACCAGTGATGTACAGTGTACACCAGTGATGTACACAGTGTACACCAGTGATGTACACAGTGTACACCAGTGATGCTCACAGTGTACACCAGTGATACTAAAACAGTGTACACCAGTGATGCTCACAGTGTACACCAGTGATGCTCACACAGTGTACACCAGTGATGCTCACACAGTGTACACCAGTGATGCTCACACAGTGTACACCAGTGATGCTCAGTGTACACCAGTGATGCTTACACAGTGTACACCAGTGATGCTCACACAGTGTACACCAGTGACGTACACAGTGTACATCCAGTGATGCTAAAACAGTGTACACCAGTGATACTCAGTGTACACCAGTGATGCTCACAGTGTACACCAGTGATGCTCACACAGTGTACACCAGTGATGTACACAGTGTACACCAGTGATGTTCACACAGTGTACAACAACGGGATTTTATACCAACAAGCAGTGGTGAGCTGAGATGTGGCAGGAAATGGGGTAAATTTATACACGCTTCCCCCTGTGCACATGTGCACACACACACGGGGCCAGGAGCTGAGTCTCGACCCCTGCAACCACAATTAGGTGAGTACACACACACATATTGTGATTATTATAGTATTTTACATTGTGACGTAGAACGTAAACATCAGTGGTCACTTGAGAGAGAGAGAGAGAGAGAGAGAGAGAGAGAGAGAGAGAGAGAGAGAGAGAGAGAGAGTTGCCTGGGTAAAGATAACATTCTTGTGGTAATTCACAAGTAACATGACACTGAAGTTCACTCTCCTTCATACTGACAGCATCCTTATCTCAGGCAACCTCGTCATCCATCATGGTGTAACTGAGATACAACTCGAGGAAATATAACAAGTAACTCACGGAACGAGAAGGACTCGAACCCATGACAAGCGAGTATTAAAACTCGCAGGCCAGTGCGCTAGCCACTGCACCACGCCGACCTAACACGTAGCAGTAACAAGTAGCAAGAAACACCAACACAACCAAAACAGATAGCAGAAATTGTAGCAAAAAACAAATGCAGAGATGCAGGCTGGGGAGAGAACTGCAGCAGACCTGGGGAGAGAACTGCAGCAGACCTGGGGAGAGAACTGCAGCAGACCTGGGGAGAGAACTGCAGCAGACCTGGGGAGAGAACTGCAGCAGACCTGGGGCGAGAACTGCAGCAGACCTGGGGAGAGAACTGCAGCAGACCTGGGGCGAGAACTGCAGCAGACCTGGGGAGAGAACTGCAGCAGACCTGGGGAGACAACTGCAGCAGACCTGGGGAGAGAACTGCAGCAGACCTGGGAAGAGAACTGCAGCAGACCTGGGGAGAGAACTGCAGCAGACCTGGGAAGAGAACTGCAGCAGATCTGGGGCGAGAACTGCAGCAGATCTGGGGCGAGAACTGCAGCAGATCTGGGAAGAGAACTGCAGCAGATCTGGGGAGAGAACTGCAGCAGACCTGGGAAGAGAACTGCAGCAGACCTGGGGAGAGAACTGCAGCAGACCTGGGGAGAGAACTGCAGCAGACCTGGGGCGAGAACTGCAGCAGACCTGGGGAGAGAACTGCAGCAGACCTGGGGAGAAAATTGCAGCAGACCTGGGGAGAGAACTGCAGCAGACCTGGGAAGAGAACTGCAGCAGACCTGGGGAGAGAACTGCAGCAGACCTGGGAAGAGAACTGCAGCAGATCTGGGGCGAGAACTGCAGCAGATCTGGGGCGAGAACTGCAGCAGATCTGGGAAGAGAACTGCAGCAGATCTGGGGAGAGAACTGCAGCAGACCTGGGAAGAGAACTGCAGCAGACCTGGGGAGAGAACTGCAGCAGACCTGGGGAGAGAACTGCAGCAGACCTGGGGAGAGAACTGCAGCAGACCTGGGGAGAACTGCAGCAGACCTGGGAGAGAACTGCAGCAGATCTGGGGAGAGAACTGCAGCAGACCTGGGAGAGAACTGCAGCAAACCTGGGGAGAGAACTGCAGCAGACCTGGGAGAGAACTGCAGCAGACCTGGGAGAGAACTGCAGCAGATCTGGGGAGAGAACTGCAGCAGACCTGGGGAGAGAACTGCAGCAGACCTGGGGAGAGAACTGCAGCAGACCTGGGAAGAGAACTGCAGCAGACCTGGGGAGAGAACTGCAGCAGACCTGGGGAGAGAACTGCAGCAGACCTGGGGAGAGAACTGCAGCAGATCTGGGGAGAGAACTGCAGCAGACCTGGGGAGAGAACTGCAGCAAACCTGGGGAGAGAACTGCAGCAGATCTGGGGAGAAAACTGCAGCAGATCTGGGGAGAGAACTGCAGCAGATCTGGTTAATGTGTGTTAGTTATCGGTTGTCAAAGGCACTTTGCCTTTCGTGTGTGTGTGTGTGTGTGTGTGTGTGTGTGTGTGTCACACTCCCTGGTACACTCCATCACAGTGTTCCTCCAACACTTTCCTCCTCTTACATTCATTATTGTGGTGTTATCTCCACATTCATCATCATCTCTCTCTCTCTCTCTCTCTCTCTCTCTCTCTCTCCACTTTTATTATCAAATATTTCATCTTTCCCCTCAGTGCATCTCTCATCTCCCTAACACACGCACTGCTCTTCACTCTCAGTATATAAGTGTAAAGTGAGTATAATGTGTAGTGTACTGTGTAAAGTGTGTAAAATATGTAGTGTCAAATGTATAAAATGTGTGTTAAGTGTTCATTGTGTGAAGTATTGTGTGTCTGGAACATCAAGGTGCTGTGTGTCTTGAACATCAAGGTGCTGTGTGTCTGGAACATCAAGGTACTGTGTGTCTTGAACATCAAGGTACTGTGTGTCTTGAACATCAAGGTGCTGTGTGTCTGGAACATCAAGGTACTGTGTGTCTTGAACATCAAGGTACTGTGTGTCTTGAACATCAAGGTGCTGTGTGTCTTGAACATCAAGGTACTGTGTGTCTTGAACATCAAGGTGCTGTGTGTCTTGAACATCAAGGTACTGTGTGTCTTGAACATCAAGGTACTGTGTCTGGAACATCAAGGTGCTGTGTGTCTTGAACATCAAGGTACTGTGTGTCTTGAACATCAAGGTGCTGTGTGTCTGGAACATCAAGGTGCTGTGTATCTTGAACATCAAGGTGCTGTGTATCTTGAACATCAAGGTGATGTGTGTCTGGAACATCAAGGTGCTGTGTGTCTTGAACATCAAGGTACTGTGTGTCTTGAACATCAAGGTGCTGTGTGTCTTGAACATCAAGGTACTGTGTGTCTTGAACATCAAGGTACTGTGTCTGGAACATCAAGGTGCTGTGTGTCTGGAACATCAAGGTGCTGTGTGTCTGGAACATCAAGGTACTGTGTGTCTTGAACATCAAGGTACTGTGTCTGGAACATCAAGGTACTGTGTGTCTTGAACATGAAGGTACTGTGTGACTGGAACATCAAGGTACTGTGTGTCTTGAACATCAAGGAACTGTGTGTCTGGAACATCAAGGTGCTGTGTATCTTGAACATCAAGGTGCTGTGTGTCTGGAACATCAAGGTGCTGTGTGTCTGGAACATCAAGATACTGTGTGTCTGGAACATCAAGGTGCTGTGTGTCTTGAACATGAAGGTACTGTGTGTCTTGAACATGAAGGTACTGTGTGACTGGAACATCAAGGTACTGTGTGTCTGGAACATCAAGGTACTGTGTGTCTGGAACATCAAGGTACTGTTACTACCTCTCCCTTAAAACCCTTCTTAAAGACCTAACTAACCCTCCCTCCCCCTCCCTTAACTCACCCCTTAATTTCATCACTGGCAATAGCAATAAAATTATATTACACATCATTTAATAAATGAAACAATTACCTAAAGATAATAAAACAACTGAATAAAGGGACCCGGAGACCACTTACAAGACACTCGTAGTCAACCAGGCTGTTGCTGCCAGTGACCAGCACGCTCATATTAACTCTTGCTCTATTATGTGATTATTAATTATTCTATAGTATATTAACAATAAATATAACAATACTTATGCTATTATTATTTATATTATTATTATAGTGATAAATATAATATTTATACTATTATTATTATTTATATTATTTTATTAACAGTAAATATAATACTATTATTTTACTCTTATTATTATTATTATTATTATTATTAAATTATTATTATTATTATTAAATTATTATTATTATTGAGCAGTATCTAGCTAGGTCTCCTTGAAGGTCGATAAATAAGTAAATAAGCAACGTAACAAATCTGTTTAAAAATATCTGCAAATTGGATAATAGCTTCCACTAATTACACACCATAACTACTAATTAAACTAACGAATGACCTCACAGCTGGGAGTGAAATTGGATTGCAAATTGGCGCCGAGAGTAATAGGTACCATTAGTAATTGCAAGGAATTGGGTCAAACCTATCAGCGGAGAGGGTACGGACCAGGGTCTGTATGTGTGTTCTCTCTCTCTCTCTCTCTCTCTCTCTCTCTCTCTCTCTCTCTCTCTCTCTCTCTCTCTCTCTCTCTCTCTCTCTCTCCCAGGGATGTAAGAAATTACGTGAGGAGTCTTGTAATTACACCAACTCACCTCAGTAATTGGCAGACATCATGGGGTTTTAAAGAACCTGTGTATCCGCAACACATACAAGGATATATACACCCAAAAGGTGTGTACCTCTCAGTGTGTATATACACCTAAAGTTGTGTATCTCTCATTTTACAGATACCAAGAGGTTTGCATCTCTCATCTCTTTGAGAGTTGTCTCTCGATGTATATACATCAAGTTGTGTGTATGTCTGAGTACATATACACAGAAGTGAGCATCTCAGTGTATATATACCAAAAACTTACATTAATCTCTATTTTAAGGAATAAAGCATTCATGGCAGATGGTGAACATGTTCTATGTAGCGTTAATGACCCGCCGACACCAGGATGAACACATGAGCTAAAACAGACGAACGTCTGGATGAACAAGAGGAACATGAACACTTCAAGAGGACATTACAAGTCCAAAACTCTCTACAACATTTAGAGGACACTACAAGTTCTAGACTCTCTATAACATATAAGAGGTCATGTCAAGCTTGACACACCTGTTCTATGAGCGAGGGGGTCTTGGTATGTAATCCAGGATCCGTGTATCCACGGATCCTGGTTGAGTTATCGTGTTTGACGAGGGAGAGAGACAAGCTTATCAGTGATGGCATGGCAACAGCAGCAGCATCGTGGCATTCAGCAGACACCTCTGCCACTTGACTCTGGCACCCACTCATCACCTCCTTCCCTCCCTACAACAAGCACACACACACACCCCTCTCGTCACCCCCCACTCACCACACCCAACCCATCTCGCCACATCCATCAAATTTGTCCACACACCTAAGATTTTGTTATGACTTGAAATGTTGTGTTGATTCCAGGTATTGTTTTGATGCTGTGTTGACCTTGTTGTTTTCAAGGGATGTATTAACCCAGGTGTTGTACGCCCATTCTCCATCCTACAAGCCAAACAAGCCTTATTTCTTTGTGCAAAAGAAAGTCAGTAATATGATGTGTATTTCTGGCAGACTAATACTCATGGTTATACACTACTTAAGACTAGACACAGGTTATTGAGTGCTACAATTTTAAGTATGCATTATTATAAAACTGCAATATATGTTGCAGTTTTTTAACTGTAGTGTAGGCGCGCCTCTGGTAAGATAGTGATGGAGTGAATGATGGTGAAAGTGTTTCTTCTTTTTTTCGGGTTGCTCTGCCTTTGTGGGAAACGGCAGACGTGTTAATAATAATAATAATAATAATAATAATAATAATAATAATAATAATAATAATAATAATAATAATAATAAAGTATTACAAAAGAAAGAGAGGCAGCCAAAATAATACAATTACCATCCTGAGAGATGGTAATTCCTGAGTAACAGTAACTTCATCTCTACTGGAAGTAAAAGCTTTGAAAGTCTGGTAGGTACTGCACCTATAGTGAAATGCTTGCTTATATCCTCATTACCCTCGTGACGTCTTCCACCTCAGGCTGACACATTCCATTACCTCGTGTGGCGCTACATGCTAGGAGAAGTTACCTTTTGTTCCCACTAACTAATTAACGTAGATAACAGAGAAACACTACCCAAGCCTCCAGATTCACTCATTTCCTCTTCAATACACCCCATCCTCCATCTCCTATATACATTCCAGTGTCGGTCCACTAACCTTCTACACCTATACACACCTCATAAGAAAACCATTAGTATAGATTTATACACAGTGACGTGTGAAAGTCGTGACTAAGACAACACGTCTTGAGGACTCTTGTGTCCCCAGGGTTTATGAAATTACATCCAGGAAGCAAGTGAGGGAGGAAGAGTTAATCAATACTCCCTCTCTCTCTCTCCATCACTCCGTCACCCTCCCACACTGTCCCTCACAAGTGTTGGCAGCAGTCATACAAGTGTTTAGACGGGGCAGTTCATGCACGGGGGTCCTGAGCTACACTAATATGGTCATGAGGCTCGTCCTTGACTGCCGGCAAGTTCCCAGTGTTGACGTACATGATCCCAGACCCTTCAATATGCTGTACAGTGTATCCCCACTAGCGTACATATATTCTTCCTCCCCCCCCTCTCTCTCTCACGGCCGGTTTCGTTTATGGTTCAATAAACGTTAAGATTTCGTTGGGATTTTTAACCCCGAAGGGTTAGGCATCCAGGATAACCCAAGAAAGTCAGTGCGTCATCGAGGACTGTCTGTCTTATTTCCATTGTGGTCCTTAATCTTGTCACCCAGGATGCGACCCACACCAGTCGACTAACACCCAGGTACCTACTTGCTGCTAGGTGAACAGGACAATCGGTGTAAGGAAACGCGTCGAAACGTTTCTACCTCGCCGGGAATCGAACCCGAGCCCTCCGTGTGTGAAGCGAGTTTATACGGAAACTGACGTTGTAAACATCACCAGAAAATGAACGTCGTTAAAGAACTGGTTGAACAATAGTTGTGAACCTACAAAACAACTTGTCCATTAACGGACCTTGTATTTTTTTCAGCTAAACACTCATGTTTTTATTGCTAGAGACGTATCCAGCTTCTCTCTATTGTAACCATCTACCTTATGTTAATCCTTGTTGTTACTGTCATCTGTTATGTTTATCCTTGTTATTGTCAGTTATGTTTACCCCTGCTGTTACTGCCACCTGTTATGTTTACCCCTGTTGTTACTGCCACCTGTTATGTTTACCCCAGTTGTTACTGCCACCTGTCATGTTTACCCCTGTTGTTACTGCCACCTGTTATGTTTACCCCAGTTGTTACTGTCACCTGTTATGTTTATCCATGTTGTTACTGTCACCTGTCATGTTTATCCATGTTGTTACTGTCACCTGTCATGTTTATCCATGTTGTTACTGTCACCTGTCATGTTTATCCATGTTGTTACTGTCACCTGTCATGTTTATCCATGTTGTTACTGTCACCTGTCATGTTTATCCATGTTGTTACTATCACCTGTCATGTTTATCCATGTTGTTACTGTCACCTGTCATGTTTATCCATGTTGTTACTGCCACCTGTCATGTTTATCCATGTTGTTACTGTCACCTGTCATGTTTATCCATGTTGTTACTGTCACCTGTCATGTTTATCCATGTTGTTACTGTCACCTGTCATGTTTATCCATGTTGTTACTGTCACCTGTCATGTTTATCCATGTTGTTACTGTCACCTGTCATGTTTATCCATGTTGTTACTGTCACCTGTCATGTTTATCCATGTTGTCATGCTTGTGGATATGATAATGGCATACAATACCGACAAGATGATAGGCAAGACACATGTGCAACATTAAGTCACAATATCATGACTGGAACAATAAGTCACAGTACCTTGGCTGGAACAATAAGTCACAATATCGAAGCTGGAACAATAAAAGTCACAATACTGTGGCTGGAACAATAAAATACTGTGGCTGGAACAATAAAAGTCAAAATATCGTAGCTGGAACAATTCTCCCCAAAAAACTGTACTTATGATAGGAACCTTATGGCTATGTTTCGCCCCTCCTGGAACACTGCCAATCAACAACTGGGGCGAGATAACTATTGAAAAATAAATATATAAAAAACAAATTCACTACATCTTTCTACAACAAAAACAAATGAAAGGAGTAAAGACGTCTAACAAAAGTACTTACAGAAACCCAGTGTTCCTGGTGTCGTCGTCTCGGCCTACCGAGCTCCGCCTCCTGGGCAGCGTCTGGGTTTCCAGCAGGCTGGGGTGGGCTTGAGAGTAGGCCTCCAGTAGGCTAGGATGGGCGGAGGTGTAGGCCTCCTGCAGGCTGGGCTGCACTGATGTGTGACCTACGGGCGCTGATTGAGACCCACACGAGCCTAGAGACTCGCTTCGACTGCCTCTCTTAGCCAGGCGCAGCGACAGTGACTTTTTAAATTTTTGGAACATTCCTTCTGTAAGCAAAACGAAAAACAATTTTTTTAGGCATAAAACACGCGTTTCACAAGCAAAAATGGAAACTTTTATATCACGAAAATTCTGAAAAATGCTTTTTGAGCGAAATAAAAATTAAAATACAAATATAGTTTTACAATAAAAAATGGAGACTTTTATAATTTGAAAATTCTGAAACGTGTTTTTTTTAAGAACGAAATAAAAATAACTCTTAAAATTACAAAAGCCTACACATTAAATTTAACATCCTGATTCTAAGGAGGAAAATGATAAGGAAGAAAGAGAGGATGAGAAGAATTAGGAGAAAGTGAGAGAAAGGTAAAGGAAAAGGGAAGGAGAACTGTAGGAAAGTTTAGGGGAATAGAAAAAGGGAGAGCGAGAGAAAGGAAAAAAAAAAGAGAACGATAAATACAATATACATAAAAATCCAGCCTTGAAGTTAGCCTATTAAGACGCTCTCAATGGCGCTAGTGGTTCCCTGGCGGCTACAATAATAAGCAAATAACTTCAAGAGAATTTCCTGGATCTGAGACGGAACAATACTGACCCCCAGTCAGTTACTACCATGACGCTATGAACGATAAGCCACATGTATATGTTTCATGCTCATGCTGTTATGAAAGATGAGCCACATGTGTATGGTTCATGCTATTGGCGAGGCCTGGTCATGTACCGGGCCGTGGGGGCGTTGACCCCCGAAACACCCTCCAGGTATGAATGAGCCACATGTCTATGGGTCATCCAAGAAAACCAGCAGCAGCTTCATGTACTCCCGCCCTACTACAACTAGGCTACAAATATCTGGAAGTTGCACCACCAGCTGATGAACATCTAACTATATGTATAAGCTTTGTCAGAAATAAATATCATCGTTGCATTATTACTATGGTAGTGGTACTACTACTACTACTTCTATTACTAATACTGCCACTACTACCATTTCTATTACTAATACTACAACTACTAATAAAACTACTAATACTAGAACTATTACTAAAGCTACTAATACTAGAATTACTACTACTACTAGAACTGCTACTGCTGTCAATACTACTGATACGGGAATAGGCAAGTAAGTTTACGACACCACCTATTTCCTAACATGCTAGTATCACATTAGCATCATTACAATACTAGCATAAAATACCGACAAGTATTGCACCGGGCTGTGGGGGGTTTACCCCCTGAACACCCTCCAAGTTTACTCTAGGTATACACTATTCTTGTAATGACATATTAGACATGAGTGCGAAAACTAGGCTCCACTTCAGAGTTGATCCAAAATTACTGCTCATGCCAATGCTAGACAAGGCATCAGTGCAGTGATCCTAATGTCATTTTCTTGTACATAACTTACCTGAGGAAGTAGTGACGGTGGAGGGCATGTGAGGGAGGGACCTAGGTCCTCCCTCCACTCCCTCCTCCACGGTGGTCACCCCTCCATCCTCCCCTGACGTCACAGACAGCCTACACACTGAATGACTCAGCTGGGCAACCTCTCGTTCACTGTACACGTGTGACCACGGCCTGATAAGATAAAAAGAGATAAGATAAAAAAAAGATAAGATAAGACACATGATACGATAAGTCTGCATACAAACAATTAATATAGGCACGTAAATTCTTTAGTCATTTATTGTTTTAATTATAGTAGCAACAACAGCCGCACTAGTAGTCCACAGCTCGCACCCTGAAGGACCGGTGATCGCTCCCCGGTACGGGTGACACGATGAGCATGTTTCCTTACACCTGTTGTCCTTGTTCACCTAGCAGTAAATAGGTACCCAGGTGTTTATCGATTGTTCTGGGTCACAAGACTGACAGTCCCCGATGACGCACGGACTTCATTGGGTTATCCTGGGTTACTAACCCTCTGGGTTAATAGTCCGAATAAAATCCTCTATTTTCTCTTTAGTATATTTGTATAATTTGCCGAAGTTAATCCATAAAGATTCATGGGCACGTTTTCTATGAAGGGCTTCTAGTTCTAAAGAAAACGTTATCGCACAATCAAGGGATAACTAAACCATAAAAAAGATATTTAGGCTTGCAAGCTGATGGCATTTTTTAATGGGGAAACGTTAAACTCGTAGAAATACATAGTTTGGGTAACTATCAGGGGCTTAAAATACTGCTGGCTAGATCTGATCGTGTATTCGAGAAATTATTTGGTTTCTTTACTGTTTCAGTGATTTCATTTGATTTACTGTAGTCGTCTAATTTCTTTAGTTTTATCGAACTGACTTGAGCCCAATATTTGAGCGCTCTAAGTACAGAGTACATTTCAAGTACATGTACTCTGGCACATTCCTCATTTTACCTCCATAGATAAACCTCTTTTTCTCCACAGATGCCTCAATACTCCACCTATCTTTTTTTTTCCTTCATCAATTCTATGGTTTACCTAGTCTTTCACAGACCCATCTGCCGACACGCCCCCTTCTAAATATCTAAATACACTCAATTCTTTTGATGCTCTTTTCTGCGTTCACTTTTAATTTACATCTTTACCCACTCTTCCAAAAAGGTCTCTGAAAACCCAACGTAGCTCGTAACAAATTACTATCAGTGAATAAACAGAGTACCGAACGGCGACTGTAGCTGTGGTCCTTGCATACAGCAGGTCCAACGCTGTAAGCACTAAGTCACGAAGCTTACAATGAGGTGATTTTACAACCAGCATAACTGTGACTGGGTTACATAAGCGGTACCACTGCGCCCTTACTGTCTCATCTCATACCCCTCGAAGCCAGATAGTCCATAAACACAAGAGTCCCGGTCTAGTGTTCTTCTTATTCACTGACAGTCATAAATTACGACTTAACTTGGGTTTATGGACTACTGGCTTTTAGAGGTGGTATGAGAATAGGCGTACCATGAAAGCTGCTTGGGCTGTGAGGAAAGACAGTAGGATCACACTTGGTGCAGGTGATATAACCAAATCACATTTGTGCTGGTTGTATGCTTCGTGGCTACATGGTAAGTGGTTACAGCGGTGGGGCTGCTTTATGCATGGACCACAGTTCGAGTCGCCGTCCAGTAATGTTTATTCAAAAAGTCACCCCGTGTCGGCTCTCGGCATCCAGACTCTTCACTGTGTAAGTCATCACATGACTACGTCCCCCGGTCAAAAACTTTTACATTTCCCCCCGATAAACAAATAGCACAGCCTTATTATATTTCATAACAAGGAGTGGGACGTGTGATACCTTCTGATGTCCCACTCTGAGTGGCTGAGCGATGCTCTTCTGAAGACTGGGGAGCTGGAGGCCTTCTCTGTCCTGGTGGTCTTGGGAATGCTGGCTCGCCCTCTCCACCACACACCATCCTGCAACACCACAAATAACCCACATCATAATCCACATTATAATCCACGAAGTAGGAGATATCACAATTATTTTGCGGTCTAACTAGATATCTTTCTTCAGGCTAATAACAAAGTGGTAGAAAAGAAGCTCTTACATGTGCAAATAAGGTAAACAAAGTCATATAACATAAGAAAGAGGAGCACTGCAGGAGACCAACAGACCCCCTCTACACGATGCAGGAACGACGTACCCCATATGGCAATCACAAAGGTTACATGGTGTTTTTCAACTTGCTTGTACTCTACCTGTAGTCAATTCCGGAGGTCACCCCCTGTAACCCCGGACCAGGCTTTCCTGGTCAATGTAACCGCAAATGCTCGGGAGTCGAATATTGTTTAATAAAAGAAATCAGTTTAACCGTGTTGTTCCCTACATGCTGTTTAACCTTGCTGTTCCCTACGTGCTATCTAACCTTGATGTTCATTATATGCTGTCTAACCTGCAAACCCACTCGCACATTACCTGTCTCTCCCTCCCTACACCTAGTGTATCTAACTCCCAGCTATCCACTTATCCCAAAATGCCTCTTTTCCTCCACTACCCCCCTGCCTATAGGACAGGCTAACCTGAGAGATGGTAAATAGCACGTAATAGTAACTCTAGCTCTGCTGGAGGGAAACGTTGATAAGCTCTCATGGTTAATTAACCCATAGTGGAATGGTCGATATTCTCGTTTTGTTACTGACGTCTCCAGCTCACCATCACCACGCCCAGAGCAACGCCCACAGCGACGCCCATGATCACGCCTACAGCCACGCCCTCCTCACCAGACTTACTCAGCAAACTATAATATCGAGACAATTACGAAGTCGGACTTGTTAAATTAGCCAGAGGAAGGAACTGAAAATAGATTTTTTTTCATTCGTAAGTGCGTGTGAGTGTTCTAGCTGCGTCTTCTCTTAGTGACTGGCTTTACCGATTTCTGGTCTCCAAGACCGATCATACCTACCCCTGAAACTGTGCAGTGCTTTTGCCTAAACCACCTCTTAAACTCATCACCTTAAAAGTAAAAAGAGGACTTGATCTAAAGACTGGCTTACGCCTGTAATTCATGGCTCACTTCCCCTTGTTTAATCTAGCTAATCCTCTGGGTATCTGGTACGTCATGATCACGTGCCCCCTAGTCCTCTAGCACTGATCTCACTGCCAATCTTTGAATCTTTTCCATTTTTTTACTTTGTGAGGTGCGGATTCCATGCTTACGTGGATGTGCATGCGTGTGTACATGTGCGTGTGGCGTGTATATGTGAGTTGTAGCCAGCGGTGATATGGCGATCAGTACATGAAGTGAACTGACTATGGCATCCTGGCAGACAAGTGCTGGCAGACAAGTGTTGGCATCCTGGCAGACAAGTGCTGGCAGACAAGTGTTGGCAGCCTGGCAGACAAGTGCTGGCAGACAAGTGTTGGCAGCCTGGCAGACAAGTGCTGGCAGACAAGTGTTGGCAGCCTGGCAGACAAGTGCTGGCAGACAAGTGTTGGCAGCCTGGCAGACAGAGTGCTGGCAGACAAGTGTTGGCAGCCTGGCAGACAAGTGCTGGCAGACAGTGTTGGCAGCCTGGCAGACAAGTGCTGGCAGACAAGTGTTGGCAGCCTGGCAGACAAGTGCTGGCAAAACAAGTGTTGGCAGCCTGGCAGACAAGTGCTGGCAGACAAGTGTTGGCAGCCTGGCAGACAAGTGCTGGCAGACAAGTGTTGGCAGCCTGGCAGACAAGTGCTGGCAGCACCGAGGCAGTGAGGACTCTTCTCCTTTATAAGCTGTTGTGTGCTCCACCAGTCCTGTACAACCCATCCCCCCTCCCTACTCTCTCTCCCTCTTCCCTCCTCTCTCTTTCTACCCCTTCCCTCTCTCCCCCTCCTCTCTCTCTCCACGTTCGTCACAATCGACTAAGCGGCAGAAAATGGCACTTTTTGCCCCCTGCGGGTGTAGAGCACCATGTGTAGGATGGGCGTTGATGTTCCTGATGCATAACTGCGCCCACGCCCATCCCCCAGACCCCCGCCCACACTCCCAAAAAGACACCTACCAACGCCCACAAACGCACCCACGCCCACACAGGCTCAGGCCTAGGAACACACCCACCCACGCCCACCGCTCACGTCTACGAGGCGTGGTTTTGGCTCGATCCTCCGTCTCGCTAGAGACAGTGCAAACAAACGCACCATAAATAAAACCGTACAAAAAAACAACTTTTTCAGTACTGTTGCCTCACCTGCGTTATACGTGATTATACCAGGAAGCCTGGTTATACGTAATTATACCAGGAAGCCTGGTTATACGTGATTATACCAGGAAGCCTGGTTATACGTGATTATACCAGGAAGCCTGGTTATACGTGATTATACCAGGAAGCCTGGTTATAGGCGTCTCACTGACCAGGCAACGCTCGCTCAGCTCAGCAGATGGGGGCGTGGACAGGTGGATAAGTGGCCAGGTGGATAGGCGGACGGGTTTATAAGTGAACAGGCGGATAAGTGAACATCTAGACAGAAGAAGTGGATAAACGAACCTTGATCAGTTTCCCTCGTATTTTTTGCTGCAAGGAGTGGTAAGCCAGGGAAGAGTGGTAAGCCAAGGTAAGCCAGTGTTAAGTCAGGGAAGGCTTCGGTCAAGTGGTCACAAGCCCCACTGGGCTGATCTTCACATAACCAGGACTCGCCTCAGCTAAAATTCTGTAATTTGCTACCAACAAACTGCCGTCTTTCTCAGTAACTTCCAGCTGGAGTCAAGGTGAGTGAGTTGCAATGTCACAATTATCTTCACACACTTATAAAGCCACGAAAACTGCCACAACCAGTGCTAGTATCACCTCCTCCAACCCCCCACCACCACAACCACCAACATAGTCACCACCTCTATAACGAATCTCACCCCCACGCCAACTGCCACCACCCACTCAATACCACAACCTCCCCCCCCTGCTACCACCACCATTCCTCCCACCAGCACAACCACCATCTCCCACCAACCATACAACAACAAACATTCACGTCTCACGACTCTTGGCACGGCAGGAGCCACAGGAAACAAATTTGCATCTTGCATCCTGCAGGAGAGCTTCAAGAAGCAGTGCTCACCCCGTGGGGGAGCCTCACTGAGTACCACTCTCAGTGGCACCATTCTCACCCAAATGAGATTAAACACGAGATTAAACTCCCAGTAGAAGTCTTGAAAAACGTGTGTTTAAACGTAAGAATGTGTTGATGAGTGTGTGTGTGTGTGTGTGTGTGTCGGGAGTATATTCATAGCTCCTGGTCCTTCACCTCTTAAAACCATATTGAATGTCACTACTGATTTTCATTCTCTTGAGTTCTGGTCATACCTAATCTTGAAACTGCGTACGAGGTTTGTCTTCACATTCCACCTTCGTATAACTTTAAGACGAGGAAGAGTTCATGAATGACCTACTGCCAACAACACTTATGAAAAGACAATTTTCGGAATTTTTTTTTTATTGACAGAGACCTGAATAGGGCGAAACATCTGCTTAGTAAAAGCTTGTTATGCAGTGTGTCTTCACATGTATTTCTAGTGTCTGTATGGCTCGTATGAACATCTACTTTCATGTACGACCCACCATCTTGAGGTTCAGTGTATCTTACACATCGTAACCATGTCTCCCCTTTCTCCTCATCTCCAAGACGATTATGCTTGCCAATTTTGCTTCACTACGAGAGAAACGTCGACAAGTCAGCAGTGTACTGCGGTCAGAAGGCAATGAATACGTTTCGGTCCTTGGACTTCCCTTCAAGTAATCAAGACTCGATCCGAGGAAGGGGAAGATACTTTTAATTCCTGGGATTATGAGCCCTTCACCAGCTCGTAGGAAGCCTCCTTAGCCAGCTTGTAGGAAGCCTCCTTCACCAGCTCGTAGGAAGCCTCCTTAGCCAGCTTGCAGGAAGCCTCCTTAGCCAGCTTGTAGGAAGCCTCCTTCACCAGCTCGTAGGAAGCCTCCTTAGCCAGCTTGTAGGAATCCTCCTTCACCAGCTCGTAGGAAGCCTCCTTAGCCAGCTTGTAGGAAGCCTCCTTCGCCAGCTTGCAGGAAGCCTCCTTCGCCAGCTTGTAGGAAGCCTCCTTCACCAGCTCGTAGGAAGCCTCCTTAGCCAGCTTGTAGGAAGCCTCCTTCGCCAGCTTGCAGGAAGCCTCCTTCGCCAGCTTGTAGGAAGCCTCCTTCGCCAGCTTGTAGGAAGCCTCCTTCGCCAGCTTAGGAAGCCTCCTTCGCCAGCCTTGCAGGAAGCCTCCTTCGCCAGTTTGTGGAAGCCTCCTTCGCCAGCTGCAGGAAGCCTCCTTCGCCAGCTTATAGAAGCCTCCTTGCCAGCTTGCAGGAAGCCTCCTTCGCCAGCTGCAGGAAGCCTCCTTCGCAGCTTGTAGGAAGCCTCCTTCGCCAGCTTGTAGGAAGCCTCCTTAGCCAGCTTGCAGGAAGCCTCCTTCGCCAGCGTGTAGGAAGCCTCCTTCGCCAGCTTGTAGGAAGCCTCCTTCGCCAGCTTGTAGGAAGCCTCCTTCGCCAGCTTGCAGGAAGCCTCCTTCGCCAGCGTGTAGGAAGCCTCCTTCGCCAGCTTGCAGGAAGCCTCCTTCGCCAGCTTGCAGGAAGCCTCCTTCGCCAGCTGCAGGAAGCCTCCTTCGCCAGCTTGTAGGAAGCCTCCTTCGCCAGCTTGCAGGAAGCCTCCTTCGCCAGCGTGCAGGAAGCCTCCTTCGCCAGCTTGTAGGAAGCCTCCTTCGCCAGCTTGCAGGAAGCCTCCTTCGCCAGCTTGTAGGAAGCCTCCTTCGCCAGCGTGCAGGAAGCCTCCTTCGCCAGCTTGTAGGAAGCCTCCTTCGCCAGCTTGCAGGAAGCCTCCTTCGCCAGCTTGCAGGAAGCCTCCTTCGCCAGCGTGCAGGAAGCCTCCTTCGCCAGCTGAGGCCTCCGCCAGCTGCAGGAAGCCTCCTTCGCCAGCTTGTAGGAAGCCTCCTTCGCCAGCTTGCAGGAAGCCTCCTTCGCCAGCTTGCAGGAAGCCTCCTTCGCCAGCTTGCAGGAAGCCTCCTTCGCCAGCGTGCAGGAAGCCTCCTTCGCCAGCTTGCAGGAAGCCTCCTTCGCCAGCTGCAGGAAGCCTCCTTGCCAGCGCTGCAGGAAGCCTCCTTCGCCAGCGTGCAGGAAGCCTCCTTCGCCAGCTTGCAGGAAGCCTCCTTCGCCAGCGTGCAGGAAGCCTCCTTCGCCAGCGTGCAGGAAGCCTCCTTCGCCAGCTTGAAGGAAGCCTCCTTCGCCAGCGTGCAGGAAGCCTCCTTCGCCAGCTGCAGGAAGCCTCCTTCGCCAGCGTGCAGGAAGCCTCCTTCGCCAGCGTGCAGGAAGCCTCCTTCGCCAGCTTGCAGGAAGCCTCCTTCGCCAGCGTGCAGGAAGCCTCCTTCGCCAGCTTGCAGGAAGCCTCCTTCGCCAGCTTGTAAGAAGCCTCCTTCGCCAGCGTGCAGGAAGCCTCCTTCGCCAGCGTGTAGGAAGCCTCCTTCGCCAGCGTGCAGGAAGCCTCCTTGAAGACCCACCAGCTCAACAAATTATCACTGCCTCCACCAACAACTTAAAACGTTAACTATTTAATAAGAGCAATGTTCTCAATTGTTCTATTATTCAATTATCACCATTTTTATTTCAATTAAAAATTATTATTTGTGGTCAGCAGACTGTATTAATTTTCACCCACTTTCTCAATTATTATTTCTATATTATTATTATTATTATTATTATTATTATTATTCTTGTTGTTGTTGTTGTTGTATTATTATTATTGTTGTTGTTGTATTATTATTATTTTTATAATTATCACCAATATTAATCAGTATTATCACTGGCTTTATCACTAGTGCCATAACCTTCGACAAAAATAACACTTCTATTAAAGATTGTAATTCAGCAAACACTGTCAGTGCCCCTTCCCCAGCCCTGCTGCTGCCACCCCTGCACCTACTTCCCTGTCAAGCCTTCTAATTCTTCGTATTTACAGTCCTGCTGCTGCTCCTCTGCGTCTTCCTCTTCCCGGTGACACGTATACACACAAGTGTCACCAGGACTCCCGCAGACACGTAACATTACCCACCAGTACTACACGATCTCTCACTGAGCAAGTGACTCCGGCAACGTTGATCTGCAATCTGCCTCTCCAAGGATCACTGAGACTCATACAATTGGATCTTATTATTCAGAATTTATAATATCCACAATTTGATGAGTAAGACACAAGTGTGACACTTGGAGACTCTTTCATAGGTATGACACATATGCATCAGTTAGATATATTTATTCCGAAACGTTTCGCCCACACAGTAGGCTTCTTCAGTCGAGGACAGAAGAGTTAGCACAAGCAAAATGTAAGAGAATGTGAAGACGAGTTTAGTATCAGTCCTCACTCTTGACCTGATTGACTATGACCAAAACATCGACTCCAGGATGAGGACTGATTACCTCATTCTTCTCCTTATCGTTCACCGTTCTTCTCTGTATTGGACTGAAGAAGCCACTGGCTGGTCAAACGTTTCCTCAATAAAAATTCCCAAGTGTCTCACAAGCGTATCATTCTTCAACTTAAACTAGAGCAATTCCAGCATTACGTACGTACGTACGTACGTACTGGATACAACGAAACTTAACGATGAAAGTGAAGGGTCGTTGTCCTGCCCATGTTCACCTAGCACTAAAATAAGTCGACTGGTGTGGGTCGCATCCTGGGGATAAGATTGACCTAATTTGCCCGACATGCTCTTCATAACAAGCGGCTTTCTATATAGTACTATGTCATTGATTTCAGCTATGGTCTGTACACCTTGTACATGTATTTGTAGAAATAAAGATTATTATTATTATTATTATTATTATTATTATTATTATTATTATTATTGTGCTGAAAGAAACATATTAGTTTTGTGTTTATTATAAGAAAAAAGTAATTCTCTTAAAAAAAATCACTAATAGCTCAGGGTATATTTCGTAAAAAAAAATATGTAATACTTCTGTGCGATCATTGAATATACCATACAAAAATTCACTACATATTCTTGGTATTCACTGAAGAATATATAAGCTTTTTCATAAAGCTGGGAAATGTTGGCTTGTCTTCCAGGCGGTGAAAAAACTCATCATTTGTTGATAAGATTACTCCTTCAAGAGGCACGAAATTATCAGTGGAATGTGTGGTCTACCATGACACCTGTTGATTACTATTACTGGTATGATACTGTCTCGGTGTGTACGTACTCTGGGGACCACCAGGCTGAGACTCGACCCCCTCCCTCCTGTGTGTACGTACTCTGGGGACCACCAGGCTGAGACTCGACCCCCTCCCTCCTGTGTGTACGTACTCTGGGGACCACCAGGTTGAGACTCGACCACCTCCCTCCTGTGTGTACGTACTCTGGGGACCACCAGGCTGAGACTCGACCCCCTCCCTCCTGTGTGTACGTACTCCGGGGACCACCAGGCTGAGACTCGACCCCTCCCTCCTGTGTGTACGTACTCTGGGGACCACCAGGCTGAGACTCGACCCCTCCCTCCTGTGTGTACGTACTCTGGGGACCACCAGGCTGAGACTCGACCCCCTCCCTCCTGTGTGTACGTACTCTGGGGACCACCAGGCTGAGACTCGACCCCTCCCTCCTGTGTGTACGTACTCTGGGGACCACCAGGCTGAGACTCGACCCCTCCCTCCTGTGTGACGTACTCCGGGGACCACCAGGCTGAGACTCGACCCCCTCCCTCCTGTGTGTACGTACTCTGGGGACCGCCAGGCTGAGACTCGACCCCCTCCATCCTGTGTGTACGTACTCTGGGGACCACCAGGCTGAGACAACCCTCTCCCTCCTGTGTGTACGTACTCCGGGGACCACCAGGCTGAGACTCGACCCCCTCCCTCCTGTGTGTACGTACTCTGGGGACCGCCAGGCTGAGACTCGACCCCCTCCATCCTGTGTGTACGTACTCTGGGGACCACCAGGCTGAGACAACCCTCTCCCTCCTGTGTGTACGTACCCGGGGACCACCAGGCTGAGACTCGACCCCTCCCTCCTGTGTGTACGTACTCTGGGGACCACCAGGCTGAGACTCGACCCCCTCCATCCTGTGTGTACGTACTCTGGGGACCACCAGGCTGAGACTCAACCCTCTCCCTCCTGTGTGTACGTACTCTGGGGACCCCAGCCGAGACTCGACCCTCGCAATCACAACACAGTGGGTACATACTCATACGAACTAGTAAGAAACATACACGAAAGATTATACCAATCGTAAGAGGTTCGTAATACAGTGGTACCCCGGTTTACGATGGTCCCCAAACTCACCCTTTTATGTAAGTTTATTTTTTTAAATGCTTTTGTAAGTGTAATTTTGGGGGTCTAAAAGGACTAGTCTATTTTACAACTTTTCTTAAGGAGATAAATTCGTTTGGTAATGGCACTTGAACAGCATTCTGGAATGAAAAAATATCGTAAACCGGGGTACCACTGTATTTATCTGCCATCTTACATATCCCAAAAGACTGAAAGAAACCAGCAAGCCTGCCAGAGTGCAACCCATTTAACAGGCTTCCGTTTCGCACTCACTTTCGCTTTATCTAAATATTTAAGTACAAGTTGTAATACAGGGGTTAGGCGGAACGACTTGTAACCTGTGAACGAGGTAGTTTAATGAAGAAATAGACACAGGTGTAGTATCTGGGTGTCTTTATTTGTAGACATCTCGCCATCCAGTGGTTTTATCAGTACAATACAAGGACATAATGTGAAGGAAGTAGAACTATACACATAAGATGAGGTAATCAGTCCCTCAGTCTTGGAGTTGGTGAAGAGGACCGTAGTCTTCAAGACTATTTGATGAGCACCGTAGTCTTCAAGACTACGGTGCTCATCACCAACTTCCCATTATGTCTTTGTATTGCACTGATAAAGCCACTGGATGGAGAAACGTCTACAAATAAAGATAACCATATTGTTGCACATGTGTCTAATTATTTATCTTGTCGGTATAATATACCGTTCATGTACAGGTAGTCTAATATTGTAGTTAAATTATGGACCACCATACCCACGGAAAGTTACCAGTGTAGTGAGGAGACAGGTGTGTAAGTTACCAGTGTAGTGAGGAGACAGGTGTGTAAGTTACCACTGTAGTGAGACAGGTGTGTAAGTTATCACTGTAGTGAGGAGACAGGTGTGTAAGTTATCACTGTAGTGAGGAGACAGGTGTGTAAGTTATCACTGTAGTGAGGAGACAGGTGTGTAAGTTATCACTGTAGTGAGGAGACAGGTGTGTAAGTTATCACTGGAGTGAGGAGAAAGTTCCACCCTCTGCCTTTCCACACTGTTACTGCTGCTTCTGTTGTTGTTGTTGCTGCTGCTACTTTAAACAGTGGCCCTCCAGTGAAAGCTGCCCCACAACTGCCCTCACCTAACCTTTGTTGACCTCCCTGCCTTGAGGGAGACTGGCCCACAGTCCTTAGAGAAGAGAAGAGGGAGAGAAATTATTGCAAAGGGAGAAAGGGAGGGAGGAGAGAATAAGAAGAAAGGAGAGAAAGAGAGAGAGAGAGAGAGAGAGAGAGAGAAGAGAGAGAGAGAGAGAGAGAGAGAGAGAGAGAGAGAGAGAGAGAGAGAGAGAGAGAGAGAGAGAGAGAGAGAGAGAGAGAGAGAAACCACATCAACAAGCAGGAGGCAAGAAATGTTAAGGGTTTTCCTTAAGACGGTATCTGGGGGAAAGGGGATCAACGCCCCCGTGGACCAGACCTTGCAGTGGATGGTCTGATCAACCTGGCAGATGGTGCTGGCCGCAAGCAGTCCGACGTATGCAATCCGGTTGATGAAGAACAAGTGTCTTAAGACAGCTAGGAGGAGTCCTGGTGAGAGAGATTTTCCACTCACATGCACACATACTACACACACATAAGAAGAAACATACCATATACATAAACACATATGATCACACACAAGCACATACCACACACACAAGCACATACCACACACACACACACACACAAACATACACACACACACACACAAACACATACAACTATACATGGGGTCAGAAGATACCCTTGCAACCACATAAATACATAAGGACATATGCACAAAAACACATGTCAAACACACACACACACACACACACACACACACACACACACACACACACACACACACACAGTAAACGGCAAGAGGAGCCAAGAGGAGAGCACTTAAGAGTGGAGGGGGTTTCAGGGAACACCGTACAAGGCAAGAGGAAACTCCCAGCCACAAACCAGTCCTGCATACCAAAGAGAGAGTACAGAGGAAAGTGCACACCTCAGCCCACCTGTCGCGTGCACAACGCCCAGAAAACACACCAGTATCAACGGAGCAGCAATTAGCTGTGTGCACAAGTATCCAGAGGCCTGCTCCCCCCTTCCCCCCTCCCTCTCTCTCTCTCCAGCTGTTGCTGATGGTTCTAAAGATGGTGCTGTACAGCTCTAGTAACTACACCAGCTGGGAACTGCCCCCACAAGTCACATCAAACAAAAAGCTGATTTATATAAGAGTGTATCCTGGCGAACCTGGAAACCTGGAAAGTCTGGAATAAACAAATGAGATGTGCAGATATGACTATCCCAAACATGCAATAATCTCCTGACTAATGGCACATGTTCTACCTCCTGGAATCTTTTTTTCCATAAAATATTAAGAGCACAAGCTTCCCTGCGTACTATCTGAAAGGAACCAGGAGGTACAAACCCCACACACACCGTGACAACAAATCAACTCCAGTAGTGTACAAATTAACTGGAACAAGAGTAATTTTTTTTTTTATTTCATGTCTTAGTCTCCGGCTTAATTAGCGAACCGTTATCAGACTGAAGGCTGAAAATCCAAATGAATTTTTCATCTCGAAAATTTCGAAGATAACCCTAGCCCAGGGACGCCAAGCCCGCGATGATTCTCTTCAGATCGCTTGTTCTCTCTAGGCTGGAATACACTAACTGTCCCCTTCAAGGCTGGCGACATTGCTGACCTGGAGAGTGTACAAAGAACTTTCACAACACACATAAGTACGATAAGGAACCTAAATTACTAGGAACGGTTGAAGTCCCTTGATTTGTATTCACTGGAACGCAGGCGAGAGAGATACATGATAATATACACTTGGAAAATGCTAGAAGGATTAGTACCAAACTTGCACACGAAAATCACTCCCTATGACAGCAAAAGACTCGGCTGTCTTCAAGAAGGCACTGAAGAGGCACCTAAAGTTAGTACCTGACCAGCCGGGCTGTGGTTCGTACGTCAGTTTGCGTGCGGCCATCAGTAACAGCCTGGTTGGTCAGACCCTGATCCACCACTAGGCCTGGTCTCAGACTGAGCCGCGGGGGCGTTGACCCCCGAAACCCTCTCCAGGTATACTCCAGGTAACGTCCATCCAGTGACTGCATGACCATACACTCTGCCCTCGGGGAACGCCATATTCGTCAAGGCCTGCTAGAAACTCCCATGTAACCACGTCTTCCACTGCTGCACCTCTCCACTGGATCCATTATACAAGCCTCCACCCTTCATGCCTCTGTGTTAGAATGATACAGTCTGTTGTGCAGAGCGAAACGTCTCTCACTAAAGATACCCAGGTGTTGCATGTGTCTTGGTCACTAACTTGACGGTATTACACCTTGCTCCAATTATAATGAGGAATGTGGGTAGAGAGGAAGTATGAGGAATGTATGAGGAAGGTGAGGAGGTATATAGGTAGCGAGGAGGTATGAGGAATGTATGAGGAAGGTGAGGAGGAATATAGGAAGCGAGGAGGTATGAGGAATGTATGAGGAAGGTGAGGAGGAATAGAAGCGAGGGTATGAGGAATGATGAGGAAGGTGAGAGGTATGTGGTGCAGGAGGTTAGGAAATTATGAGAGGTGAGGAGGAATGTGTGGTCTGGTGTGAAGATAGACGAGCAGTGTTGTGGTCAACTCTCGATTCACCTCACCACCTGTGTCACCATCACCACATCACCACCTGTGTCACCACACCACATCACCACCTGTGTCACCACCACCACATCACCACCTGTGTCACCACCACCACATCACCTGTGTCACCATCACCACCTCACCACCTGTGTCACCATCACCACATCACCACCTGTGTCACCATCACCACGCCACCACCTGTGTCACCATCACCACCTCACCACCTGTGTCACCATCACCACATCACCACCTGTGTCACCATCACCACCTGTGTCACCATCCACCCCCTGTCACCATCACCACCTCACCACCTGTGTCACCATCACCACATCACCACCTGTGTCACCATCACCACCTGTGTCACCATTACTACCTCACCACCTGTGTCATTATCATTTACAATAGGGTAGCAGAACATTGCTGATATATCCAAAAAAAATTACTAAATGACAAAGAAAAAGGCAGGACGATAACGAGAGTAGGAAGAGGCGGAAGAATAAAAGACGAACCGGAGGAAGAGCAATAGCAGAAAGCAGAGGAGGAAGAAGGACAGAAGTAGTAGCAGAGCGAGAGTACGTTTCTTGTAGTGTATAACTCAGAACCCCACCATAAACTGCTCAGAACCCCACCATAAACTGCTCAGAACCCCACCATAAACTGCTCAGAACTCCACCATAAACTGCTCAGAACCCCACCATAAACTGCTCAGAACCCCACCATACACTGTCAGAACCCCCCACCATACACTGCTCAGAACCCCCACCATACACTGCTCAGAACCCACCATACACTGTTCAGAACCCCCACCATACACTGCTCAGAACCCCCCACCATACACTGCTCAGAACCCCCACCATACACTGCTCTGAACCCCACCATACACTGCTCTGAACCCCACCATACACTGCTCTGAACCCCACCATACACTGCTCAGAACCCCCACCATACACTGCTCAGAACCCCCACCATACACTGCTCAGAACCCCCACCATACACTGCTCTGAACCCCACCATACACTGCTCTGAACCCCACCATACACCAGCCCCGGCAACTTTCCTTGAACTCGGCAGAATTTCCCCGGATATACACACGACGCGCCCAGCGTCCGCAGTTCTGGAGTTTCACATAACATCGGAACAATTTATGAAGACTGTTTAGCGAGAAACATAGTGATAAAACTTCTGTTTGGAGCGAAACAGTTTATAGGGATAGGTTTAGGTCTACTGGCCCATGCCAGGCAGATCATACTCAAGTAAGCTTCAATGAGGCTACTCAGTAGTTTGTTTCACTCATCAGATGTTTTCTAAACCTGGACAGAACTGTCTCCAATAAAGACAGACAGAAGGTTAAACAATGATTCTGTTTTCGTTGACAGACACAAAACAGCAAGAGAGAGAGAGAGAGAGAGAGAGAGAGAGAGAGAGAGAGAGAGAGAGAGAGAGAGAGAGAGAGAGAGAGAGAGAGAGAGAGAGATAAACAGAGAGAGCGAGAGAGAGAGAGAGAGAGAGAGAGAGAGAGAGAGAGAGATAAACAGAGATAAACAGAGATAAACAGAGAGAGAGAGAGAGAGAGAGAGAGAGAGAGAGAGAGAGAGAGAGAGAGAGAGAGAGCAGACAGACAGACAGACAGAGAGGGACGGTTAGACCGCACATTCCTGAACTGTAAGAAGATATTTAATAGGGTACCACAGCAGTGGTCCACAAACAAGAGCAGTGAAAAATAATGTTAGGTTACAAGAGATCACAGGGGAAAGATAGATGAACCTACCTGTGTGGACTGTCTAGCATAGGCCAATAGGCCTGTTCCTCATTTTCTTATGATTTGTAAGTTTTTGTAAAACATTTATACAATAATTGTATGACTGGATCTGAAGTAATGATCACTGCATATTGCAAGCACCTTTATTGCTGCAAATTCTCTCGTTAATGTGGAGGCGTCTCGACGGGTTCCTTGAAGTCTTCTCTTCCCCACACGTACTGTCTCGCCTCCTCCCACAGGCAATCACATGAACCCCTGCATTAGTTTCACTTTGTCCTGTGGGTTTCTTTCCTGTTAAATCTTTAATTTGGGTGTCAGTGTTCACCGGGACTCTAGACTTACATTTGGACACTACACAGGTTACACTACACAGGTTACACTGATAATGGTGCAAGACAGACCGTAACCTCGTCTCAAAGTTGCTCTCCTATGAGCGGGTGTTAGGTGAACAAGCTACATCAGTTGTAATCTTATTCTTGAGGAAAATGATAAAAGGTTTCCGAGGAACTGTCTTGACTCGCTGGATTGTTTATACCAGGCGCACATGTTCTGCAGTCAGGAGGGGGTGGAGGAACTGTCTTGCCTCGCTGGATTGTTGATACCAGGCGCACATGTTCTGCAGTCAGGGGGTGGAGGAACTGTCTTGCCTCGCTGGATTGTTGATACCAGGCGCACATGTTCTGCAGTCAGGGGGAGGAGGAACTGTCTTGACTCGCTGGATTGTTTATACCAGGCGCACATGTTCTGCAGTCAGGGGGAGGAGGAACTGTCTTGACTCGCTGGATTGTTTATACCAGGCGCACATGTTCTGCAGTCAGGGGGAGGAGGAACTGTCTTGACTCGCTGGATTGTTTATACCAGGCGCACATGTTCTGCAGTCAGGAGGGGGAGGAGGAACTGTCTTGACTCGCTGGATTGTTGATACCAGGCGCACATGTTCTGCAGTCAGGGGGGGTGGAGGAACTGTCTTGCCTCGCTGGATTGTTGATACCAGGCGCACATGTTCTGCAGTCAGGGGGGTGGAGGAACTGTCTTGCCTCGCTGGATTGTTGATACCAGGCGCACATTTCTAGTTCTGCAGTCAGGGGGTGGAGGAACTGTCTTGCTCGCTGGATTGTTATACCAGGCGCACATGTTCTGCAGTCAGGGGGTGGAGGAACTGTCTTGACTCGCTGGATTGTTTATACCAGGCGCACATGTTCTGCAGTCAGGGGGTGGAGGAACTGTCTTGACTCGCTGGATTGTTTATACCAGGCGCACATGTTCTGCAGTCAGGGGGAGGAGGAACTGTCTTGACTCGCTGGATTGTTTATACCAGGCGCACATGTTCTGCAGTCAGGGGGGAGGAGGAACTGTCTTGACTCGCTGGATTGTTGATACCAGGCGCACATATTCTGCAGTCAGGGGGAGGAGGAACTGTCTTGACTCGCTGGATTGTTTATACCAGGCGCACATGTTCTGCAGTCAGGAGGGGAGGAGGAACTGTCTTGACTCGCTGGATTGTTTATACCAGGCGCACATGTTCTGCAGTCAGGGGGAGGAGGAACTGTCTTGACTCGCTGGATTGTTTATACCAGGCGCACATGTTCTGCAGTCAGGAGGGGAGGAGGAACTGTCTTGACTCGCTGGATTGTTTATACCAGGCGCAGATGTTCTGCAGTCAGGGGGAGGAGGAACTGTCTTGACTCGCTGGATTGTTTATACCAGGCGCACATGTTCTGCAGTCAGGAGGGGGGGGAGGAGGAACTGTCTTGCCTCGCTGGATTGTTGATACCAGGCGCACATGTTCTGCAGTCAGGGGGGGGAGAGGGCGAAGTTTGGGGTGTGCATGTACACTCGTCACTCAGGACTGTGTTCTCAGAAAGATACGTACGACAACACCTGGAGTTTACCTGGAGATTGTTTCGGGGGTCAACGCCCCCGCGGCTCGGTCTGAGACCAGGCCTCATGGTGGATCAGGGTCTGATCAACCAGGCTGTTACTGCCGGCCGCACGCAAACTGACGTACGAACCACAGCCCGGTTGGTCAGGTACTGACTTTAGATGCCTGTCCAGTGCCTTCTTAAAGACAGCCAGGAGTCTATTGGTAATTTCCCTAATGTATGCTGGGAGGCAGTTGAACAGTCTTGGGTCCCGGACACTTATGGTGTTGTCTCTCAGTGTACTCGTGGCGCCCCTGCTTTTCATCGGGGGAATGTTGCATCTCCTACCGAGTCTTTTGCTTTCATAGGGAGTGATTTTCGTGAGCAGGTTTGGTACTAATCCCTCCAGGATCTTCCTAGTGTATATTTTCATGTATCTCTCTCTCTCGCCTGCGTTCCAGGGAATACAGATCAAGGACCTTCAACCGTTCTCAGTAATTTAGGTGCTTTATCGTACTTATGTGTGCTGTGAAAGTTCTTTGTACACTCTCCAGGTTTGCAATGTCGCCAGCCTTGAAGGGGGCCGTTAGTGTACAGCAGTATTCCAGCCTAAAGAGAACAAGTGATTTGAAGAGTGTCATCATGGGCTTGGCGTCCCTAGTTTTGTAGGTTCTCCTTATCCATCCTATCATTTTCCTAGCCGATGAGATAGATACATTGTTGTGGTCTTTAAAGGCGAGATCCTCTGACATTATCACTCCAAAGTCCTTCACATTTCTTTTTCGCTCTATTGTATGGTTAGAATTTGTCTTATACCTTGATACATTTTTTATTTCCTCAAGTTTTCCATATCTGAGTAGTTGAAATTTCTCCTCGTTGAACTTCATATTGTTTTGAGTGGCCCATTTGAAGGCTTGGTATTATGGTTCCAGGAGAAGTAAATCAATTCCTCTTTATTGGTCTTTTTGTGATACGCTTTAAAAGAGAATTTGTCAGACATAAGACATGACTAAGACGTAGAAAATACTGAAAGAAATTAACTGGATAGACAGTGACACGCGAGGAACGGGATGAAGAAAGCGAGAAAACTAGGAACACAGACGAGCCATAAGAAAGTTATGAAAAGACTTTCAATTAGATTTTAGACACAAGCACGCACACACCACCCACATACACACTGTACAAACGTCCTTCCCTTACCAACATTCCAGTAATACCTGCTGGGTCACACCAGCTTTTCCCTCTCCTCCTCCTACTAGAGGACGCGACCTGAGCCAAGACCAGCACTTTCATTTCACACAAGGTAGGTCAAGCCTTTGTTTACATCCTGACTGACGCCTTTCTTACAGGTGATTCAGTTTATGGACTGGTGCTGAAGATGACGTGCGACCCAGATAACTACATTACTCCAGTCAACACTAATCTACACAACTACATACCAGTGTAACTCAACAGGATGTGTTTACAGGGGCGAGTCTCAGCTTCTGGCCCTGCCTACTTACCTACAATCGACCTGCGTTACTGGACCCTAGTATTTCGGGCACTATTATACCTACTAACACTGCGTATGGAGTTTACTTCCATTTCTTCCTCATTCAGCCCATTTGCTCATGCGGTAAACAAAGGCGTCACTAACATGAGAGAGAATGGTATATCCCGTCTTAACAAACATTGTCTGTAACCAACGGTTTCACATACCAATGTCTACACATACAGGCCTTACAAAGGTACTACACAAAAGTACACACAATGAGTAAGAGCAATGAGTACAAGCCATGAGTACAAGTGATGGGATCTCTAACCCATACTGCCTCATGTAAGTTCAGATACGTCAACAGTGATGGTGGTGTACATCTGATCGGACGGACCTCATCAACAGGTACACCTGAGGTCTCATCAACAGGTACATCTTAAACGGTACAGGTGTGAGGCATACAGGTGTATGCACTCAACCCTGCATACTCTCCCCTCCCCCTCCAATCTATAATTTTCAGATATAACGACATCAAAACAACCCCCCCCTCTCAGAAATGTTATCTCTCAACTCCAGAACTGCTGGAACAAGATCCCCTGATATCTCTCAACTCCAGGACTGCTGGAACAAGATCCCCTGATATCTCTCAACTCCAGGACTCCTGGAACAAGATCCCCTGATATCTCTCAACTCCAGAACTGCTGGAACAAGATCCCCTGATATCTCTCAACTCCAGAACTGCTGGAACAAGATCCCCTGATATTTCTCAACTCCAGAACTGCTGGAACAAGATCCCCTGATATTTCTCAACTCCAGAACTGCTAGAACAAGATCCCCTGATATCTCTCAACTCCAGAACTGCTGGAACAAGATCCCCTGATATCTCTCAACTCCAGAACTGCTGGAACAAAGTCCCCTGATATCTCTCAACTCCAGAACTGCTGAAACAAGATCCCCTGATATTTCTCAACTCCAGAACTGCTGGAACAAGATCCCCTGATATCTCTCAACTCCAGAACTGCTGGAACAAGATCCCCTGATATTTCTCAACTCCAGAACTGCTGGAACAAGATCCCCTGATATTTCTCAACTCCAGAACTGCTGGAACAAGATTCCCTGATATCTCTCAACTCCAGAACTGATGGAACAAAATCCCCTGATATTTCTCAACTCCAGAACTGATGGAACAAGATCCCCTGATATCTCTCAACTCCAGAACTGCTGGAACAAGATCCTACGATATATCTCAACTCCAGAACTGCTGGAACAAGATCCCATGATATCTCTCAACTCCAGGACTGCTGGAACAAGATCCCCTGATATCTCTCAACTCCAGAACTGCTGGAACAAGATCCTACGATATTTCTCAACTCATGCCGACACATTTCATGACCCCATGTATGAAATTCATCCTGTGTGAGTTTGACAGGGAAAAGTAACTAGCTCTTGTCCCCACTACGTAACTATCATGTAGAGTAAACTGCTTACCTAGTGAATTACATAACTGAGTATTGAAAAATATAACCATGTAAACAGAAATAACTCGAAAGTCTGTGGGGTAAACATCAGACGACGTTTCGGTCCGTCTTGAGCCATTATCAGGTCTAAGACGGATCGAAATGTCGAATAAAGTCTCCTCTGTAAAGTGTGGGTTGTGTATGAGTTGTTCCAGCCGTGGTATTGTGGGTTAGTAGTGAATTGTTCAAGCCACGGTATTGTGGGTTAGTTGTGAACTGGTCCAGCCGTGTTATTGTGGGTTAGTTGTGAATTGTTCAAGCCACGGTATTGTGGGTTAGTTGTGAACTGTTCCAGCCAGGGTATTGTGGGTTAGTTGTGAATTGTTCAAGCCAGGGTATTGTGGGTTAGTTGTGAATTGTTCAAGCCACGGTATTGTGGGTTAGTTGTGAACTGTTCCAGCCACGGTATTGTGGGTTAGTTGTGAACTGTTCCAGCCACGGTATTGTGGGTTAGTTGTGAACTGGTGTAGGTACAGTATAGTGACTTACACATAACACAGACACATACCTTGCGTTTAGGGTCACTTGCAACCTCACAGCAGCCATTGGTGGATTCTTCAGGCAGAGGGCAGGTCTGTGATTGGCTGTCGGACAGCGTGGAGGCCTGTGATTGGCTGTTGTTGTACGGAGAGGGGCTACGTCGACCTGAGCCACGTTGTTCACCTCGCCGCCAGGGGAAGATCACACTGAAAAAAGAACAAGCAAAATTCAGAAGGTAAATAAATATTTGAATTAAAAAAAAATGTATAAAAAATGTATATATAGCAGATGTAACCTAATTATGTTACGGAGGAAACAACACGGTAGTTATGTTCCTTATTGTTACATAGGGAACAACACGGTAGTTATGTGTGCTAGTTATTGTTACTTACTGAACATCCTGAATGTTCAATACAGTATCCTCAGTATTCAATAGTGTTCACAATGTTCAATGCAGTGTTCACAAAGTTCAATACAGTATCCTCAGTATTCAATAGTGTTCACAATGTTCAATGCAGTGTTCACAAAGTTCAATACAGTATCCTCAGTATTCAATAGTGTTCACAATGTTCAATGCAGTGTTCACAATGTTCAATACAGTCTCCTCAATATTCAATAGCGTTCACAATGTTCAATACAGTGTTCACAATGTTCAATATAGTGTTCAAAATGTTCAATACAGTCTCCTGAGTGCTGCCATCTACCTGACTGAATGTGAGTCTTGTCATAACTTTTAAATTGTCAAATCATTGCACAATACTGTGTATTATCCTGGCCACTCTGTCCAGTCCCCTGGAGAGAGTGGCTAGGCACCGGCTGTTTGAGAGGAGGGAACCAGGTGAAGGGGAAGACTAGCCACAAAAACTGTCAGGAACTACTTTTTTGCAAGTCTTGGAATGGTATGTGAAATGCTCTGAGTGAAGAAGTGGTGGAAGGAAAACCCAATACACAGCTTCAAGAGCAGCTACGATCGTGGTCCTGGAGACCAGAAGTCAGTCAGAATCAAAGAGGTTGAACCAGAAGCCGTGCCTCGACCCCTGTAAGCACAAGTAGGTGAGTGCACAGACCACACTGATTGATTGACAACATTGGGGAAAAAGCTAAGGCCTCTCAGCTGGTAACAACGCCTTCATCAGGCTATTGACAGCAATACTGCTAAGAGCCAGCCCAGTCAGTGAATGGAAGTACCAATTGAAGCAGTCAGTGCCTGGAAGTACCAACTGCAGCAGTCAATCTTTTGAAGTACCAACAGTAGCAGTCAGTGCCTGCAAGTAGCAGCTGCAGAAGTGTCTGGAGGTACCAACTGTAGCAGTCACTGCCTGGAAGTACCAACTGTAGCAGGCAGTGCCGGCAAGTACCAACTGTAGCAACTACAATTTCGTTTCTATAAAGAACATAATTCATATTCCTGAAGGACTCTTAGCATCTTGAAGAGCTCTTGGAGAGCTCTTAGGGGCTCTTGGAGAGTTCTTGGAGAGCTCTTGGGGGCTCTTGGAGAGTTCTTGGAGGGCTCTTGCAGAGCTCTTGGATACCTCTTGGATACCTCTTAAGAGAGCTCTTGGAGAGCACTTTAAAGGGTCTTGGAGAGCTCTTGGAGCTACGCACTCTTTCCTTGGGTAGACACCGAATGTCTGCCACTCCCCAAGCTCTGTTTACACCACCAGGGGCTACAGTGTGCTACAGTAAGCCATCAACACAGTGGAAGTACTTCAAGAAGCCACAACATCGTGTCTGGAATAATTTGCTGTTAAATTATAATGTAGAGAGGAATCCAGAGGCGAGGTTTAGGTCCTCTTCAACTTGATACATCTTCTAACTTCTTCACCTGACCTGTCTTCACACCTCCTAGCCTTTTCACCTTTCCTGTCTTCACACCTCCTAGCCTCTTCACCTGACCTGTCTTCACACCTCCTAGCCTCTTCACCTGTCCTGTCTTCACACCTCCTAGCCTCTTCACCTGACCTGTCTTCACACCTCCTAGCCTCTTCACCTGACCTGTCTTCACACCTCCTAGCCTCTTCACCTGTCCTGTCTTCACACCTCCTAGCCTCTTCACCTGACCTGTCTTCACACCTCCTAGCCTCTTCACCTGACCTGTCTTCACACATCTAACCTCTTCACCTGACCTGTCTTCTAGTTGTCACACATTTTGTGTTACAGTTTAGACTAGAGAAGCTGTCTCTTTGATTACCTGGAGCCCCAGCGGCCTGGTATGATCGAGCAGGTTGTTGGTGCCAGCCGCATGCACCACAGCCTGACTGGCGATACATTATCAGCTTAACTTCAGCAACGTGCTGACACTGTCAGACATTCTGAACACACAAGTCAGCGGATACGTAGTGATGTACACGTTGACTGTATGCTGGCAGAGGTCTTGTGAGAGTGGACACGTGGGAGAACAAGGGGACTAGACACCGTGGGAGGACAAAGGAGCTAGACACGTGGGAGAACAAGGGGACTAGACACGTGGGAGGACAAAGGAGCTAGACACGTGGGAGAACAAGGGGATTAGACACGTGGGAGGACAAGGGAGCTAGACACGTGTGGACTCACCCAGCCACTAACAAGAAAATTACCTTGCTTATATTGGCAACACCCACAACGTTTCAAATACCCACCACTCTCAACCCCCACCATCACTCTCAACCACCACAACCATCACCCTCAACCACCACAACCATCACCCTAAACCACCACAACCATCACCCTCAACCACCACAACCATCACCCTCAACCACCACAACCATCAACCATCCATCTCTACCACTCAATACATTACCTCATATGCAACCTATGTTCAATAATGACATACAACATAGCCAGCTTCTATCTCCACAATATAACATACAGAAGAGGGCAGCCATACACTGGCGAGATAGCCTGGTGGTGAGAGTCACGGCTCTCATGATCCACGTCCTTGGATCAAATCCTCGGCAGGTGAAAGAATAAGAACGTAATAGCAACAGCAGCAGTTAAAATAATAATGAAATAGGCAGTGAAAACAATAGCACCATCAGTGAAGGAAATAGTACCATCAGTGAAGGAAATAGTACCATCAGTGAAAGTAATAACACCATCAATGAAAGAAATAGTACCATCAGTGAAATCAGTAGAAGCATCACTGAAAGTAATAGTATCAGCAATGAAAGTAATAACACCATCAGTGAAAGTAGCAGTAGCATTAGTGAAAGTAGTACAACCATCAGTGAAATAGTAGCGTAAGTAAAAGCAATAGTAACATAATTGAAAGTATAATATGTGATAGTAGTAGAATCAATAAAAGTAGAATCACTGAAAGCAGCAGTAGAATCAGTGAAGAGTAATAGTAGCATCAGTGAAAGTAACACCATCAAATGAAAGTAGCAGTAGCATCAGTGAAAGTAACAGTAGCATCAGTGAAAGTAACAGTAGCATGAGTGAAAGTAGTAGTAGCATCAGTGAAAGTAGCAATAGCATCAGTGAAAGTAGCAGCAGCAGCAGTGAAAGTAGCAGTATCATCAGTGAAAGTTGCAGCAGCATCTGTGAAAGTAGTAGTAACATCATTGAAAGTAGTAGTAGCATCAGTGAAAGTAGCAGTAGCATGTGAAAGTAGTAGTAGCAAAGTGAAAGTAACACCATCAATGAAAGTAACAGTAGCATCAGTGAAAGTAACACCATCAATGAAAGTAACAGTAGCATCAGTGAAATTAACAGTATCATCAGTGAAAGTAGCAGTAGCATTAGTGAAAGTAGCAACATCATCTGTGAAAGTAGTAGTAGCATCAGTGAAAGTAGTAGTAGCATCAGTGAAAGTAGTAGTAGCATCAGTGAAAGTAGCAGTAGCATCAGTGAAAGTAGCAGTAGTATCAGTGAAAGTAGCAGTAGCATAAGTGAAAGTAGCAGTAACATCAGTGAAAGCAGCAGTAGCACCAGTGATAGTAGTAGCATCAGTGAAAGTAACACCAACAATGAAAGTAGTAGCATTAGTGAAAGTAGCAGTAGCATCAGTGAAAGTATCAGTAGCATCAGTGAATGTAGCAGTAGCATCAGTGAAAGTAGCAGTAGCATCAGTGAAAGTAGCAGTAGCATCAGTGAAAGTAGCAGTAGCATCAGTGAAAGTAGCAGTAGCATCAGTGAAAGTAGCAAGAGCATCAGTTATAGTAGCATCAGTGAACGTAACACCATCAATGAAAGTAGTAGCATTAGTGAAAGTAGCAGTAGCATCAGTGAAAGTAGTAGTAGCATCAGTGAAAGAAGTAGTAGTAGCATCAGTGAAAGTAACACCATCAATGAAAGTAGTAGCATCAATGAAAGTAGTATAGCATCAGTGAAATTAGTAGTAGCATCAGTGAAACTAGCAGTAGCATCAGTGAAAGTAGTAGTAGCATCAGTGAAAGTAGTAGTAGCATCAGTGAAAGTAGTAGTAGCATCAGTGAAAGTAGTAGTAGCATCAGTGAAAGTAGCAGTAGCATCAGTGAAAGTAGTAGTAGCATCAGTGAAAGTAGCAGTAGCATCAGTGAAAGTAGTAGTAGCATCAGTGAAAGTAGCAGTAGCATCAGTGAAACTAGCAGTAGCATCAGTGAAAGTAGTAGTAGCATCAGTGAAAGTAGTAGTAGCATCAGTGAAAGTAGTAGTAGCATCAGTGAAAGTAGTAGTAGCATCAGTGAAAGTAGCAGTAGCATCAGTGAAAGTAGCAGTAGCATCAGGGAAAGTAGTAGTAGCATCAGGGAAAGTAGTAGTAGCATCAGTGAAAGTAGCAGTAGCATCAGTGAAAGTAGTAGCATCAGTGTAGCAGTAGCTTCAGTGAAAGTAGCAGTAGCATCAGGGAAAGTAGTAGTAGCATCAGTGAAAGTAGTAGTATCAGTGTAGCAGTAGCATCAGTGAAAATAGTAGTAACATCAGTGAAAGTAGCAGTAGCATCAGTGAAAGTAGCAGTAGCATCAGGGAAAGTAGTAGTAGCATCAGTGAAAGTAGTAGCATCAATGTAGCAGTAGCATCAGTGAAAGTAGTAGTAGCATCAGTGAAAGTAGTAGTAACATCAGTGAAAGTAGTAGCATCAGTGTAGCAGTAGCTTCAGTGAAAGTAGCAGTAGCATCAGTGAAAGTAGTACGGAGTGCAGTAGCAGTAAATCTATTTAGACACAGGTATACATAAGTACAATTATCATACACTGTAAATTAGCCACCCGGATAACCCAATCAAGTCAAAGTGACTTATTACCACTGGGATCCTTGAAAATAGTAGCAGCATCAGAGAAAGCAGTACAAATTACAGCAGCAGCAGCAGCAGCAGCAGCAACAGCAGCAGCAACAGCAGCAGCAGCAACAGCAGCAGCAGCGACAGCAGCAGCAGCGACAGCAGGTAGAGGAACATGGAGGTTGGTTGGTGGTAGTGGTGAAGGTGACCCTGACCGCTAGAACCAAAAGAACAGCCCCAGGCTCCTCTCCCAACCTCTCTCTCTTCCTCTCTCTACTGAGAGAGAGAGAGAGAGAGAGAGAGAGAGAGAGAGAGAGAGAGAGAGAGAGAGAGAGAGAGAGAGAGAGAGAGAGAGCATGGGCAAGACAGGCAGCAGTGAACTTGTAAGTTCACACCGAGGCTATCTAATGAGAACTATCTACTTCCCAGATTAAGGACTGTCGTGTGTCTAGGTGTGAATTAAGGAGATAGAGATACAATGCTACTACAATAACCGTACTTTCACTGTGGCTCTTATTTCCAATAGAAATAAAATCCAGAGTACTTTTTTTTATTATCCTGGATTATCCTGGCCCTACTGTATTAAATGATCCTAAGTGCTTATCCCGGTCCTTCTGTGTTAATTGATCCTAAGTAATTATCCTAACCCTGCTGTGATAATTAACCCTAAGGAAATGTGTTTGGTTTTCACTACCGAAGGTATGCCACGACGCAACTGAATTCAGAGACGATGTACTGGAACTCTCTCATGAACACCTTCGCTACTCTTATTGAGATAACTTTGTAAACAACCAGTGTCTAGCTGGAGGCGGGGGAAGCTGGCAGCATGATGGACGGGCAACACCCCTGCAGCTTTAGCGCTTTCCAATAATAATAACAGTAATAATAATAATCAATAATAATAATAATTAATAATAATAATAACAAAAATAACAATAATAATAATAATAACAATAATAATAATAACAATAATAATAATATTAATAATAATAATAATAAATAAATAAATAATTAGCTGTGCTGTTTAGGAAGGAGAAAACTGGAGTATTAATAAGCGGAAGAAAACCGGGAGTTATGTAGGAAGTAAAGTAATTCTGGAGTGGACAGAAGAACAGCAATAACAAGAGAGAGAGAGAGGAACACAAGATCACTCCGTGGTATCAACACTGTTCCAAAACTTGGTCCAGGGGCCGTGTTTGGTCCACTAGTATTAACAGGTCCTGCTTGTGTGGGCCGTCAGGGCCGCATGCATACACACACTGACGACACTGGTGGACAGGAGAGATAGGGGGACATGATAACGACATATAAAATACTGAGAGGAATAGACAAGGTGGACAGACAGAATGTTCCAGAGATGGGACACAGCAACAAGGGGACACAGTTGGAAGTTGAAGACTCAGATGAATCACAGGGATGTTAGGAAGTATTTCTTCAGTCACAGAGTTGTCGGGAAGTGGAATAGTTTGGGTAGCGATGTAGTGGAGGCAGGTTCCATACATAGCTTTAAGAAGAGGTATGATAAAGCTCATGGCACAGGGAGAGTGACCCAGTAGCTGCCAGTGAAGAGGCGGGGCCAGGAGCTATGAATCGACCCCTGCAACCACAACTAGGTGAATAACTAGGTGAGTACACACACACACACACTACCTTCATCTGGCTGTATTTTTGACCATCTCATTGCTAGCGGGAACCTGACCTACCAGAATGCGACCACAGTAAGTTATTGGACCTCGTTAAGTTATCCTATGTTAAGTTATCCTGTGTTAAGTTATCCTGTGTTGGGTTTTCCTGTGCTGAGTTATCATGTGCTACGATTTTGAACAATTTTCCACAACTGTGGGCATATATAGTGCTAGGCAGATTCACTAAAAAATCTAAATATTAATCTCTTCGATTTTTTATATTATATACCACACACACACACACACACACATTATAGATACAAAACAACGCTCTGCAAAGCCTCTGTAACTGTAACCTTAAGGACGCTTACTGAAGGTAAGGCGTGCATGCCACGGACCCTCACCAAGACCACTGTAAATCACGTACCAATGTGTAAACACGTGTGAAAACTAACGTTACACGAGCACAGGGGGAGGGGGAGAATTAGTCCCAGTAAACAATGCCAGAATGGTCAACATGTTTGTGAACAACCTCAACTCAAATAATAAATTTTTGTCAATTTCAGACCTATGTAGATAAAAAAAATTGTGTTCAGTATATGCTATTTTATGTTAGTATAACGTAAATTAACGTATTTACCGGCAATAACGAAATTATGTAAATGGGGGGCATAGGTACGGTACCGCGAGACGTAGTACACACAGAGTATATGTACACCCAAAGGGGTATGCCTCTGTGTGTATATATATATATATATATATATATATATATATATATATATATATATATATATATATATATATATATATAAATATATATATATTATTTTAGGTACTACTGTACTGAGAGACCAGGCCGCGGGGGAGAAGACAAGAGGAAGCTGGACCGATACCTAAAGTCGGTGCCGGATCAACCAGGCTGTGGTTTGTACGTTGGATTGCGTGCGGGCAGCAGTAACAGCCTCGTTGATCAGGCCCTTATCCACCGGAAGGCCTGGTCATGGACCGGACCGCGGGGAAGTTGATCCCCGGAATACCCTCCAGGTAGACTCCAGGTAGGTAGACCCCGGAAACATCTTTCAAGTATCTTCATCTGGTTATCTCAGCATCACCTGGTTATCTCAGCATCTCACGTCTAAGAAGGATGACTGGTTTTGTGTGGTGGTGAGAGAGATGTATCACCACCTGACTCACGTATATTTACCTACGAGTGTTAACCTGAATAAGAGTTCAACAGCCCCCACACTAACTGTCGCTCTCAGAAGTGGTTCTTATACCTTTCACTGACTCTTAGTACTCTTACTGGGTCTCAACACACGTACTGGCTCACTAGCTAGCTAGTAAAGACAAACTTAAGAGAACAAGAAGTGAGGAGCAGCCGCCAGAGGAATGAGTACTCAGGGATCACACATCCAACTAGGTACATTTCCCTACACTAAACAGTACCTAGTGCTGCACACGTGTCTTGCACATCAACTCATCGGTATTGAATAACATTTATGATATGATACGGTAGCTTGGTAGAGAGGATATTTTGTTCAACTTTCTTGGTCATCCTTTAATTCCAAGTGAGTGAGAGAGATGACCTCTGGCTTCACACTGTCTCCGCTGCCTTACGTTATTTACCTTCGTAGTGATACAATTTTCCCGAGAGAGCAAAAGTAGTAGTAGGAAATGCAGGAGAATTAAAAGAGGGGTGAAGAAAATGTGTAGAAGAAAACACGATTAAGCAGATAGAAAAAAAATAAAAACACGAAAAAGGGCAAATAAATGATAAATAATTTTTTTTTTAGCTCATCTGTTATGGAAGGCTGGGTCCTTACACTATGACTCTCCTTGTTCTCTCTTCGTGTTGTTCTCGATTTGATCTCGTGTCTCGTGTATTACTCTATTCTCTCTCTGTTACACAGTGTTTTACAAGGTTAAGGTAAGGATTCCAAACTTTATTTACAAGCTAAGAGCTGCCTGTTACCTACATTAGCTCATTTCAAAGCCTATCTATTGTTATGAAAGATACAAATATGGAACAGGACGAAGTTGGAGCCATCTGTGGGCCAGCAATTTCATTTGATCAACTGACTTTATTTCGCTGATATCATTATGCTTTACGAAAATGCTCCAGACTCGAGTCATCCTAGGAATCAATAATATCTCTCTTTCTCTCTCTCTCTCTCTCTCTCTCTCTCTCTCTCTCTCTCTCTCTCTCTCTCTCTCTCTCTCGACATCATCTATGCTAGTGAGTTTACTATCAGATAACAGTAAATATGGTGATATTGACATGTTGAATAAGACCCTTTTTTAGGACATAAAATTACCAAAACGTTCCCTTTAATAATTATCCTGAAGCATACATAAGTGTGTATAGTGTCAGATGTCTCGTAGTGTAGTGTCAGATGTCTCGTAGTGTAGTGTCAGATGTCTCGTAGTGTATAGTGTCAGATGCCTCGTAGTGTATAGTGTCAGATGTCTCGTAGTGTATAGTGTCTGATGTATCGTAGTGTATAGTGTCAGATGTCTCGTAGTGTATAGTGTCTGATGTCTCGTAGTGCATAGTGTCTGATGTCTCGTAGTGTATAGTAGATGTCTCGTAGTGTATAGTGTCAGATGTCTCGTAGTGTATAGTAGATGTCTCGTAGTGTATAGTGTCAGATGTCTCGTAGTGTATAGTAGATGTCTCGTAGTGTATAGTGTCAGATGCCTCGTAGTGTATAGTGTGAGATGTCTCGTAGTGTATAGTGTCAGATGCCTCGTAGTGTATAGTGTCAGATGTCTCGTAGTGTATAGTGTCAGATGTCTCGTAGTGTATAGTGTCAGATGTCTCGTAGTGTATAGTGTCAGATGTCTCGTAGTGTATAGTGTCAGATGTCTCGTAGTGTATAGTGTCAGATGTCTCGTAGTGTATAGTGTCTGATGTATCGTAGTGTATAGTGTCAGATGTCTCGTGTATAGTGTCTGATGCTGTAGTGCATAGTGTCTGATGTCTCGTATGTATAGTAGATGTCTCGTAGTGTATAGTGTCAGATGTCTCGTAGTGTATAGTAGATGTCTCGTAGTGTTAGGTATATGTAGTTTAGATAGTACCTCGTAGTGTATAGGTGGGCAGATGTCTCGTAGTGTATAGTGTCAGATGTCTCGTAGTGTATAGTGTCAGATGTCTCGTAGTGTATAGTGTCAGATGTCCTCGTAGTGTATAGTGTCAGATGTCTCGTAGTGTATAGTGTCAGATGTCTCGAGTGTATATGTCAGATGTCTCAGTGTATAGTGTCAGATGTCTCGTAGTGTATAGTGTCAGATGTCTCGTAGTGTATAGTGTCAGATGTCTCGTAGTGTATAGTGTCAGATGTCTCGTAGTGTATAGTGTCAGATGTCTCGTAGTGTATAGTGTCAGATGTCTCGTAGTGTATGGCAACAAAGATGGGAGCAGAAGAGATTGCGTTGGTCAAGATTACTGTAGACTACATGTTTATATGGCAGGCTGGTGTAGCAACTACAAGAGAGGGAACGACACACTGTAGTGTAGAGAGCAAGATAAATATGTGCAACAGTTAGGTATCATTATTCCGAAACGTTTCGGCCTACGCAGCAGGCTTCTTCAGTCGAGTACAGAGGAGGCAGCAGAAGCAGTGGAGATGTAAACACTGATTACATCATCTTTTCATTTCTGCTGCCTCTTCTGTACTCGACTGAAGAAGCCTGCAACATCAACACACACTCCGCCACTGTGTCTTAAAATGCAACAGGTACATGACTATAGTATTAATACTAAATACTTATATGCAATATAAATACTTCAATGTGCAAAAATTCGACAACAAATATGCAGGACTTACTGGAAAGTAGATTATGTACTTTTTCTACTTTGTAAAGGTATTGATACCTGAATGTTGAGCAGACAAGACTGTAGTGACAACGAGGAGTCTATTGAGGTGTGAGGTGCTGTTCTTACGAGGGTCTGATCACTCACAGTATGAGTGGCACAATAACGTTACTCTCCCCACTGCACAAAAGTCTAAATAATATCTCATCGTTTTTTTTGCGCGTTGCCCTGATTATCTCCCACCTATACCTCCCATTTGTACATTCCCTTTTCATCCTGTCATGTGCCTAAGACGCACCTCTGGATGGCACCGATCCTGGCAAGGGCCCGTTGGTGCCGCTGCAGCCGTCGCCGCTTCTGCTGCTGCAGCAGTGGTTGTTGTACCTGCTGGTCCTGCTGCTGCTGCCTGCTGAGCGTGTGGTGGTGACGGTGGTGGAGGTGGTGAAAGTGGTGACGGTGGTGGTGATGGTGGTGGTAGTGGTTGAGATGGGAGTGGTTAGTGTGGTGATGACCGTGACTGTCAGGGTCACTACTCCCACACCAGGTCACCAAGACGCAAGTTTCCACCTGCATCGGGAAGGAGGCTGGCTACTCCTTGCCTCTTCCACCCTCTCCTCCTCCTCTTCTTCCTCCTCGTGTTGGAGAGGCTTACAGAGGTAGTGTCGTGTCTAGGGTGCCGTGTGCCTTCACTGTCCAGGCTCAGGTGTGATCACCTGTCCCCATCACTACAGGTGTCACCCCTGCGTCAACACACAGCAGCACCCACACTCACCTCACATCCTACTAAGCTTCCCATCTCTCACAGTTCAACATACACAATATACGCCTTTATTCTTCAACATTTTATCCACAAATATATTCGCGTTTTCTATAAGCCTCCACTGTGATAACAAATAAGACAGTTTTAATACACTCTCCACCACTACTATACAAAGCTTAAACACACCGAGATATAATCACTCGTATAAACACTAATACAAACCAGAAGCACGTGGTATAAACACTAATGTAAATACAGGCACGCGGTATAAACACAAATATAAACACAAACACTCGTATAAACATAAATATAAATACAAACACTAGTATTAACACACACAAACACTTATATAAACACAAAACACAAATATAAACACAAGCACAAGTACAAACACAAGTACGAGTATAAAGACAAATATAAACACAAACACTCGTATAAACACAAATATAAACACAAACACTCGTAAAAACACAAGTTTATTTTGAACGCTTTTTTTCAAACATAATATTAAGTGGAGCACTCAGTAGCAATGACAGGTGAGGCAAGTGGGAGAGTAGATAGATAGATCTATCACGCGGTAGATGGAACATGAAATAGACCTAACACTCGATAGATGCAACTAGAAATAGATCTATCACTCGATAGACGGAACAACAGATCTTTCACACCGTTATCAGTGGGAAGCGACAAACCCGCACGGACCGCACAACCCCCCCGGGGGGAGGGGAACGGGAGGTAATCAGGCCTGATCCAATCCCTGGGATCAAGAGCCCTTTGCCTCCCTGAAGGGCGAAGACGGTAAGGGACACAATTCACACAATACGCGTGACGACCGAGGCTGGAGAGGTGAGAAATGTGGGTGATGTATGTAGCTGTGTGGGTGATGTATGTAGCTGTGTGGGTGATGTATGTAGCTGTGTGGGTGATGTATGTAGCTGTGTGGGTGATGTATGTAGCTGTGTGGGTGATGAATGTAGCTGTGTGGGTGATGTATGTAGCTGTGTGGGTGATGTATGTAGCTGTGTGGGTGATGAATGTAGCTGTGTGGGTGATGTATGTAGCTGTGTGGGTGATGTATGTAGCTGTGTGGGTGATGTATGTAGCTGTGTGGGTGATGTATGTAGCTGTGTGGGTGATGAATGTAGCTGTGTGGGTGATGTATGTAGCTGTGTGGGTGATGTATGTAGCTGTGTGGGTGATGTATGTAGCTGTGTGGGTGATGTATGTAGCTGTGTGGGTGATGTATGTAGCTGTGTGGGTGATGTATGTAGCTGTGGGTGATGAATGTAGCTGTGTGGGTGATGTATGTAGCTGTGTGGGTGATGTATGTAGCTGTGTGGGTGATGAATGTAGCTGTGTGGGTGATGTATGTAGCTGTGTGGGTGATGTATGTAGCTGTGTGGGTGATGAATGTAGCTGTGTGGGTGGTGAATGTAGCTGTGTGGGTGATGTATGTAGCTGTGTGGGTGATGTATGTAGCTGTGTGGGTGATGTATGTAGCTGTGTGGGTGATGAATGTAGCTGTGTGGGTGATGAATGTAGCTGTGTGGGTGATGAATGAAGCTGTATGGGTGATGAATATAGCTGTGTGGGTGATGAATGTAGCTGTGTGGGTGATGAATGTAGCTGTGTGGGTGATGAATGTAGCTGTGTGGGTGATGAATGTAGCTGTGTGGGTGATTAATGTAGCTGTGTGGGTGATGAATGTAGCTGTGTGGGTGATGTATGTAGCTGTGTGGGTGATGTATGTAGCTGTGTGGGTGATGAATGTAGCTGTGTGGGTGATGAATGTAGCTGTGTGGGTGATGAATGTAGCTGTGAGGGTGATGAATGTAGCTGTGTGGGTGATGTATGTAGCTGTGTGGGTGATGAATGTAGCTGTGTGGGTGATGAATGTAGCTGTGTGGGTGATGAATGTAGCTGTGTGGGTGATGAATGTAGCTGTGTGGGTGATGAATGTAGCTGTGTGGGTGATGAATGTAGCTGTGTGGGTGATGAATGTAGCTGTGTGGGTGATGAATGTAGCTGTGTGGGTGATGTATGAGGTGACCCACACTGTTTTAGTGTGTGGTAATTATGTTGACAAAGTGGGTGGATTGGCGGTAACAATGTGGAGGGTGGGTGGGTGTCTCTGAAGGTCAGTGACTGGAGTGTGTGACTGGAGAGGGTTTGGGACTGAAGTGTGACTGAAGAGTGTCAGTGACTGAAGTGTGTGACTAAAGAATCTGTGACTGGAGTCGCAATATACAGACCTCTTCTACCAGTGTTTTACTGGTGTGTTCAAGTGGTCATATTTTCCACCTTCCACTGTATATGACACTCGTATGCAAGCACCTCTGTATACCTACACGCATTCTGAGATACACAGACAAGAGATACATAGCAACACAAAAAATACATAGAGATACGAAAGATACATAGCAACACGAAAGATACACAGCAACACAAGAGATACACAGCAACACAAGAGATACACAGCAACACAAAATATACATTTGCAAGACCTCAGCAGAAAATTTAATTACAAAAGCAATAAAGAACATCAACAACGAAACAATAGATTCATCAATTACTAGTTATTACTGCTACTAGCTATTACTACTAATAGTCGCTACTATTACTAGTTATTACTGCTACTAGCTATTACTACTAATAGTCACTACTATTACTAGTTATTACTGCTACTAGCTATTACTACTAATAGTCACTACTATTAATAGTTATTACTACTACTAGTCACTACTACTATTATTACTACTACCACTACTACTAACTACTCATTACTATTACTACTAGTCACTACTAGCTATTACTACTTGTTATTATTACTACTACCACTACTACTAGCTATTATTACTACTACCACTACTACTAGCTACTCTTATTACTACTACTATTAACCACTACTACTAGTCCCTATTACTACCACTACTACTAGTCCCTATTACTACTACTACTACTAGCTACTCTTAGTACTACTAATAGTCACTACTGATACTAGTTACTATTACTAAGGAAACAAAAAAAGACAAAGACCAAAACATGAAAGTCAGGAAGGTGTTGGTGGGAAGAAATAGTAACTTGAAACCTAATTTGCTATTAAGGTACTAACTGGGTGATAGAGGCACTTTCGCCAGACGCAGCCCCTGGCGTACCTCTGCTGCCACAGTTCACTTGGCTCCTACCACCGTGTCTATGGTATATCTCGGGAGAACTTTCGCCGGGCTTGATTAAAAATTAAATATGGGTTTTATCGCACCCCGGGCGAGGTTTCTCCAGACGCGGGCCAGGCCGCTGATGTAACCTTCAGAACGTCGACACCACAGCTGCTTCGCTGCTGTGCTGCTGCTGCTGCTGCTGGTGCTGCTAGTGGTGCTACTGCTGCTGTTGTTGCTGCTGCTGCTGGTGCTGCTGCTGGTGCTGCTGCTGGTGCTCTGCTAGTGCTGACTGCTGCTGTTGTTGCTGCTGCTGCTGGTGCTGCTGCTGGTGCTGCTGCTGGTGCTGCTGCTGGTGCTACTGCTAGTGCTGCTACTGCTGCTGTTGTTGGTGCTGCTGCTGGTGCTGCTGCTATTGCTACTGGTGTTGGTATTGCTGCTGCTATATACTACTAATGCTACTGCTGCTGGTGTTGCTACTGCTGCTGCTGCTGCTATGCTACTACTGGCGCTGCTATCACTACTACTCTCTCACCCCCTCCCTCAGCAGCCCCACCCTCCCCCCACTACCTCCCTCAACACCCCCATCCCTCAACACCCCCCACCCTCTCAACAGAGCAACTTCCAGCCTCTCAAATATTATTTAAACATTGCCATTATTATTATTATAATCATGGGAAGCGCTAAACCCATAGGGATTATACAGCACCTGTGGGGTGGGGGGGATGGAAGGTATTCAGACTCAATTCAGGGAACTGGAGCACAGATCCAATTCCCTAGATCAAGAGCCCCCCACCAGCGTGAGGGGCTCGAGGGGCTAAACATCGCCTGTAATGTCAACATGTTCATGTAGAAACCTGGCAACGTGTGACGTGTGTGCATGTGGACGTGTGCATGTGGACGTGTGCATGTGGACGTGTGCATGTGGACGTTGCATGTGACGTGTGCTGTGGACGTGTGCATGGACGTGTGCATGTGGACGTGTGCATGTGGACGTGTGCATGTGGACGTGTGCATGTGGACGTGTGCATGTGGACGTGTGCATGTGGACGTGTGCATGTGGACGTGTGCTGGCCCAGCTGTTGTTCTCACACACACACGCTGTTTTGCTGCCTCAAGTTCCTCTTAAAAGTTTACACGAGAAAGTGACTTGTGTCCTTCCAGCCTCACCCAGTCTTCTTCCTTCCCTTCTTTCTAATGTATAATATTATTATTATTATTCTGTTGGTTGTTGCTGTTGTTGCTACTGTTGCTGCTGCTGTTGTTGGTAGTATTGTTGCTGCTGTTCCTACTGCTGCTGCTGTTACTACTGCTGCTGCTGTTACTACTGCTGTTGCTGTTACTACTGCTGCTGCTGTTACTACTGCTGTTGCTGTTACTACTGCTGCTGCTGTTACTACTGCTGCTGCTGTTACTACTGCTGTTGCTGTTACTACTGCTGTTGCTGTTACCACTACTACTGCTGATGCTGTTACCACTACTACTGCTGCTGCTGTTACCACTGCTGCTGCTGCTGGCGCTGTTGTAAATGCTGCTGCTGTTGTTAATACTGCTCCTACTACTCTGCTGTTACTACTACTACTACTACCACTACTACTGCCGCTACTACTGCCGCTACTGCTGTTGTTAATCCTAATGTTGCTGTTTACCTTTTTCCACTTCTTTTTCTCCTGCTTCCCTTTCTCTCCCTCTTTTCCTCCTAACACTATGACCACGATAACAGTAAAATAATCGACAATAACGGTAGAATAACGGTAAATTAATAACAGAAAACTAATAAACGGTAAATAACGTGGTAAGACTATAAAAAAGACTTACTAATACTACTACTATCAGTAGTAATAGTAGTTTATAACATGGACAATTTTGATTCAGAAACAATGAAGAATAGCTGTTGTTTGGCAATACAGTTATCAAGGAGTGGCACACACTCCCAGGTATCAAGGAGTGGCACACACTCCCAGGTATCAAGGAGTGGCACACACTCCCAGGTATCAAGGAGTGGCATACACTCCCAGGTACCAAGGAGTGGCACACACTCCCAGGTATCAAGGAGTGGCACACACTCCCAGGTATCAAGGAGTGGCACACACTCCCAGGTATCAAGGAGTGGCACACACTCCCAGGTACCAAGGAGTGGCACACACTCCCAGGTATCAAGGAGTGGCACACACTCCCAGGTATCAAGGAGTGGCACACACTCCCAGGTATCAAGGAGTGGCACACACACCCAGGTATCAAGGAGTGGCACACACTCCCAGGTATCAAGGAGTGGCACGCACTCCCAGGTATCAAGAAGTGGCACACACTCCCAGGTAGCGTCACTGAAGTGAGAACTTTGATTAGCTCGAAATACAGGTGAGACGGGTACATGTTTGGGTGCGAGTTGGACCTACCTACTATGGACAAGAAGGCCTACTGCAGTTTTCCATTATTTTTAAGCTCTTAAGATAGGTCGGCACATTCCTACTGAGAGCAAAACAGCCTAAGGACTGAATGCTGGATCAACTAAAACACACACAGGGATGTTAGGAAGTATTTCTTCAGCCATAGAGCTGTCAGGAAGTGGAACAATCTGGAGAGTGATGTAGTGGAGGCACGATAGCTTTAATATGAGGTACGATAAAGTTCTTGGTATAGTGAACCTAGTAACGACCAGTGAAGAGGCGGGGCCAGGAGCTACGAATCGACCCTTGCAACCACAAATAGGTGAGAAAACACACACGGGCTCGATTCCCGACCAGTTTTACGTGAATTTACTGAGAATCATTCATTACGACTTGTTCTAATAGCAGTTATATATTAAGTAGTATCGACCTTGGTAATTGATACCAACAAGTGCAGGGGTTCCCAACCTGGGGTGTACACACACCCCCAGTGGTGTATATGCACCCCAGGGGGTGCGAGATGGCATTGCAAGTACTGTATTGGGTTCCCAGGGGTGCGGGGCACTAAAAAGGTTGGTAACCCCTCAACAAATGGCTTAAAAGATGACACGACAACTCTAGAAAATATTTACTAGCAAACTTTTCAATCCTGGGACTCTGACCACTTCTGACCATATCCACAACATACTGCGACTGGCCGGGATTTGAACCTGAGTCGTCTAGGCAGTATCAAGGGAAGCTAGCTAAACTCTCTACGCCCTAGACAACTACGGCACCATGACACCGTGTCTTTTTAAACCATGGTATTAAATGTATCACTCCACGAGGCGGGCAATAAGCTCGAAGCCGAGACAACGGGAAGTTCTATTGTCTAGAAGGACTAAGAGGAGGCATGTGTGCCTCCAGAGTTCCTCCAAAGTTCCTCTGTTTCAGTTTTCCCCCCAGAATGAGAGCTTAAATAGGCACGTAAGTTTTCAAATAACATGCTCATTTTTCCACTATAATCTACTTGTCCATAATTACTATCGCATTTGCTTTGTCTGTTTCGTGAGGTGACGTCCAGGATCTTTGAGAACAATAGTGTTGTAGAGGTGTGAGCAAAGCTCGGACCTCTACAACACTATTGTTCTCAAAGATTTGTTAAGTTATACCATGAATTAAGGAAAGATCCTGGACTTCACCTTACGAAACAGACAAAGCAAATGCGATAGTAATTATGGACAAGGTAGATTATAGTGGAAAAATGAACATGTTATTAGAAGACTGGGGTACTTAGTGCCCCTTAAGATTAATGTTAAAAACGTGGTGGCTTAGTGTGGAGGGAATGTGGGGGTGAAAGTGTGTTGGTGTGTGGATAAAGGTGTGTTGGTGGAGGCCTGTGTTTTTTTGGTGTGTGGATAAAGGTGTTTTGGTGTGGGTGTGCTGGTAAGCTTTCCAAGATGGCGTCGAACTGCATCCACAAATACTAAGCCCATTAAGGAGAGGAGTTCAGCTCACATGTGTCTAATTCTTCAACTTTTCGGTATTATATACCATTTTCAACATATCTGAGACGAGGTTAGGCAGACAATGAGTTCCTTCTCAAATTCGACTCTTATCACTCAAACTTTAGTCCAACCTATTCTTAAGGCTGCCCAAGGTCAAAGCTTCAAATATACATGAATGCAACTTGTCTTTTGTTGCCCTTTGGTCCCCTTGCTTAATAAGTACTGTATGTCTGTTGACTGTCATGTTACGCGATTCGTTTTAACCAAGGTCCGCTATAATAATCACCAGGATCCCCTTGATCTTCTGCTTTAACCAATTAACAAGCTGAATAAACATAAGAGAACTTTTAATAAACTTAAGCATTTACAACGTAGCAATACAACGTTATTTTCACCATTAAAAAAGTGATTTTTTTTTCACCGTTTTCTTTTCATGGCCAAAATTGACTTTTTTTCTTGATCTTTTTTTTCATGGCCAAATCTGACTTCTTGTTTTACCTCTTGATTTTTTTCTTAACACATCACACAGTTATGAAAGGTCATCCCATCATTTGTAAAAGGTCACTGTGTCTTGTCACTTACAAAACGTCATCGTATCACATCACTTATAAAAAGGTCATCACATCACTTATAAAAGGTCATCACATCACATATGAAAGGTCATCACATCACTTATAAAAGGTCATCACATAAAGTCATCACTTCACTTATAAAATGTCATCACATAATTTATAAAAGGTCATCACATCATTTATAAAAGGTCATCACATCACTTATAAACGGTCATCGCATCACTTATAAACGGTCATCACATCACTTATAAAAGGTCATCACATCACGTATAAAAGGTCATCACATCACTTATAAAAGGTCATCACATCACTTATAAAATGTCATCGCATCACTTATAAAAGGTCATCGCATCACTTATAAAATGTCATCGCATAACTTATAAGGTCATCACATCACTTATAAAAGGTCATCGGATCACTTATAAAATGTCATCGCATAACTTATAAGGTCATCACATCACTTATAAAAGGTCATCACATCACTTATAAAAGGTCATCGCATCACTTATAAAAGGTCATAACGTCACTTATAAAAGGTCATCACATCACTTATAAAATGTCATCGCATAACTTATAAGGTCATCACATCACTTATAAAAGGTCATCACATCACTTATAAAAGGTCATCACATCACTTATAAAAGGTCATCACATCACTTATAAAAGGTCATCGCATCACTTATAAGATCATCACATCACTTTTAAAAGGTGTCTGTCACACTGGACACGTCATATAATGCACAAAAGTCGATTCTATTGTCATTTGTTCACATCGTTGGAAACACCGAAGGGAAGGAGGGTGGATAGGATGAGAAGGGATGGTGAATAGGCTGAAGAGGGAGCGTGGATAGGATGAAGGAGGGAAGGAGGGGGAGAAAGAGAAATGGAGGAAGGACGGCCAACCTGTTGCTCACTACACACACTATGAGGTACTGGCCTGGTCAGACGGTCGTAGCCCTTCCCTGTGTTCCTACCTCCTCCCTTTCTCGCTCCCTCCTTCCTTCCCTCCCTCCCTCCCGAACACTCTTCTTCATTTCCTTGCGCCCCCTCCCTTCTTCCCTTCAGTCCCTCCCTTCCTGTCTTTTGCGCAGGGTGAAGGGGCGTGTCACAGCTAGGATGTACCTGTGACCAGTCTCTAGGGGTACTGTCCAGGGACGTGTCCAAGGACGTGTCCAGGGTCGTATCCAGGGACGTATCCAGTGTGGTGTCCAGGGACGTGTCCAGGGTCGTGCCCAGGGACGTATCCAGAGTCGTGTCCAGCGTCGTGTCCAGGGACATCCAGGGACGTGTCCGGTGGTGTCTCCTATCATCCACAGAGAAGAATGGTAGAAGACTCCAGGCTGAGGGACTGATTACCTCAGACTTCTGATCTTCAACCATTCTTCTCTGTATTGAACTGAGGAAGCCACTCGTTGGCAAAACGTTTCCATACAAGTGACCAATTCATCAATCTGTCGGTTCTCAGAATCAGTTATCTACAATATCTAGATACCCAGCAGTTAGTCTACAAAGACCCTATGGAAATAAGTCACTGACTTTTTTTGGGGTTATCCTGGTGGGTAATTTACACACATGTTACTACTATGTACGATAACTTGTGTAATTGTATTTATGTGTACCAGTAAATAAATAAACTTACTTAGTCGACAGGGTGGCAGCCTGGGGAAGGACATATGGACCTCAATGGAAATAAGCCACACTGACTTTCTTAGTTATCCTGGGTTATTAACCCTCAGGGGTATAATAACCCGCATAATTTTTTCTCATCTCTGAGATTAATATTACAGTGAAATGTTTTCCTGTGCAAGGCAAGTGTCCACCAAGTGTCTCCAAGGTCCGCGTCATCACCCTATCAGGAGTAACCCTGCACCTCTTGCACGCAGGTAACAACATACTTAATGCTAGGTAGTGTCAAGTGGGTGGAGACGGGTGGCTGAGGCGGAAGGGAGAACGGTTGCCAACTCTGTCTGGTGGGTCTTCAGGAAGAACTGTAGCCAGCTCTGTGTTGCGGGTCCTCAGGAAGAACTGTAGCCAGCTCTGTGTTGCGGGTCCTCAGGAAGAACTGTAGCCAGCTGTGTTGCGGGTCCTCAGGAAGAACTGTAGCCAGCTCTGTGTTGCGGGTCTTCAGGAAGAACTGTAGCCAGCTCTGTGTTGCGGGTCTTCAGGAAGAACTGTAGCCAGCTCTGTGTTGCTGGTCCTCAGCAAGAACTGTGGCCAGCTCTGTGTTGCGGGTCCTCAGGAAGAACTGTGGCCAGCTCTGTGTTGCGGGTCTTCAGGAAGAACTGTGGCCAGCTCTGTGTTGCGGGTCCTCAGGAAGAACTGTGGCCAGCTCTGTGTTGCGGGTCTTCAGGAAGAACTGTGGTCAGCTGTGTTGCGGGTCCTCAGGAAGAACTGTGGCCAGCTCTGTGTTGCGGGTCCTCAGAAAGAACTGTGGCCAGCTGTGTTGCGGGTGCTCGTAAAGAACTTTGGCCAGCTGTGTTGCGGGTGCTCATGAAGAACTGTGGCCAGCTGTGTTGCGGGTGCTCGTGAAGAACTGTGGCCAGCTATGTTGCGGGTGCTCGTGAGGACTGTGGCCATCTGTTGCGGGTGCTCGTGAAGAACTGTGGCCAGCTGTGTTGCGAGTGCTCGTGAAGGACTGTGGCCAGCTGTGTTGCGGGTGCTCGTAAAGAACTTTGGCCAGCTGTGTTGCGGGTGCTTGTGAAGGACTGTGGCCAGCTGTGTTGCGGGTGCTCGTGAAGAACTGTGGCCAGCTATGTTGCGGGTGCTCGTGAAGGACTGTGGCCATCTGTTGCGGGTGCTCGTGAAGAACTGTGGCCAGCTGTGTTGCGAGTGCTCGTGAAGGACTGTGGCCAGCTGTGTTGCGGGTGCTCGTGAAGGACTGTGGTCAGCTGTGTTGCGGGTGCTCATGAAGAACTGTGGCCAGCTGTGTTGCGGGTGCTCGTGAAGAACTGTGGCCAGCTGTGTTGCGGGTGCTCGTGAAGGACTGTGGCCAGCTGTGTTGCGGGTGCTTGTGAAGGACTGTGGCCAGCTGTGTTGCGAGTGCTCGTGAAGGACTGTGGCCAGCTGTGTTGCGTGTGCTTGTGAAGAACTGTGGCCAGCTGTGTTGCGGGTGCTCGTGAAGGACTGTGGCCAGCTGTGTTGCGGGTCTTCAGGAAGCTTTCAACAGAAACCCGTTGTTATGTGTGCTGTACAAGTGACGCAAAAACCCTGGCTATGGAGACGTTAGCCCGTGCAGCTGTGCTCAGCCTGGCGTCTTGAAGGAAGTGCTTTCTTATAAGCTAACCTCTGGTTCCCACGTCTAGGGTCAGGTCCTGGATCAGCCCGTGGGAGCGATGATCCATGGATCATTTCCGTTCTTAATCTGCATTTCATACAGCTGCTAACCACAGCGGAAATGAGTCGACGTGTTCAGTCAATCTTGACGGACTGAACACATCGACTCCAGGCTGAGGGTCTGATTACCTCATTCTCCTCCTCATATTCCACTGTTTTTCTCTGTACTGGACTGAAGAAGCCACTGGCTGGCGAAACGTTTCCTCTATAAGAATTCCCAAATGTTGCACAAGTCTCATTCTTTAATACACAAATGGTCCAAGTCGGACCGAAACGTCGTGATATGTTTCTTTCCTGTGTGCGGGTTATGGGTATGGACAGCCCCGCGATGGATACACACGTGTTATGGACACGTGTGTATCCTCAAGACCAGTGCACACACATTTCTGTACACTATGTACGCGAACTTCTCTCGCTAAACGTGGCCATGTCTCTGCAGGAATTGGGCAAAACGTTCTACCAGCTAGGATTTAAAGTAATAAGTCACATTAAAAACAAAAAGGCACAATACCGTGACTGCAACAATACACACAAATAACCCGTCGCTTACGGCGACGTTTCGGTCCGACTTGGACCATTTACAAGTTCCACTAACACGGGTTATTTGTGTAATAAGTCACACTGTTTGACCTCATTGCTCATCCTAAGTCAGATCTACGTAATTCACTACAAGTGTCTGCCCACAACACCTCACCTTCAGGACTATTATACATTGTTTACATTAATGATTGTGAAACTATTCGCAGATTTTCTTAAATGATAAAATACATTATTTGACAAGGTTGTAGACACTAAGAGGTGTGTATATCTGTGTGTATATACATCAAGAAGTGTGTATTTTCAGTGTATATGCACCGAGAGATATTAATATTTTACAAAGTATCGGCTTGTATCTGACTTTTTTTTACCGATACCGATACAATAAAAATGGCCGATACTTTGGCACATCCCTTTATATATATATATATATATATATATATATATATATATATATATATATATATATATATATATATATATATATATATATATACATATATATATATTTATATATGAGAGAGAGAGAGAGAAACGGAAAAATGAATGACTGGCGATTGGCGAACGGAGGATCGAGCTATCCATCACACCTTGTATTGAATAACTTACAACCGATACAATAAAAATGGCCGATACTTTGGCACATCCAAAAAGTTTTTTCCAAACTAACCCAAAAAGTTTTTTCCAGGTTTATAGAACAAAAGTTAGGGATAAGATAGGTCCCCTTAAAAATAACTTTGGGCATCTTACTGACAAGGAGAATGATATGTGCTCTATTTTTAATAATTATTTTCTCTCGGTTTTCACACAGGAAGACATTAATAATATCCCAGTAATTAATTTTTACAGAGGCCCAGAAGAAGATAAATTATGTAATATCACAGTCACTAGCGAAATGATTATGAAACAGCTGGACCGACTGAAACAAAATAAATCAGCGGGTCCTGATGAGCTTTTTGCAAGGGTTCTTAAGGAATGCAAAATGGAACTCTGTGAACCAATATCTAACATTTTTAATTTATCTCTTCAAACAGGTGTAGTGTCTGATATGTGGAAGATGGCTAATGTAATTCCTATTTTTAAAGCAGGGGACAAATCACTACCGTCAAACTACCGCCCAATAAGCCTGACCTCAATTGTAGGCAAATTACTAGAGTCAATTATAGCTGATATTATTAGAAGCCATCTAGATAACCATAATTTGATTAATGATACCCAGCATGGATTCACGAGGGGCCGTTCCTGCCTATCTAATTTATTAACCTTCTTCAGTAAAGCTTTTGAGGCTGTTGATCACGATAAAGAATTCGATATAGTTTACTTAGACTTTAGTAAGGCTTTTGATAGAGTACCGCACCAGAGACTGTTAAAGAAAGTGGCAGCTCATGGCATTGGGGGAAAAGTGCTGTCATGGATCGAGTCATGGCTCACCAATAGGAAGCAGAGAGTGTGCATAAATGGGGTTAAATCCGAATGGGGACTTGTAACAAGTGGTGTTCCACAGGGATCAGTCTTAGGCCCATTGTTATTTATAATATATATCAATGACCTTGATGAGGGAATTACTAGTGATATGAGCAAATTCGCCGACGACACGAAGATAGGTAGGATAATTGATTCAAACATAGATGTCATAGAACTTCAGGAAGATTTAGACAAACTTAATTCGTGGTCAGAAAAGTGGCAGATGCAGTTCAATGTAGATAAATGCAAGGTTCTGAAGCTCGGGAGTGTCCATAACCCAAGCACTTATAAGTTAAATAACGTAGAACTTAGCCATACAGATTGCGAGAAGGACTTGGGGGTGATGGTAAGCAGCAACCTTAAACCAAGACAGCAATGCCTAAGCGTACGTAATAAGGCAAATAGATTACTGGGATTTATATCAAGAAGTGTTAGCAACAGAAGTCCAGAGGTTATATTACAGCTTTATACATCATTAGTAAGGCCTCACCTAGATTACGCAGCTCAGTTCTGGTCTCCATATTACAGAATGGACATAAATTCGTTAGAAAACATTCAGCGTAGAATGACTAAATTAATACATAGCATTAAAAATCTTCCTTACGAAGAAAGATTGAAGACCCTAAAATTACATTCACTTGTAAGACGTAGAATGAGGGAGACATGATCGAGGTATACAAGTGGAAAATGGGTATTAACAAAGGGGATATAAATAAGGTCTTGAGGATATCTCTCCAAGAGAGAACCCGCAATAATGGATTCAAGTTAGATAAGTTTAGATTTAGAAAGGATATAGGAAAGTATTGGTTTGGAAATAGGGTAGTTGATGAGTGGAACAGTCTGCCTAGTAGGGTTATTGAAGCTAGGACCTTGGGTAGTTTCAAATTTAGGTTGGATAAATTCATGAGTGAGAGGGGTTGGATTTGAGTGGGACTCGCGCATGAGTGGGTAGAATTGTCAAAGCTTATTTCTTGGGTAGCATTGAAAATTGGGTTGAGCAAATATTCTGTTAGTGGGACGGATTGTGAAAGACCTGCCTAGTATGGGCCAACAGGCCTGCTGCAGTGTTCCTCCTTTCTTATGTTCTTCTTATGTTCTTATATTAAAAACAACTGTCGCTCTAGGGCATCTCTCCCTCCGTAAATTAGACACATATGCAACACTTGTGTATCTTTATTGAGGAAACGTTTCGCCACACAGTGGCTTCATCAGTCCATACAAAGGAGAATCGTGAAGAACAGGAGGAGTGTGAGGTTGTCAGGCCCTCAATCTTGAGTAGATGTTGTCAGTCCATCAATCTTGAATAGAATAACAGCATATGAGCAGAGGGAGCTATATACTGTAGACAGGAGAGGTGCAGCAGTTGTAGGAGGTGTCACATTTGTTCAATGTGGAAGTAGGTCGTGCCCAAGGAATAGGCAAGCGAAGAAATCCCTGTATTAAGATACCAAGATGTTGCAGTGTCAGACAGGATGTGAATGAATGGTTCAGAGAACCGACGAGTTGGTAAATTAGACACATATGCATAGATGTTGCATATGTGTCTAATTTACCAACTCGTCGGTTCTCTGAACCATTCATTCACATCTCTCCCTCCCTAGTTCCTTTACTCTCAAACTTGTCTTCTACCATCCTTCATAGGTCCTTCCTTCCCGCTCCCCCCTTCCCCTTCATACCCTCCCCCTTCGTAAGAGGGAGGGAGTTAAAATAAGAGGACACCAAGAAGACATCCGGTGACCCCTGACAATAGCAGGAAAGAAACACCTCAGAAGGAAATGCCGAGCTGACGGAGGCTTGGTTGTGGTTCCCCTGCCTCGGGTGATCCACCACCATGATTCATAAGAACATAAGCAGATCCTTGTCAAACCCAAACCCACTAGAAAATATTCGCCCAACCCATTATCAATGTTACCCAAGGAATAAGCTTTTGATAACCCTATTAACTCAAGTACAAGTCCCACTCAAATCCAGCCACCTCTCAAATCCACTACCACGATCCTCAGACTACATCCAACAGTCACACCTCCATCAGACACTTTTACCAAGATGCACTCCCAAATACTTAAACTAAAACACATGCACAGTTACACGATAAGACACATCAAGGGAGCTTCTGAACCCCTCCCCAGTGTCATGAACCAGATCTTGCAGTACTGCAGTTAGCAACAGCAAACGTAATGCACTCTGGCAATTGCTACTTGAAAGCGAGAGATTAAACAGAGCTGAAGAGTCTTAAGAGGGAAAAGCTCTACTGGGCTCTATCAGAGTTTGCGATAAAAAGAAGAAAGATATGTTTCTATCAGTGAGGCACAGATAGACAGACAGTCAGTGACCGGCTGAAACTCTCAGCGTTCTGAGGTATATACTCACACCCAGCTCTTGTTTGCGGGGGGTCGAGACTCAGCTCCTGACCCCCCCACTTGCAAGACTACTTTAACCAGCATAAAGGCATAAGATTAGTTTAAGGGATCTTAATCTTTCTTCCTACTTTTTTTTTATCTCTTGAACCTTGTCATGCTGACTCTTGAAGCTGTGTTGTATTGAATCCACGGACGGTATTTGGGAGACAATAGTCACCCACAGTTCAAGGACAGTGTCTGGGAGACAATAGTTACTCAGCACAGTCCTTGGAATTGTACCCCACCACCACCACAGAGAGGCGACCTAACGTCAGAAGAAAGGGCAGGAAGGAATGAAGGGAAGGAAGAAAAGAAGGAAGGGAAGAGGGCAGAAGAAAGGGTAAATACAGTAACATTGATATTCATTATATTAAGTGTATACAGTACCGACAAGTAAGTGAGCGAGACATGTGCAACATAAGCATCTTCATTTCCGAAACGTTTCACCTACACAGTAGGCTTCTTTATTTCCGAAACGTTTCACCTACACAGTAGGCTTCTTTATTTCCGAAACGTTTCACCTACACAGTAGGCTTCTTCAAGGCTGATGAAGTGATCACATCTTTACCTCTCCACTGCCTCTGCTGTCAGAAATAAAGCTAACTGTTGCACATGTGTTTTACTCAACATTACTAATAATAAAATCAAGGAGAAGCGCTAAACTCAAGGTTCATGTAACGCCTGAACACTGAGTCCAGCTGCTGTATAGGGAGAGGTGTACATCAGTTCTGATCTAAGAAAGAGGCAGGTAGTTACAATTCCTTATACCAAGGCACTCTACATCCCTTCCCCCCTTTGAAAATGCTACAGATAACTACAAGTAACAAGAATCCAAGGTGTTACTTACCAGTTAGAAGTGTCGATGATTCCTGGCGTCCCGTCTCTGGAGAACAGCTTACATGGCCTGAGAGCATCGATGGTGTATGGCGTAGTCTCTCTGGGAAAGAGGGTGCGTGCTCTGAGAGTGCGCGGGGCCTTTTTTTCTGACTTACGGGGACTTCCCTCTGTCAGGCATGCTTCCCTGCCTTTCCCCGTCGGCCCCGTCACCATCCTGGAACAATATGACCAAGACTTTGAGCTCTTTCTGCGTTGTCTTAGAGCCAGTCCCGGTGTTCTGAAGGTAGAGGTGTTGATATCAGTTGAGAGCGTGTGACTCTCAAAGAGAGGGGACTCACTCTGGAGACGCAAGTAGTTGCACCAGTCCACGGGATCTTTCTGGCGGTGCATGGAGTCAGGTTCGTCCAAGGTGTCCCTATGAGAAAGCATATAGTCAGGTCCACCCATGGGGTCCCTCATGGTGAGGCTATCATGACTCTGACTCCTAGACTCACTACTGATTTGTGACGGTTGGTGAAGAGTCACTTTCTGGTCTCTTGTGGAGATTCTGACACTCTTGGAGACGGATAGTGACTCTGACTTTCTCAACATTGCTGCTTCAGCTCTCGTGACTTTTCCATCACTTTTCACATTTCGTTTACTTTTTTCCACTTGTAACTCGGGGATTATGATTAAAGATTTGGGTCTCACCCGACGTGGTAAATGCTTTCTCACTCGTGGTTCCGATCCCGCCGCCTGGAAGTTACATTTCGTTAACTGTGCTCCTAAGTTTGTGATTTTCGACTCGGAAGATGCACTCTCCAATCTTGCTCGACAAGAATCCCTTACAGCAATCTCACGCCATTCCTGTATATTCCCATTCAAGGGAAATTGCCTAAACTTCAAATTCGGTCTTCTCTTCGGCGATTCAGGGTTTCCAGCCTTGAACCTAGACGTGGTATTATCAGCGGGTCTTGCATCGGCCAAGACGTATGGTGTGAAGTCTTCGTTCACCGTCTCCGAGAAGATACAAGATGCGACGGATTTACGTTTCTCGGAGTTCTTCGAAAGCTTCCGTGGGCTAGCAGTGACTTGTTCGTGACTCCTATTGCACTTCTTCGGCGTCACGTTGGGCTCAGAATTCACCCTAGCTGATAATTTTCCGCTGACGGAAGGAAAAGAGAAAGCCTCTGGAAAGATGGAAGACTGGAGGCTCCTCCTCTTCTCCTCTACAAGGCGAGCCCAGCGGCTGGGAGTGGAGAATGTAGTGAAAGTGTCTGAACCACATAACGGGGAGGACACTGACGATGTCGAGGAGCTAATAGACGATGAGGTAGGAGATGCACATAGTGACTTTGTAAAGTCATCCGGGGAAGATTTTGCACCAAAGAAACTCCATGATCGAAAAATCCGCCGCTTGTCCTTCAAGTATTTCGAGTTTGATCTCATTACTGCGGCAGGTTCATCGGGAGAAGAGAGTACATCACTTTGTCTGGCTCTTTCCTTGGTGTTTTCTCCATTCCGAAAACACTCGCTCGCCTCATAAAGATAGTCCCTGTGAGAACAGTTTTCTTTGCTACTTCGAAGTAAAGCATCCTTACGATCAACAACCTCTTCTCCTTGCCTCAGTACTACTTCGGAAGTGATGTCAGCACTTCGGAGCCGGCCAAGCTCAATCGTCACCACCTGCTGGTCGACAGAGGTGGCGCTGACGGCGACAGCTGCTGCTGCAGGTTCGGGTGGCTGACTTGCAGGATCATGCTGCGCAGGAGCGGATTCGAGTAAGTCTGCGGCAGTATCCGGTAACCCACACTCGTGTAGTGCAGGTAGAGCATCGATTAACCCAGGAACAGACTCGCATATTCCTTTAACAGACTCTGGTACTCCCGAAAGAGACTCGGGTAACCCTGACTCAGATTCAAGTAATCCAATAACCGACTCGGATAACTCGGCTAGTGATTCTAGTATCCCAGTAAACGACTCTGGTAACCCGGTAAACGATTCGGTTAACTCGGTAAAGGAATCAGGTATCCCAGTAAATGAAGGAGGTCTCTTAGATAGGTACTCGAGGGTCGCAGGCGGAGGAGCCAACTTCCATGGAGGTGTCCCTGGCGTCTCACAAGAACATCTAGGGCCTGGAAGAGGCGGTGGGACGTCCAGAACCCACTTGCTACCCGGAGCCCCTGCCTTTTCATTCTTAATTTCGACTGTCGTAGTCAACGTAGTTTGATTTAATGCCTTTTTTTCTGTTTTATCACTGCATCCTCCTTCCCTTCCTTTGTAGCTATCATGCTCACTCTCCCAGGCTTCGAAAAATGAATCACTTTCAGTTTTAGTCCTAATATAACTTCCAACTTCAGTTTCAACATTGTGTGTACTGTCAACAGCAGACACTGCTAGCGACTGGTTTTCTTTTTCATCACTATAATCACATTTCACATCCCTAATTTCACTAGGTACTTCGCGAGGGTGAACTGTTCTTTTCCTATCTACATCATCATCATTATAATCGCCCAACATAAATTCATCATGAAATGTACTATGGAAAACATCTTCCCCAAAGTCAATGATGTCCAGATTTTCCCAATCACCTTCCTCATCCCACAATAGTTTCCCTGCTGGGTCCATACTCCGTTTTCTTTCGCTTTTCCATTCTCTATCGTATTCCTCTATCGTAGGAGTGACTGAATGATTGCTATCTCCTTTGCCACGCTCGGGCTCGGATTTACTTTCAAGACCTTCTTCAAGCAAGTTGCCATCTGTTTTCATGGCTCCAGCTTCCCGTGTCTCACTTTCTTCACTATCGTCATCAACAACCAAGAGCTCTTCGCTGCTCACATTATCATCGTTTTCTTCCCCACTATCTTCCTCTTCCTCCTCTTCATAAACGATACTCACCTCTAATTGCTCTTCCACACTATCATCTTCCTCTCCACAAGTATCACTCCCTGTCCAATTTTCTTGGGCAGTTCTGTAACTCTCCTCCTCTTCCTCTTCCCCATCTTCAAAATCATCTTCCACTTCCTCCGTCAGTTCTTCAGTATCAGAAACGGAAGACTCATTCATGTATTGGTTAGGAGAAAGATAGATGTTTTCTTTCCTCAGGTCATCAGGACATTGATGTAGGTGATTCTCAGAGTCCTTGTGCTCCAAGTCCAGGTTCCCGGAGTTCTGGCGCTCCAGGTCCTGGTGCCAGGAGTCCTGGGACTCTTGCTGGTCCAGGTTTCCCGTGTCCTGCTGATCCAGGTTCTTCGCCAGTTTTCCCTCAAGACTGAATTCATCGCTCATGACCTGCTGGTACAGGTCGTCTGTACTCTGCTGGTACTGATCTTCTGGATCCTGCTTGTTTATCAGGTGCAGGAGTTCCTGGTGGTTTAGGTGTACGCGTTCCTGATGGTCCAGGTCCTCGGGTTCCTGCCGCTGCAGGTCCTCGGATTCCTGGTGCTGTAGGTACTCGGATTCCTGTTGGTCTGGGGCCAACATGTCAAGCTGGTCCAAGTTCTCTGGCTGCTGCTGCTGCTCCAGGCGGCTTTCCATGTCCTGCTCCTGCTGGTGTACTGCAGATTCTCGTTGCCCCAGATCCTCAGGAGGGAGGTGGCTGGCATTATCGTCAGGTTCCTGAAGGATCAAGTGCTGGGTATGGGTGCTGTCGTCGAAGAGACCGAGGGCCAGAAGACAGGTCATGGCCAGCCTCACCTCCGTCACCGTCACCAGCCCCCTCTGGCGGTAGTGGTTCAACAACACCACCACCACGTGCCTCAATACCTCCTCCCTAACCATTGAAGGGTGACTGTATCATGGCTTCAAAGCTGTTCCGTTCTCGTCCTCAAATCTCGACCCAGCAACGTTCCTACACACTGCAACGAGCAGTTTCTTCCGTTCTTTAATATCTCCACAAACTAACACTAAATCCGTCCTGTTTACATTCATATGTCAATTCCATTGACTTACGAATTCACTGTAAATTCAAAATTTAATAAATTAAAAAAAAATCACTTTAACACTGATCCATTAAAACTTTTTTTTTCAAGCTTCCAATTACGTTTTTTAAAGTTTTCAACAACTAAAGTTTGTCATAAATTAGGTTCTCCAGCAAGTGGCTTCAGTGTTGAACAGCCACGTACCTTCCACATTAACTGTTCAGTCTCAGGTGTCCTGGGAGTCACAGGATGTGACACGATCAATCCACTTTTTTTTCTCTGTCAAGTGTCCTTCACCGGTGATGGCAGCCTCGGGGCAAGACTGGTGATTCAACATTAATACTAAAATCATTAACACTGACAGTGAATGGCAAGGAAGACATTTATATATTTACCACGTTATTTAGAGATACACAAAACAAAAGCAACACCTGACATTCGCCTAATTAAAAGTTATCTAAAAAGAAAAGAAAATGAAAACAAAATAACGATTGCAACGTCCACCTGAAGCCTCTCCGTCAGGAGACCTGACGACGTAACCCACCACACGCTGGCTGACACCACACCCACCTGAAGCCTCCCCGTCAGGAGACCTGACGACGTAACCCACCACACGCTGGCTGACACCACACCCACCTGAAGCCTCCCCGTCAGGAGACCTGACATAGTATGCTGTTGTTGCTAATGCTGCTTCTGCTGTTGCTGCTGCTGTTACTAATGCTGCTTCTGCTGTTGCTGCTGATGTTGCTGATGCTGTTTCTGTTGTTGCTGCTACTGCTGTTACTGACGCTGCTTCTGTTGTTGCTGCTATTGCTGATGATGCTGCTACTACTGTTGGTGCTGTTACTGACGCTGCTTCTGTTGTTGCTGCTATTGCTGCTGCTGCTGCTGCTACTGATGCTGCTTCTGTTGTTGCTGCTACTGCTGTTACTGATGCTCTTCTGTTGTTGCTGCTATTGCTGCTGCTGTTACTGACGCTGCTTCTGTTGTTGTTACTGCTGCTGTTACTGACGCTGCTTCTGTTACTGATACACTTCTGTTGCTGCTGCTGTTACTGATGCTGATTTTGTTGTTGCTGCTACTCATGTTACTGTTATTGCTTCTACTCATGCTGCTATTGCTTCTGTTGATGCTGCTGTTGTTACTGCTGTTATTGCTATGTCTGATACTGCTGCTATTGTTATGCCTGTTACTGCTGCTATTGCTATGCCTGTTACTTCTGATATTGGTATGCCTGTTACTGCTTCTACTGTTGCGCTTGCCACCGATTCTGCTCCTGTTTGCTGCTGCTATTACATTATTGTTGCTGATGGTATCGCCCTGTTGCAATTACTGTTGCTGCTGTTACTACTACTACTACTGCAACAATGGTTTAGCAGGGGAGGCAAAGAACCTCTCACGTCCCCCAGGAGCAGTACTGGCAAGAACCAACGAAGAAATATGAAGCACAACATAAAATGAAGCCTACATTGTCCCACAGCCCTAATTCCCACTAAGCATTTCCTGCCCCGGGCCCAAGGGCAGGTCAGGGGCCACGTAAGATCCCGGGGCCAGGTCAGGGACCCAATCATGTCTTCGGGATTCCCAAAGGATGCGTGCTAGAGACGGCCTACAAAATGACGCTTATAAAACGTTAGTTTTTCAACGTTTTCCTACAATATTTAGATTTTTTTTCTCGATTCAATCAATGTAGATTGTTTGCAAAAGTCTTTTATTTACCCCAGAAAATAAGGATATTAAAAACCAGCCCCGATACATTACACACTATCACTACTACACTCTTCCGTGACTCACACAACTAGATAATACATGAGAGCTCTTAATCTAGAGAGAAGTAGATAGTTCTTCTCAGCAGACAGCCTCAGTGTGGGCACTCTAGTACCCTCTTGTCTTTACCATCTACTGCCACCCCCACTACCCCAACCCCACTACCACCAACACCATTCCCACCACCACAACACTCTCCACCACCACCTCCACCGCTACCTCCACCCCCACCATTACCATCCCCACCAACGCCCCTACCATAACAACTCCCTCCACCACCCCCACAAACAAACACCCCCCCACACCTCACAACTCACAAGGTCACAAAATATTGAATGTTTTCCTAATTACGTAATCAAAGTAATTACACCAGATTTCCTCCTCTTCTTCCCACTTATAAAAAAAACAATAATGAAGGATCTCAAGTCATTACGCTACATCACAAACCATATTTAAAAAATAAATCAACAAAAATGTAATATTTTTTTGGTCGTGATTATTGTACCTTAGAAAAATAATGTAAGTTGATAATGAATATCTTCTTAATAACATTATTATTATGATTTCAAAGTGTAAGATTTACACTTCATTCCAAGAAGTGTTAACTTTTATTACACTTAAGAGGGAGGGAGGAGAGTAGGGAGAGAGAAGAAGAGGGAAGGAGGGAGGATGGAGAGAGGAAAGACGAAGGTAGGGAGGAGAGTAGGGAGGGAGAGGAGGAGAGAGGGAGAAAAGAGGAAGGTAGGGAGGAAAGGTAAGGAAGTGAGGAAGGAAAGGAGGGAGAAACAAAAGAAGGAAAGGAGGGAGAAAGGAAGGGGAGGAAGGAGACAACATTATAATACATGGAAAAGACAGACAGCAGGGGACTTAGAAGTCGCCAGCGAGGGTGTGTGTGTCACACACCTGCCAGCCAAGCCAGGAACATCTAAGTTATCACAGCCAGGAAAAGCACCCGTGGAACAGGAGATAATCGGGTTTAATCCGTGGAAAGGGTGGCTAGCTTCAACTCATCGGATCAAGAACATTTTAGGGACGTCGAAGCAACTTAAACACTCCCTCCCACTTCTTGAAGGAAGAAAGGTAGCAACTTAGAGGGAGATACAAGAACATGGGAAGGCGTCTTACAAGATAGTAAGACATGGAGAGGTGTGTTACAACACTGAGGGAGTTAGTAAGACATGGGGAGTTGTGTTACAACACTGAGGGAGTTAGTAAGACATGGAGAGGTGTGTTACAACACTGAGGGAGTTAGTAAGACATGGGGAGTTGTGTTACAACACTGAGGGAGTTAGTAAGACATGGGGAGGTGTGTTACAACACTGAGGGAGTTAGTAAGACATGGAGAGGTGTGTTACAACACTGAGGGAGTTAGTAAGACATGGGGAGGTGTGTTACAACACTGAGGGAGTTAGTAAGACATGGGGAGGTGTGTTACAACACTGAGGGAGTTAGTAAGACATGGAGAGGTGTGTTACAACACTGAGGGAGTTAGTAAGACATGGGGAGGTGTGTTACAACACTGAGGGAGTTAGTAAGACATGGAGAGGTGTGTTACAACACTGAGGGAGTTAGTAAGACATGGGGAGGTGTGTTACAACACTGAGGGAGTTAGTAAGACATGGAGAGGTGTGTTACAACACTGAGGGAGTTAGTAAGACATGGGAGGTGTGTTACAACACTGAGGGAGTTAGTAAGACATGGGGAGGTGTGTTACAACACTGAGGGAGTTAGTAAGACATGGAGAGGTGTGTTACAACACTGAGGGAGTTAGTAAGACATGGGAGGTGTGTTACAACACTGAGGGAGTTAGTAAGACATGGGAGGTGTGTTACAACACTGAGGGAGTTAGTAAGACATGGGAGGTGTGTTACAACACTGAGGGAGTTAGTAAGACATGGAGAGGTGTGTTACAACACTGAGGGAGTTAGTAAGACATGGGAGGTGTGTTACAACACTGAGGGAGTTAGTAAGACATGGGGAGGTGTGTTACTACACTGAGGGAGTTAGTAAGACATGGAGAGGTGTGTTACAACACTGAGGGAGTTAGTAAGACATGGAGAGGTGTGTTACAACACTGAGGGAGTTAGTAAGACATGGAGGAGGTGTGTTACAACACTGAGGGAGTTAGTAAGACATGGGAGGTGTGTACAACACTGAGGGAGTTAGTAAGACATGGAGAGGTGTGTTACAGCTCTGAACTACACAGATATGGATATCTTGCTAAATAGGCCGTGGAGGGAAGTGTTGACACATAAGAATAACATTTATTCACAGCAAGGAGGTGCCAAAAGACATCCCATCTAATGTGGATCACTGAACTGGCTGAGAGAGAGAGAGAGAGAGAGAGAGAGAGAGAGAGAGAGAGAGAGAGAGAGAACTCGCTGGAGCGTCTACCCTTCTTATTCTCAAGGACTGAAAAAAGTGGAAATGAAAAGACGAGAGGAGTAAAACACAGAGGAAATGAGAGATAAGCCAAGGAAAACACATGACAAGAAGACTGAATACAGCAGAGACTCTCTAATAACAGCACTCCCTTACAGCGTCACCTCGCCTCTTAACACGTTATTCCCAAGGTAACATTTACCACATGAATATGATAATAGTATACAACACCGAAAAGTTGGTAAGACACGTGTGCAACAGTTAGGTATCTGTATTCCGAAACGTTTCACCTACACAGTAGGCTTCTTCAGTCGAGTACGGAAGAGTTAGCACAAGCAGTAAAGACGGTGTAATCAGTCCATCACCCTTGAAGATAGTCTTGAAGACTTAAGTCTTCAAGGGTAATGAAGACTTAAGTCTTCAAGGGTGATGGATTGATGACATCGTCTTCACATATCTACTTCTGCTACCTCCTCTGTACTTGACTAACACTTGTGAAACATTTGGAAATCTTGACTGAGAAAACGTTTCGCCAGCCAGTGGTTTCTTCAGTCCAATACAGAGAAAAACGGCGAAAAGATTTCCAAATGTGGCATAAGTGTCTCAGTCTTCAACGTGTCAGTTTTCTAACCCACTACATCGGGAATGGAATGTAAACTGAGAGATGTTAAGTAAAAGGACACAAATGCAACTAATGTGACATTTTATTGTGGCAACGTTTCGCTCTCCAGGAGCTTTCTCAAGCCGTTACAAGCGATATATGGACACAGTTGGTATATATATACTGTCAAGGTGAGGTGAAACGATAACCTGAACAACGCCTGCGTACAACACCGAAATTCCAACAATCATCTCATGAAATTCAAAGACGCCCGACTAGTAATCAAAGAAACTAATTTCCGTAGACGCAAATGCCTTGAATCAGCACTTATCTCTGTTTCTAACACAATTAAACAAAACAAAGGCAGCTTCACCATCTCTGAAGTCTTAGCAAGAATCCTCCTGAAAACAGTAAACCCTACCATCACTTAGTCTCTCCTGCTAATTTAGCACATCGTAGATGTGGAACACTCCTACTGGCCTTCTATATTTCAACCTCCAGCAGAAATATTTGTCTAACCTATTGTTATACTACCCAAGTATTTGTTTTATCACCTTTTACTCATGTGCATATTGATTGTTCTACCTTATTGTATTACTTCTACTACTACTACTACTACTAATACTACTTATATCACTACTACTTCTAACACCACTAGTTTTTTCACCTCACCTTGACAGTATATATATACCAACTGTGTCCATATATCGCTTGTAACGGCTTGAGAAAGCTCCTGGAGAGCGAAACGTTGCCACAATAAAATGTCACATTAGTTACATTTGTGTCCTTTTACTTAACATATTGTCGGTAATTCTACCAATATTATTACAAACTGAGAGATGTATATGTGTCAGTGTATACAAGCATACACAGAGAGTTTACTTACATCTCCCCACTTCTGGGATTATAGTAGTCAACATGACTCATGAAATCGTAATGACACGATTGCAAACAAACCATACCACGGGTGGGGTTCGAACCCGCGATAAGAGTCTCAAAACTGCAGACCGACGCTAGCTGGCCCAGTGGCTAACGCGTCGGTCTGGAGTTTTGAGACTCTGATCACGGGTTCTAACCCCACCCGTGGTTTGGTTTGACTACAGTAGTCGTTGGTGAACAGGTGACATGCAGCCTCAACGACCCTCGTGTAGCATACATGTTTCATACCGGCTTAACCAACCTTACACATAACCGGATTTTCCCAGGTTCAACGCTACATAATATACTCTATGAACCCAATAATGAAAATGTTCAAAATGACTTATGAACCGTAAAACGCTTAAAATGGCACGAAAGCGCTCACGGGGGCTGAGTTTCGCTCAGGGTACAGAGCTTTATCAAACCACGAGCTCATGGAATAACTTGATAAAGCGATTTTATAAGCAAAACGTAGTCAACAGAAGCTTATTTTACATATTGTGTTTTGCCAGTGTCGCTACCACACCATCACAAAATTCCTGTTTTTGTTATGGTAGAATTCCTTTGGCACTACTAAGTGGCTGTATACAGGAAGATCAAGTGTCTGGCACTAAGTGGCAGTATACAGGAAGATCAAGTGTCTGGCACTAAGTGGCAGTACACAGGAAGATCAAGTGTCTGGCACTAAGTGACAGTACACAGGAAGATCAAGTGTCTGGAACTAAGTGGCAGTACACAGGAAGATCAAGTGTCTGGCACTAAGTGGCAGTACACGGGAAGATCAAGTGTCTGGCACTAAGTGGCAGTACACAGGAAGATCAAGTGTCTGGCACTAAGTGGCAGTACACGGGAAGATCAAGTGTCTGGCACTAAGTGGCAGTACACAGGAAGATCAAGTGTCTGGAACTAAGTGGCAGTACACAGGAAGATCAAGTGTCTGGCACTAAGTGGCAGTACACGGGAAGATCAAGTGTCTGGCACTAAGTGGCAGTACACAGGAAGATCAAGTGTCTGGAACTAAGTGGCAGTACACAGGAAGATCAAGTGTCTGGCACTAAGTGGCAGTACACGGGAAGATCAAGTGTCTGGCACTAAGTGGCAGTACACAGGAAGATCAAGTGTCTGGAACTAAGTGGCAGTACACAGGAAGATCAAGTGTCTGGCACTAAGTGGCAGTACACAGGAAGATCAAGTGTCTGGCACTAAGTGGCAGTATACAGGAAGATCGTGTCTGGCACTAAGTGGCAGTACACAGGAAGATCAAGTGTCTGGCACTAAGTGGCACGCTAACCACAAGTACTGAAGAGATAAACTTCGCTGAACAAGCGTGGAGACATTTCCAGCATAACTGATATAAACGTTGTCCAAAAATATAGCTACTCTTCAAAATGTGCAATCCACAAGCTTTTATATTATTAGTAGTAGTATTGTTATTATTATTTGTATTTTTCTTATTATTATTAAACCAACACTAAACCCACATGGGTAACATTTTCATGAATAAATTTGAAGCTTGTGTGGCTGACGAGTGTAGCTGATAGCAGTGTTGGAGGTTGATGACTTAGACACATATGCAACACCTGGCTATCTTGATCCTGAAGACGTCTCGCCCACCAGCGGCACTTTTCAACTTAGTGCAGAGCTAATGAAAGGGAAACAGAAGATGAGGTAATCAGTCCCTCACTCAGCATTGAAGGTGGTCACTACGTTAGTGTTGTTGTAGTCTTCACGGGAGAAGACTAGAATAAGAAGAAAGGAAGGAAGAAGGGTGTGGGGGTGAAAAGAGAGCAAAAGAGGCAGCACTGCCTCGACCAGTCTGTAACTTGACTCAACCTTCTTAATGTTACACCACCACACCCAAAATACACCTCCAAAAATACAACACGCTGTATAATACATCTTCAACAATACAACACGCTGTATAATACACCTTCAAAAATAAAACACGCTGTATAATACTTTCAAAAATACAACACGCTGTATAATACACCTTCAAAAATACAACACGCTGTATAATACACTTCAAAAATACACGCTGTATAATACACCTTCAAAAATACATCATGTTTAATAAAATACACCTTCAAAATACCACGTTTTATAATACAACAAAAATACAGCAACCTGCCCGGAAATACGTGTAGCGATATACGTATTTAACACTGAAATATGTGCGGAGGGAGGCGAGAGAGAGAGAGAAGAGAGAGAGAGAGAGAGAGAGAGAGAGAGAGAGAGAGAGAGAGAGAGAATAACAAGAGCTGAGAAGTGAGAGAACAAGAGGAACTGGGGGTAGGAAATAGGATCAGAAATAGTAAGAACAGGAGCAGGTGGCACTCATCACCCCACACACAGAGCCAATACCCATGACTCCCTCGCTGGCACGCTCGTCCCCTCTGCCATACACTCTTCGTGTCATACACCGTCCCATACACCCTCCACGACATACAGTACACGCAATACATGGAAATGTTATCTCTATCAACATAAACATTGCCTGGAAAATCAAGCTAAGTTAAAAAATTACCTGACTGGGATTATTATAATCATGGAGGAGCGCTAAACCCGTACAGATTATACAGCGTCTTGCGGGGGAGGGGGAGATGGAAGGTATTCTGGCTCAATTCAGGGAATTGGAGCACAGATCCAATTCCCTAGATCATGAGCCCCTCACCAGCGTCAAGGAACCTCCCTTGAGGGGTACCTAAATGTGGCAGTGGGGGAAGCCAATATACCGGAGTCACTTAACTCGCTGTATACCATACGTTCGTCATGTATACCATAAGTTCGTCATGTATAATGGGAGAAGGGGCTGCGAATCTATAATAGATGGCGCTTGCGGCTACTATCCTCGTCTCATTCACACAACACACCAAAGTCCTTAATCTAGAGAGAGAAGCATATGGTTCTCTGTACATAGCCTCGATGCGGACTTTCAAGCCCTCTGCTATCTGTCTTTCCCATGTACAACTGCAGTGCAAAAATCAACGCTTCAGTTCCTGAAAGACTTAGGCGATAAATTCGTCAGGGAAACTTAAGATACAAAAGTAAACAGCTTCTCGTTCGAGCAGTTCAGTGTTGTGAGGAAGTATCGGCTACATCCAGGGCACATGTCCCTTACCCCCTGACTGATGCCTTTCAATATGATTATGTTAGCTAATGTGAGATATTTATTACGGCTACGTTTCTCTCTCTCCCAGAACTCTACGAAGCCAATACAAACAATACTGTGACACTGAGGGTGCATAAAGTGAACATGGGGAGGTGAAGATTGCGAGGCTACGTCATGAGGGTGCATAAAGTGAACATGGGGAGGTGAAGATTGCGAGGCTACGTCATGAGGGTGCATAAAGTGAACATGGGGAGGTGAAGATTGCGAGGCTACGTCATGAGGGTGCATAAAGTGAACATGGGGAGGTGAAGATTGCGAGGCTACGTCATGAGGGTGCATAAAGTGAACATGGGGAGGTGAAGATTGCGAGGCTACGTCAAGAAGTACACTTATTCATGTACGTTGTTTTGTAACCTGCGAGTTCATGCACTTATTGAATGGACAGTTTATTATTAAACCTCCAGGGTAAAATATACTATTTTTCCGACGTCATGACAATCACAAAACCACGTCTACTAGAGGAGAGAGAACCAACATGAAGGCACTTGGCGACACCGCCTACACAACCAGATGTCACCCTGAGTGTAGGCGGATGTGGGTGTAACATTTCAATTACTACACTCTGAGACAGTGCTTTGAGACAGATCTGGGACAGAACTCGGGGATCAGTACGCAGTTTATGTGCTCTGAACGACTTTAAGACAGGTGTGAGGTGGTTCAGACATTAAGAGAAGTTAGGTTAGGAAAGGTTTGTCAGGAAACAGGACAAGTGTTCCCTGATGCGTGTCTTAGTCATATGATGACCCGCAGCTGGAGCTTTTGGTCATCTGACCGCGGCCTTCCGCTGGCTTACTAGTCCACCTTTTTAAAAATTATATTGTTATGTTAGGGTGGAGTAAAACTGGATGACTAGGAGGATGTATAAGTCTAGAGGCGGGGAGGACAGTAGAGGTCGTCCTTAGTCAAGGTTGGAGGGAGCGGGGGTAGAAGAAGTTTTTAGTGCTAAAGGATTGGACTTTAAAAAGTCTCAGAAACAAATTCTGTATATTAATTTAACGGAATGCTTGGGACTCGAACCGACTGCCTGGCGGTGTTGCGATTGCTTATCTGCCCTTTACCACAGCACCACAGAAGATATATCAATCCTTGAGGAGGGGATTACCGTCTTTTCACATACAACAGGAGTTATGAAAAACACTAAACCCGTTGGGTCATACAACGCTTAAAAATTTCCATGAGAAAATATCCGTATTTAAACAAACGCAGAGTTCTTCATCCAAGGACTGTGACTGCGACACTATCACAATCCAGGGAATCCTACGAACACGCAAGAGGAGAGGGATGAAACGTACTGAAAAAGAAAAAGACAGGTTGCAAAACAAGCTTTTATTAACGCAACGTTTCGCTCTGCGTAGAACTTCATATCATGTAAAGGTTCTGCAATTTATTCTTGTCTTCAATAACATTGCAGCACTGTGGTAGGCCTGCTGCTTCATCCTAGGCAGGTTCAACTCACCATCAACCCTCCCCACTCATACCTAACCCATTTCTAAAGCTACCCCATGTATCTACCAGCACGACGCTACTTATACTCATCTACAACTAACAAAATTAGTTATTTCCTATTGCCTAAGTACGAATCTATTATTGCGAATTATATCAAAGAAATTTTATACACATTTATATTCCTTGGTAACTGTGCCTATCTTTCACTGGCACACTTCAGTAGTCCACGTGTTTCACAAGTTTAAGTTCAGTTTTTAACGCAGCTCCGAAGCAGGGATTCTCAATAGAAGGGCCTCAGTTTTCTCAATATTTTCTTTATACTTTCCAGGTCATTTATGTCCGTTCAAGCTTGTATATATTCTGGTGCATATATTCCTCTTGTGTGTGTGCATTGTGGGCACCCGTGCATATACACGTGGTGGGTTATACATCTCAGTTTATATACCCTTACAGTGTATATCAATCTCAGTATGCCCATATTTGAGATTATTTTGAACTGGTGATGAAAAGGCTACCGTGCAGCCTTAAGACCCTAGTGTAGTCGACAGGCTTTAAATCCCCCATTAACCCACAGTCATGTCCAACAAGGGAAGAGCAGAGATGCATCGCATAATACATTTTTTTGACCTTACTAGCCATATATTCAGCCCAAGTAATAATTCTGTAATTTTTACTCATAACGCTTGATGCCAAACCTAACAATTTTCTTTTAATTTCCCTGCGAACGCTGAGAAGATATTAATTAGGCTTCGAATTCTCATCTAGAGCTCATTTCTTTTTTTTCCCCGCAGACTAAGTTCTATACACTTTAGATTATAATTTTTGCGGTAAGTTGCTTTCCCTAGAACGGCACAGTGTTGGTTCGCCTTGGTACCTTGCTAACCTCAACAGACCAGTGAAGCACTGGTCCTGAGTTTGGTAGACTCTCGCCTCTCTCATCAACAACTCGCTAATAGCAGATGATTCTCTTGATAAAATGGGGTAAGATTCACCGAGGCTTCCATCACTACAGAACAGCCTTTGTGGCTTCCATCACTACAGAACAGCATTTGAGGCTTCCATCACTACAGAACAGTCTTTGAGGCTTCCATCACTACAAAACATCCTTCGAGGCTTCCATCCCTACAAAACATCCTTCGAGGCTTCCATCACTACAAAACATCCTTCGAGGCTTCCATCACTACAAAACATCCTTTGAGGCTTCCATCCCTACAAAACATCCTTCGAGGCTTCCATCACTACAGAACAGCCTTTGAGGCTTCCATCACTACAGAACAGCCTTTGTGGCTTCCATCACTACAGAACAGCCTTTGAGGCTTCCATCACTACAGAACAGCCTTTGAGGCTTCCACCACTACAGAACAGCCTTTGAGGCTTCCATCACTACAGAACAGCCTTTGAGGCTTCCATCACTACAGACCAGCCTTTGAGGCTTCCATCACTACAAAACATCCTTCGAGGCTTCCATCACTACAAAGCATCCTTCGATTCTTCCATCACTACAAAACAGCCTTTGAGGCTTTCATCACTTCAAAACATCCTTCGAGGCTTCCATCCCTACAAAACATCCTTTGAGGCTTCCATCACTACAAAACATCCTTCGAGGCTTCCATCACTACAAAACAGCCTTCGAGGCTTCCATCACTACAAAACATCCTTCGAGGCTTCCATCCCTACAAAGCATCCTTCGAGGCTTCCATCACTACAAAACAGCCTTTGAGGCTTTCATCACTACAAAACATCCTTCGAGGCTTCCATCCCTACAAAACATCCTTTGAGGCTTCCATCACTACAAAACATCCTTCGAGGCTTCCATCACTACAAAACAGCCTTTGAGGCTTCCATCACTACAAAATATCCTTCGAGGCTTCCATCACTACAAAACATCCTTCGAGGCTTCCATCACTACAAAAACATCGTTTGAGGCTTCCATCACTACAAAATATTCTCTTGAAGCTTCCATCACTACAAAACATCCTTCGAGGCTTCCATCACTACAAAAACATCGTTTGAGGCTTCCATCACTACAAAATATTCTCTTGAAGCTTCCATCATTAAAAAACATCCTTCGAGATTTCCATCACTAAAAAAAACATCCTTCGTGGCTTCCATCACTACAAAACATCCTTTGAGGCTTCCATCACTACAAAACAATAACGAATATCATAAGTGACATCACTAATCTTGAGAGCGCTACCCTGGTTGCACAAGTCTTGATCAAAGCACTACTTACACCCCACTAAACACGTTACATACCCTCCCAGACTTCCTCTAAGTCACCACCACTGTCTCACACACCACACTCCCTCACACCTGCTACCACACACTCGTACATTCCCACCACACACTCCTAACTTTACATGACGGATATCTACATCGAAAGGTGTATATCTCTAAGTGTATATTTACCGAGAGATGTATATCTCAAGATATGCAGTCTTCAGCAGGTGTGTATATACATCGAAAGGTGTATATCCCAGAGGAGTACAAAATATACACACCGTGTATACTGAGACTTGGTTTGTTAATTTGGTTTATGGCCTATCGTCTACAAGAGGGGTTTTAAGGCTGCATGTCACCTATTCACCATCACTCAAAGAATACTTTAATCCCTAAAATATGGATTAAAGTAAATTTTCAGGGTATATACACCGAGAGCCATACACCTCTCGGTGTATATAACCTGGTGTCGTATGATGGATGTACATCTTTCGAACCCCAAACACTGATTTCAATCCCATTCTTTGTTATTAAAGCAAACTCAGTGTCTAAAATCCAGTCATTAACATCGATTCTAAATGAATTTACGATTTTATCTCCCATGAAGTTCATATTTATTAATTTATCGTCATTATTATTATTTTCACAAACATATATATATATATATATCTTCGGAGTATATACACTCCTCCTGTCTGTGCATCTATCGAGAGAAATACACTTAAGAATATACGGTATACAATAACACGTAATGACAACTTGAGTCTGTCAGTCTCCTTGTTTATTCTTCCTCGCTCTCATAATTAGTTTAACTTCATTCCAGAAAATACTTATGGGTCAGCTTTATTAAAAAAACTAGTCTATACAGTGCGATATTTTTTTGCCATTGTAACTGAACAAGCACATCCAAAACTTAATCGCTGGTGAAAAAGCCTCCACTGTACGTACTGTTCAATTCTGGAAGTCTTTTTTTAATTGCATTTGTCAAAAATTTGCGCTATATAGAGGAGCTATAAGAGCTGTATTAACAAGAACAAAAACAACAATATTTTAACAAATAAAACCCTAGTATCAAGAGGAATAACCTTATATATTAACCAAGCTAGCAGAGTATTACAGGCAACAATATTAAAAAAAAAAAAATCCTAGTATCAAGAGGATTTACCTCCTATATTAACCAAGCTAGCAGAGTATTACAGGCAACAATATTAAAAAAAAAAATCCTAGTATCAAGAGGATTTACCTCCTATATTAACCAAGCTAGCAGAGTATTACAGGCAACAATATTAAAAAAAAAAATCCTAGTATCAAGAGGATTTACCTCCTATATTAACCAAGCTAGCAGAGTATTACAGGCAACAATATTAAAAAAAAAAATCCTAGTATCAAGAGGATTTACCTCCTATATTAACCAGCTAGCTGAGTATTACAGGCAACAATATTTTACACAAAGTTCGCCTCTTTTCCCACTTAAATTCGTTTGCTTTCCACAATATGAACTTTGAGCGAATTTTTTTTCCCCACCGAGCCGCTTGTTCTTGATTAAGTCTCCTGATTATTGCCACACCTGGCCAAGAGGATGAACCGGAAAATGCCAAATGCTTACACTTCAAAAGAGCCGTCAAAGAAACTTGCTGAACGATAAGTTGCACGAAACTTTCGGAACAAGATACGAAAGTTCGAAAAGTTACATTAAATATAGCAAATAAAATCCAAAGACTTTCATTTAAAAATATTAAATGGGTAAAAAAAAAACTATCCATTTCATATTACTACTATTGCTGTTGTAATTGTGAAAATAGAATAGCACAATAGCCATACTAGGTGATTTGAAGCGCCTACAAATCCGCATAAGGACACAAAACAAGTGAAGTACGTAGTGATCACTTGCTGCATAACACATGAGTCGTCGGCAGCCTCTGCAGGAAAAATACACAGCAGTGACTATTACCTCTCAGAAAGGAAACGCGACAATAATAGGTGAGGGAGGGACGAGTGACGGAGGGGGAGGGCAGGTAAGAGGAAGAGGGAGGGAAGGTAGAAGGGAGAGGGAGGGCAGGTAGGAGGAAGACGGACGGAGGGAGAAGGCAGGTAGGAGCGAGAAGACAGGTAGAAGGAAGAGAAAGAGGGCAGGTAGGTGGAAGAGGGAGGGAGAGGGGCCAGGTAGGAGGGAAAGGGAGAGAGGGCAGACAGGAGGGAAAGGGAGAAGGGGACAGGTAAGAAGGAAAGGAAAAGAGATCAGGCAGGAGGGAGAGAGGGTAGGGAGGGATGGAAGGAGGGAGGAAGGGGGGGATGAATAACACAGTGGTGGGCAGGTGACGGCTCTCAGTGTACATCCTGGGGGCACCCACGCTGCCAAACCTCAAAACTCTACACTCTCGCACTTCCATAATGTTAAACCAACTTCATACCTCGTTAAACACAATACATACTTCTGCTGTTGAAAAATGACGTTTCGCTCCCTCCAACAGATAAAATCACATGCAAAAAAAAAAAACACTATCCAACGGAGGAAGCAGTTACTAAGGCAGGTGGTGAGAGAGAGGTTTTTCTTCCCTCGCACGAGCTTTTGTTCTCTCAGAAGACAATAGTATGATCTGGCGAGTGTCTCCTATAGTACTGACAAAACCTGACACTTGTCTGACAACTGTAACAACAGTATGGCTAACTTGGTGATTAACGCCCATGGATAAGTAACTTTATTTCGGCACAGGTACACATAAGTACAATTAACACATAGTGTAAATTACCTAGGATAACCCAAAAAAAGTCAGTGACTTATTTCCATTGGGGTTCTTAGGGGAAACGTATGAAATCACCGTGGATAAGTTTCGCCTAATATTACTCTAGCAGCCCCTAGTGGGCGAAACATATCTACCTGGAGGGTGTTCCGGGGTCAACGCCCCCGAGGCTAAGTCCTTGACCAGGCCTCCCGGTGGATCAGGACCTGATCAGCCAGGCTGTTACTGCTGGGCACATGTACTCCAACATACGAACCACAGCCCGGCTGATCGGGTACAGACTTTAGGTATCTGTCTAGTTCCCTCTTGAAGGCAGCCATGGGTCTATTATTGGTAATGCCCCTTATGCCTGGTGGGAAGCTGTTGAACAGTCTTGGGCCCCGGACACTTACTGTGTTTTCTCTTAGTGTATTCATGGCACCCTACTTTTCATTGGGGTGTCCTCAATGTTTAATACCCGCATACATGTCTTTCCCATATACATGAAATAATTCAAATATTTGTGTCAGCGCGCAGCCTACACGTTACATACACTAGCTCTCCGAAGTTCTCTTAATTTCATGGGAGGGAAGACGTAGTGTGCCTTTATGCTGGTGAAAGCTCTTGATCCAAGGAATTGAAACTACCCCCTCCTTCGTCCGGAGGTTAACACAGCAACCACTAAGAGCAGTCACAATACCGTGGCTGGAACAATTCACCAAAAACCCGCGCACGTAGGAGAGGAACTTATGACGACGTTTCGCTCAGTTTTAGACAACAGCCAAGTCGCAATTACCTTGGATCAAACCTATTATTACCTACAATTGTCCAGGCACTATGGCCCCTTACGGGATTAGAGCTTCCCCATGAATATATAATAATAGTATATTATTAGCTTCTCCAGGTAATCTTCGTTAACAATTAAAATATTAACTAAATGAAGCTCTGGTAAACTATTTCTGGCAACAAAGTTGCTGTATACAACCAGGAACGTTGTGATATGAACGAGTATCACTCGTGGTGTGAGAGTGGGTCGGGCAAGGCACCAGGCTCCTCCATGCTGCCATATAGTGTTTGTTTATTCTCTGCCCGGGTGCCACGAGGCACACACCTGCCTAATTGACTCCCGTTCTCCCATTGCCACGCCAACTTCCTGTGTTTTTAGTGGTAAGTTCTTACAGATTTTCGATTCACCACCACTGTAATTTATCTTTTTGTCCTTTCATAACAATATTAACTAATACACACACACTATGTATGTATATATATATATATATATATATATATATATATATATATATATATATATATATATATATATATATATATATATATATATATATATCACAAACACTGATCTCTGGCCGACGGAGACTCGAACCTACGAACCTCATGACAAGGTACGCAGTGCTTTACCGACCGTACGCACTGCGTACCTTGTCATGAGGTTCGTAGGTTCGAGTCTCCGTCGGCCAGAGATCAGTGTTTGTGAATATTTCGCCTGCTCTTGCGAATTCCTAGCATTGTAAAAATCTCTAGTTGTGTCGATGCATGCAGGGGATGAGATGAAAAGCTGTAAGCCTTCCTGCCTGAAAGCTGGCTGCCTTGGAATAACGTCTAGCGAAAGCTGGATGCCAAGGTATTGGACCAGTGTGGTACGGTCGGTAAAGCACTGCGTACCTTGTCATGAGGTTCGTAGGTTCGAGTCTCCGTCGGCCAGAGATCAGTGTTTGTGAATATTTCGCCTGCTCTTGCGAATTCCTAGCATATATATATATATATATATATATATATATATATATATATATATATATATATATATATATATAATGTGTGTTTTACCACACACACACATACACAGGAAACACATTCCTATCCTTCATTGCTTGAGGTTGTTCTACTTTCATTGTCTTCCATGAATAAGTCACAATGCCGTGTATGCAACAATTCACAACTCAACGTCATCTAAAGATTTATCTACAATTTGTGGGTTAATCGTGAATTATCTTCCACATGTAGCTATATATACGGTTAGAGGTTTGTTATTGATATAACTTATGAATGTAGCATTTGCCTACTGGCCTCTGTGTCCTCAATAACTTAAATTGTAATACTGTGGGTTCTTTATAAATATACGTTTATAATAAAATATATAAAATCAACAGCAAGAATAAAACAAAATTTCAGCTATATAAACCTGTCCTCCAGTTTGGACAGACACTTCCACATGAACGCAGTACGTGCATTTCTCCAAAAAATATATTTATTCTCCGTCAAGTTATGTTAACTTACGTTGCAGTTGGTTACCATATCGTATATCAACATATATTTTCGCATAATTACCAGACGAGGCTTTAGATTTTTTCCTACATTACGTTTATTCTTTTCTCAAGAGGATGAGGGTCCCCCAAATAGGGCAGAGGTAGAACTTTCTTGTATCTCTTTATTACCAGACAATAAAATTATAAAAGACGGTAGCGTCTGGCACAATACGAAAACCTCGTAAATTAATTTTCACACTCACGGTAACTAATGTGGAGGACGGGGTGAAACTTAAAAAAAAAACTCACCCTGTACCTGATTCCACTTAACAATTACTAAAATCTAGTAGCCACGAAAGCAAATTTCAAATGGGGTTTCACAGCCCGTGTTGTGAGGATGGCTGTAGTGTTGTGAGGATGGTTGTATCGTGCTGTGAGGATAGTTGTATCGTGTTGTGAGGATGGTTTTACCGTGCTGTGAGGATTGCTGCAGTGTTGTAAGGATGGTTGTACCGTGTTGAGGATGGTTGTACCATGTTGTGAGGATGGTTGTACCGTGTTGTGAGGATGGTTGTACCGTGTTGTGAGGATGGTTGTACCGTGTTGTGAGGATGGTTGTACCGTGTTGTGAGGAAAGTTGTATGGTGTTGAGGATGGTTGTACAGTGTGGTAAGGATGGTTGTATAGTGTTGCGAGGATGGTTGTACAGTGTACCTGGACCTGAAGTGTTTACCTGGAGTTTACCTGGAGAGAATTCCAGGGGTCAACCCCCGCGGCCCGGTCTGTGACCAGGCCTCATGTTGGAGTGTGGTAAGGATGGTTGTACAGTGTTGCGAGGATGGTTACACAGTGTTGCGAGGATGGTTACAGTGTTGTGATGATGGTTACACAGTGTTGCGAGGATGGTTACAGTGTTGCGAGGATGGTTACACAGTGTTGCGAGGATGGTTATAATATTGCGAAGATGGTTGTAGTGTCGTGAGGACGGTTGTAGTGTCGTGAGGATGGTTGTAAGTGTTGTGAGGATGGTTGTACAGTGTTGTGAGGACGATTGTACAGTGTTGTGAGGATGGTTGTACAGTGTGGTGGTGGTGGTGGCTACTTGTTAATGGATTTCACTCCACTCATGCTCCGTCGAGCCGGCAGCGCTCAATATAAAAAAATCAGGCAACCATCCATGTTTAGTAAATATGTCAGAAAGACGAAATAGCAGTATAAAGAAGCCATGTAGCAACAACTGTACACATCTTGTATGTAAAAAAAAAAAAAAAGAGGTTCAACAAATTCTGCTTCAAGATATTCTTGGTAAGACGAGTCCTGCTGAATCATGAAGATCATGTCTAATTGTCCCTATGTCGAGTTAGGTTCAATTAGGTTAGGTTTGGGTAAAGATGGGTAGGGTATCTTAGTTTAACCGACCGACCAGACGTGGACGCGATTTATACAAATTGACCGTCAAAAATAAAGACCATAACGTACAGTATGCCTAGTAAGTTTATTTAGGTACAGGTACACATAAGTACAATGATCGTAATGTAAATTTACCTAGGATAACCTCCAAAAAAAAGTCAGTGACTTATTTCCAATGGTGTCCTTGTAAGCAAAGAGTATAACACAATTCACTAGAATTTGAACAATTTTACATTTCAGCACACACAAAAAATCACTAAACTTTCAAGTCACGAATTCAAACTTTGCTTTCACTTAATTTCAATTCTAAGTAAAGATATTCAAAGAATCTATTAGAGCATCATCATAATAATGACCCGGGAACGTTAACACAAATCATACACCAAACCACAGGTGTATTTGAGTTCCTACTAGAAGGCACCGTACCTGCACTTTTATTGAGATTTCTTAAAAAAAATAAAAGTTTTTCTATGTAACTTTACGGAGAGCAGAAGAGCACACCCTCCCTTGACACTGGCTGAGAGAACACTGCCACCCTCCTCCCAGACGCTATAATACTAACTTCCTTGTCATTACTTCTCGTAAGTTATCAAATACTATCTCCTATCTCATCCTTATCACCCATAAACCAATTACTCTATAACGAAAGTAAGTTTTTGGTAAGTAATCTTAAAAAAATGACTAAAAAATATATATATATACCGTTATATTTACCAGACAAGACATGCTACTACGCTACACGTTATGAACTATTGCCACTTCATTTCGACATTGAATTACATATTGTTTCGTCTGGATATATACAGCAAAGAGCTTGTGGTGGTAACTAGGTGTGTGGGGGAGACACACGCACTCACTGAGTGCTGGCACATGGGTGTCACATTTGACCATACAAATTTAGACACACACACATACACACACACACACACACACACACACACACACACACACACACACACACACACACACACACACACACACACAGAGTAGCAGTTCCTTGTCACACATAGGTGTGGCTGGTACACTAGTAGGGGCTCACACTATGTAGTGCTGGCACATGGGTGTGGCTGGTCAGACACTATGTAGGTTGGCAACACTGAGTCGCAACACTATGTAGGTGTGGCTGGTCAGACACATTACTGTCAGACCCCAATATGCTCAACACAGGTGTGGCTGGTCAGACACTATGTAGGTGTGGCTGGTCAGACACACTATGTAGGTGTGGCTGGTCAGACACACTATGTAGGTGTGGCTGGTCAGACACTATGTAGGTGTGGCTGGTCAGACACTATGTAGGTGTGGCTGGTCAGACACTATGTAGGTGTGGCTGGTCAGACACTATGTAGGTGTGGCTGGTCAGACACTATGTAGGTGTGGCTGGTCAGACACACTATGTAGGTGTGGCTGGTCAGACAAACTATGTAGGTGTGGCTGGTCAGACATACACTATGTAGGTGTGGCTGGTCAGACACACACTATGTAGGTGTGGCTGGTCAGACACACACTATGTAGGTGTGGCTGGTCAGACACACACTATGTAGGTGTGGCTGTCAGACACTATGTAGGTGTGGCTGGTCAGACATACACTATGTAGGTGTGGCTGGTCAGACACACACTATGTAGGTGTGGCTGGTCAGACACTATGTAGGTGTGGCTGGTCAGACATACACTATGTAGGTGTGGCTGGTCAGACATACACTATGTAGGTGTGGCTGGTCAGACACTATGTAGGTGTGGCTGGTCAGACATACACTATGTAGGTGTGGCTGGTCAGACATACACTATGTAGGTGTGGCTGGTCAGACACACACTATGTAGGTGTGGCTGGTCAGACACTATGTAGGTGTGGCTGGTCAGACATACACTATGTAGGTGTGGCTGGTCAGACATACACTATGTAGGTGTGGCTGGTCAGACTATAGATTTAATGTAGGTGTGGCTGGTCAGACATACACTATGTAGGTGTGGCTGGTCAGACACACACTATGTAGGTGTGGCTGGTCAGACATACACTATGTAGGTGTGGCTGGTCAGACACACACTATGTAGGTGTGGCTGGTCAGACATACACTATGTAGGTGTGGCTGGTCAGACACTATGTAGGTGTGGCTGGTCAGACATACACTATGTAGGTGTGGCTGGTCAGACATACACTATGTAGGTGTGGCTGGTCAGACACATACTATGTAGGTGTGGCTGGTCAGACACACTATGTAGGTGTGGCTGGTCAGACACACACTATGTAGGTGTGGCTGGTCAGACACACACTATGTAGGTGTGGCTGGTCAGACACACACTATGTAGGTGTGGCTGGTCACACACACTATGTAGGTGTGGCTGGTCACACCCACTATGTAGGTGTGGCTGGTCAGACATACACTATGTAGGTGTGGCTGGTCAGACACACACTATGTAGGTGTGGCTGGTCAGACACACACTATGTAGGTGTGGCTGGTCAGACATACACTATGTAGGTGTGGCTGGTCAGACACACACTATGTAGGTGTGGCTGGTCAGCAACACTATGTAGGTGTGGCTGGTCAGACACATCACCTCATTTTTCATTCTTCAAGGGGGGTGGGGTGTCCCTAATGCTGGGGAAGGGTTCTTGATCTAAAACGTTGGCCCTGCCCTGCCCTGCCCTGCCCTCCCCTGCCCTGCCCTTCCCTGCCCTGCCCTGCCCTGCCCTGCCCTGCCCCGCCTCAACTCAAGACTTCATTACACAAGGCTTAATAAAAATAATAATTTGTTTAGACGTAAATTCTGTTTTTTCCCTTGTATGAGATAGGCTATCCTGAGAAGCAATTCACATGTGATAGTAACTCCGACTAGTATTTTTTCCCTTTAAAAATTAAAAAAAAAAATTCTTCAGAAAAATTTCTTGCTTTAATTTTTTTTTGTTTTGCTTAAAAAAAATGGTTTGCTTAATTTTTTGTTTGCTTTAATTTTTCGTTTATTTTTTTTTTTGTTTGCTCTAAAAAAAATATTTGCTAGAAAAATCCTCTTACCCCACGATCAATTCCCCACCACAGCCACGAGTCTAGGTACGGCGAACCAGAAAGTGCCTTGCGTTGTCGTCCGGTGTCCACCACACTACCACCAGTCAGTCCTAGTCTTCCTTCCGTTCCCAGTCTGACTGCTGCTACCCTCATCTTCACTATCAAGCACTCAATTGCTGGGATAAGCCCTGACTTTCTTTCTATGACCGAAGACAATCCTCTCAGGCGCTATTCTTAGCCTATTCCCATTCTCTCCTTACCCGAGAGCTAGTAGTTAGCTTTACAGTTGTAGTGATAAGAAACTGAACACAACACCTCAAACTTACTTCTCCAGCCTGAGGGACTGATAACCTCATCTCCACGACTTCTACAAACATCAAAAATGGTAATAATCATAACCTGCTTCAGGAAACACTTGACCTGTTTCCTGACCTAACCTCTACGACTTATGTTGTCTCCTTTGTATTTCTACTGATGAATTCAGCCTGCTGAGCAGGCAAAACGCCTTGCTAAAAATGATACTAAACTGCTGTACGTGTGTCTTCCTCATCTACTTGTAGGTCCTGTATACCATTAATACAGTGACAATGTTTACATGAGCTATGTCTCTCCAATATGCGCTCCTGATTACGACAATCAAATAAAAATTTTGTGGACTGGGGGAAATATAAATTTTCCTAAACTGCTGGACGCAGTAGTGGGCCGTATAATATTCCATGGCGGGCCGTATTTTGCCCACTCCTGGTGTAACACACCATAATTTTTAAAAGGGGTGGACCGGTAAGCCAGCGGAAGGCCTCGCTCAGATGACCAAAAGCTCCAACGGCGGGTCATCATCTGACTAAGACCCGCGTCAGGAAACGCCTGTCCGGTGTCCTGACGAACCTACCCTACCTGGTGTAGACACGACTATGGGGGACGTGCGCTAATAAAAACTACCTACTTGTAAAGTCTGCATTCGGAGGTGATGGTGCTTAGTTTGTCGTTCCGCTCAGCGGAAACCTTCTGTCACTTACCCGAGGTTTCCGCTGGGTAACCAACCAGTGATAAATTAAAGCTCACAGCAAAGATATGATATTTGTTTTCCACACCATTTAAAACATATACACATGATACACTCGCTATATGTAAGACCATGGATGCATTTTTGAATCCGGTTTGTCCGGAGCCGTGCTAGGATAGCACCTCAGGGGCGGTGCCTTGACGCTGGTGAGGGACTCTTGATCCAGGAGAACGGATCCTTAGTTCCTTAGATCAAACCTGAATGATTCCTATTCCATAGGCACTATATGGTCCATACGGATTTAGTGCTTTCAGCTGAATAAACTATGATATACCAGTACTAGGATACTCATGCATGAATACATGCAGACTGATGATATAACGCTCTTGTTCTCCATCATCAACACGTAGGGTTTAGAGCTTCTCCCTGATCATAATTAAATAAATTTAATAAAGCAACAGTTAATGAAACAGTGAAAAACTGAATTGATTAATTTTTGAAACGGAAAATAAGGAAATTAGATGAAGGTTTGTAGTGTCAATGTTTTATCTCTATGGAACTTTACAGTATCACAACTAACGTGTAAATTGTTTATTTATTGAATAATAGATGTTTGCCTCTGTAACTTAAGTTGTTCCTAGAGAAATTTTAATATTAATAACTTTAAATACATAGTGTATATCCAGTGCTCATTGCTCTCGTTAACATATATCTCACATACTGTACATTAAAAAAATTATTTCATTAAAAACTGAATATCATTCACGTTTATTCTCTTATTTAATATTTTTCACACTGGTTATATTATTCTTTAATATAATTTTGAAACCATACTTCCCACACTGATTAACTTTCTAAGAGAATGAGGTAAGTGGTTGTGTTTTGTTCATTAGTAAACAACCTAATGTCTCCTGACACGAGTCTTCAACACACTGGCCTACCCCAGCTAAGTCCAACACACCCCATTTCAGGGGGAAGGTTACCCTGTAGGTCACCTGTCATCGCCCCCGTGACCCGGTCCTAGACCAGGCCTACTGGTTACTGGCTTGATCGGTCAGATTGTTGGTGCTCACTTCTTACACCCATATGTATCACAGCCCTGTTGATCAGGAAATGACTTAAGGAACTTATCCAGTTCCTGAAGTCAGCTCCTGACCAACCGTAGGGGTCATACAGTACCTGAGGAATGCCAGGCAGTCAAGTTCAATTCAAGGAAGAGAACGGATCTGGTTCCCTAGATCAAGAACCCTTCCACCCTTTACTACTACTACTACTTTACTATATAAAACCATTGTTAAAATTTCAAATTTCACAAAAGTCAGACTTTTATACACACGACATTATAATAATGATCAACAAAAAACATACCACTTACCCTTGACATTATTACTAACATTCACATAATCATTGAAGCCAAGTTATAGTTATAACAAGTTCACTTCTCCAATGCCAAGGTAATTTACGCAAGTGTAATCTGGAGACTCCTGGCAACCCCTCACCCACTTACCTAGAAAGAAAGAAAACGAAGCATCAGTTATGCATCACAGAGAACGATGGTATGATGGAACTTTTCTAGGTATAACTCTAGTAACATTTAAAAAAAAATGTACGTATAGCTAGAAAGAAAAAAAAATCTCATTAGAATACGTTGAGACTACATTGGATGGTTTTTAAAATGTGTATAGTTACAAGTTAGTTACAACATTAGGAAAGCATTTTATTGCTAATTCTGTGTATATTTATATAGACAGTAAAATAAACCTACACTGATTCTGAGGGCACATATACTGTATCTAGCAGATCTATGACTGAGAGAAATATAATTGAATTAAGCTTCATAAAAATAGTTTTGATTTTAATATTACTGGTTTAGGATTATACATATTATATTCATTTATAATTAATAAAATTTGGGAAGAATTTCAGTTATGTTTGACAAGTCCTCGACCATCCCACCAGCATCATGATAGGACGGGTATAATGTCGTATGTGAGGTGATATCTCAGCCTTATAAGTCTTCTGCTGTTCTATTATTTTTACGGGTCTTTGATGCGAGAAATCACGAAAGCGATTGGAATTTCACAACTTTTTTCACAGTGGTTGTTTTGCATGGATTATCCAGGGTTACTACCCTTCGGGTTAATAATTCTAATAAAATATTTTTAATACTATGATACATTATGTGGATTTGTCTTAGGATAACCTATTAAAATCAGACTGGCGTAGTACAGATAGTGTACACAAATAACCAGCACACAGGAGAAAGAAACTATGTGCGGGTTATTTGTGTATTGTTCCATTATACATTATACATGTGGCTATATAAGTAAGTTCACCTAAGTATAAATACTGGACTAAAAAAATAAACATAAAACAGGGAACACAACCAGAGTCCGGGAAAAAATGAATCATTATGTGCAGACACACAGCAGGATGAACCATGATATGAGTGCAGGGAACACACAAGCCAGGATGAATCATGATATATGAGTGCAGGAACACACAAGCCAGGATGAACCATGATATATGAGTGCAGGAACACAAGCCAGGATGAACCATGATATATGAGTGCAGGGAACACACAAGCCAGGATGAACCATGATATATGAGTGCAGGGAACACACAAGCCAGGATGAACCATGATATATGAGTGCAGGGAACACACAAGCCAGGATGAACCATGATATATGAGTGCAGAATACACAAGCCAGGATGAACCATGATATATGAGTGCAGGAACACACAAGCCAGGATGAACCATGATATATGAGTGCAGGAACACACAAGCCAGGATGAATCATGATATATGAGTGCAGGGAACACACAAGCCAGGATGAACCATGATATATGAGTGCAGGAACACACAAGCCAGGATGAATCATGATATATGAGTGCAGGAACACACAAGCCAGGATGAACCATGATATATGAGTGCAGGGAACACACAAGCCAGGATGAATCATGATATATGAGTGCAGGGAACACACAAGCCAGGATGAACCATGATATATGAGTGCAGGGAACACACAAGCCAGGATGAACCATGATATATGAGTGCAGGGAACACACAAGCCAGGATGAATCATGATATATGAGTGCAGGGAACACACAAGCCAGGATGAACCATGATATATGAGTGCAGGAACACACAAGCCAGGATGAACCATGATATATGAGTGCAGGGAACACACAAGCCAGGATGAAACATGATATATGAGTGCAGGGAACACACAAGCCAGGATGAACCATGATATATGAGTGCAGGAACACACAAGCCAGGATGAACCATGATATATGAGTGCAGGGAACACAAGCCAGGATGAACCATGATATATGAGTGCAGTGAACACACAAGCCAGGATGAACCATGATATATGAGTGCAGGGAACACACAGGCCAGGATGAACCATGATATATGAGTGCAGGGAACACAAAGCCAGGATGAACATGATATATGAGTGCAGGGAACACAAGCCAGGATGAACATGATATATGAGTGCAGTGAACACACAAGCCAGGATGAACCATGATATATGAGTGCAGGGAACACACAGGCCAGGATGAACCATGATATATGAGTGCAGGGAACACACAAGCCAGGATGAACCATGATATATGAGTGCAGGGAACACACAAGCCAGGATGAATCATGATATATGAGTGCAGGGAACACACAAGCCAGGATGAATCATGATATATGAGTGCAGGGAACACACAGGCCGAGCTGGTCATTAAGATGAATGATAATAATGATAACAGTGAAAAGAATGATAGGAAGAATCAAATGACAGAAAGACGACGATAATATGATAAAGACGATAATGCTGATGTTTATTATGATAATCATAATGAAAATGATGATTGTAACTGATGATACATTATTATTACCGTAACGACACATGGAGGAAGAAGATGAAGAAGAAAGAAGGAAAGATAGGCGAGTACAAATAGGTGAGTACAGAAAGTAAAAAGAAAAGAAAGAAAGGAAAAACAAGAAGTAGAAGTAAAGAAAAATGACGCAACAGACTAAGAGTGCCAGGCACTCACCATATTTTAACATTTAGTGCCAGGCACTCACCAAATTTTAACATTTAGTGCCAATCTATTAAAAAAAAAGTCTCCAACCACCAACCACAATTCCACACACCTTCCCTCCAACCACCAACCACAATTCCACAACCTTCCTCCCAAACCCCCAACCACAATTCCACACCTTCCTAACCACCAACCACAATTCCACACACCTTCCCTCCAACCACAATTCCACACACCTTCCCTCCAACCACCAACCACAATTCCACACACCTTCCCTCCAACCACAATTCCACACACCTTCCCTCCAACCACAATTCCACACACCTTCCCTCCAACCACAATTCCACACACCTTCCCTCCAACCACAATTCCACACACCTTCCCTCCAACCACAATTCCACACCTTCCTCAACCACAATTCCACACCTTCCCTCCAACCACAATTCCACACACCTTCCCTCCAACCACAATTCCAACCTTCCTCAACCACCACCCTTCCTCAACCACAATTCCACACACCTTCCTCCAACCCATTCCACCACACCTTCCTCACCAAACCTTCCCACACCAACCTTCCACCTTCCAACCACCAAACACAATTCCACACACCGTCCCTCCAACCACCAACCACAATTCCACACACCACATCGCACACAATACCACACTAACAATACAAACAGCATCAAGGACACAATAACTGAAGTAATAACAATTCCCAGAGTAATTATCCTCACAATGTCCTTTAATCACCTTCAGATTAACGGACGTAATTAACGGACGTAATTAACAAACGCTTGCTGAATTACTGACAAAAATATTAATGTTAAAATTTTTGAGAATAAATCCTCTAAAAAAAAAATCGATTTTTTTTACCAGTGAAGCCACTAAAAATGTTTTTTAATGACTCGCAAAAAAATCGAAAAAAAATTGTTTTAGAATAAATTAGCTGAAATATTTATTAATAAAATATTTTACTAATAATATATATTAGAATAACTTCTGTAATTTTTTTTTTTGCAAATAAAATCTTCTAAAAAAAATCATGAATGTCTGAATGTCTTATGAACGTACATGAGGGTCCAATAGCAAGCGATGACGTCTGAACGTCTGATTATGAAGGTACATGAGGGAGACACGTCTCTGACCGCTCAAGACGCACAGCTCTGACGAAATACGTTCACGAAATAAGTGAATGTTGAACATAGAAATGTCTTAAGTTCTCGTACTGCATGAGGAGGAGGAGGAGGAGGAGGAGGAAGAAGAAGAGGAGGAGGAGGAGGAAGAAGAAGAGGAGTAGGAGGAAGAGCAACAACAGACACAGCAACACCACCACCAACAACAAGAGCAGCAGCAGCAACAACAACAGCAACAGCAGCAACAACAACAGTAGCAACACTTACAGTTACTAGAGCAGTGTCAAGTTTGGTTCCTCAACAAACAGTCAGCAACATCTTATTAAGTACTTAGAATAACTGATGAACAAAGTCATTTATAAATGAGGCACACCTGTAATACACCTGTGATACAACTGACACGCACCTGTGACACACACATGTGACACACCTGACACCCAACACACCTGTGACACACCTGACGCCCAACACACCTGTAACACACCTGACGCCCAACACACCTGTAACACACCTGACACCCAACACACCTGACGCAACACAGGTGTCAGGATCGTGTTTGCCTCGTCTTCACACACATAAGGAAAGTGACTTTGACCTTCCCACTAAGTTGGTCACCACGAGAACTCTGCCCAGTAGAGTTATTAATATTATTATTACAGTATTTATCAGAATCGTTATATATATATATATATATATATATATATATATATATATATATATATATATATATATATATATATAACAAACACTGATCTCTGGCCGACGGAGACTCGACCCTACGAACCTTGTGACAGGAACGCAGTGCTTTACCGACCGTACCACACTGGACCAATACCTTGGCATCCAGCTCACGCTAGACGTTGATCCAAGGCAGCCAGCTTTCAGGCAGGTGGCTTACAGCTTTTCATCTCATCCCCTGCATGCATCGACACAACTAGAGATTTTTACAATGCTAGGAATTCGCAAGAGCAGGCGAAATATTCACAAACACTGATCTCTGGCCGACGGAGACTCGACCATATATATATATATATATATATATATATATATATATATATATATATATATATGCAAAAAGATCACAGTAAACAGGTGATATCAAAATATGCAAGAAACCACTATGAAAAAATTGAGAACGCTTGGAATTCTTCTATTTTTCATAGTGGATTTATTGCATATATATATATATATATATATATATATATATATATATATATATATATATATATATATATATATATATATATATATATATATATATATATATATATAACATCTCTCAGTCCACAGCAGAATTCGAACTTGCAAACTGGGCATCAGAGTGTGTACACAGTACTTTATCCACAACGCTGAAGTACTGTGTACTCTGAAGCTGAGTTTGCAGGTTCGAATCCTGCAGTGGACTGAGAGATAATGTTTGTAAATAATTTCGCCTGTTTGCGAACTGTTAAAGGTTGCATGGATACGTTGGGCCATTCCCACTTCAGATACTGTCGAGGTGAGCAAGTGTGTATTGTGTCATCTCACGAGGCTAGAACACTAATGTGCTCTTTGAGTGGAGTGTGGAGAAAGGCGTGACAACACTGCACTGTTACTGTGTGAACCGTGAGTGTCACAATGTCTGGAGCATCGACTGCCTACGTAGCTACCACTCTTGTTGACGTGAACGTGATGTGTGATATTTCTCTCCTCTCTCTCTCTCTCTCTCTCTCTCTCTCTCTCTCTCTCTCTCTCTCTCTCCCGGCCGGAGCTAAGACTCCACTCCCTGCAACTACAATTACTAGCATATAGCACAAAGGATCGTATGAGAGAGAGAGAGAGAGAGAAAGAGAGATAAAGAGAGAGAGACTAGGTGAAAAGTCAATATCACCAGAACATAGCCTCTGTCTCCGGGCAACAGCTGAGTAAAACAGTGAATTATATTCTAGAGTGAGTGATTCCCAGCAAACTGATCACCACAGCAGCTGTGGACTAAGTGAGGTCACCGTGAACACTCATCACACAACAAACTGGTCACCACAGCAGCTGTGGACTGAGTGAGGTCACCGTGAACACTCATCACACAACAAACTGGTCACCACAGCAGCTGTGGACTGAGTGAGGTCACCGTGAACACTCATCACACAACAAACTGATCACCACAGCAGCTGTGGACTGAGTGAGGTCACCGTGAACACTCATCACACAGCAAACTGGTCACCACAGCAGCTGTGGACTAAGTGAGGTCACCGTGAACACTCATCACACAGCAAACTGGTCACCACAGCTGCTGTGGACTGAGTGAGGTCACCGTGAACACTCATCACACAGCAAACTGGTCACCACAGCAGCTGTGGACTGAGTGAGGTCACCGTGAACACTCATCACACAACAAACTGGTCACCACAGCAGCTGTGGACTAAGTAAGGTCACCGTGAACACTCATCACACAGCAAACTGGTCACCACAGCAGCTGTGGACTGAGTGAGGTCACCGTGAACACTCATCACACAACAAACTGGTCACCACAGCAGCTGTGGACTGAGGAGGTCACCGTGAACACTCATCACACAGCAAACTGGTCACCACAGCAGCTGTGGACTGAGTGAGGTCACCGTGAACACTCATCACACAACAAACTGGTCACCACAGCAGCTGTGGACTGAGTGATGTCACCGTGAACACTCATCACACAACAAACTGGTCACCACAGCAGCTGTGGACTGAGTGAGGTTAACGTGAACACTCATCACACAACAAACTGGTCACCACAGCAGCTGTGGACTGAGTGAGGTTAACGTGAACACTCATCACACAACAAACTGGTCACCACAACTGCTGTGGACTGAGTGAGGTTACCGTGAACACTCATCACACAGCAAACTGGTCACCACAGCTGCTGTGGACTGAGTGAGGATGGAAGCACTGTACCTAAAACTGTTCAGACAATCTGTAATAGCTGTTACCGTAACTATCACTCACCAAGACTGTACACGGCTTGACGTGGTGAATGAAACTTCACCTGTGTACAAGGCTCACCTGTGTATCAAGGCTTCACCTGTGAATCAAGGCTTCACCTGTGAATCAAGGCTTCACCTGTGTATCAAGGCTTCATCTGTGTATCGAGGCTTCACCTGTGAATCAAGGCTTCACCTGTGAATCAAGGCTTCATCTGTGAATCAAGGCTTCATCTGTGTATCAAGGCTTCACCTGTGAATCAAGGCTTCACCTGTGAATCAAGGCTTCATCTGTGAATCAAGGCTTCATCTGTGTATCAGGCTTCACTGTGAATCAAGGCTTCACCTGTGAATCAAGGCTTCATCTGTGATCAAGGCTTCATCTGTATAAGGCTTCACCTGTGAATCAAGGCTTCATCTGTGTATCAAGGCTTCACCTGTGAATCAAGGCTTCATCTGTGTATCAAGGCTTCATCTGCGTATTAAGGCTTCACCTGTGTATCAAGGCTTCATCTGTGTATCAAGGCTTCACCTGTGAATCAAGGCTTCATCTGTGTATCAAGGCTTCATCTGTGTATCAAGGCTTCACCTGTGTATCAATTCTTCATCTGTGTATCAAGGCTTCATCTGTGAATCAAGGCTTCATCTGTGTATCAAGGCTTCATCTGTTGCAAGGCCTCCCGTGTATAAGGTTCTCTGTACAAGCTCATCCGTATCAGTTCATCTGTGTATCAGGCTTCTCATTGCCACCTCCCAGGTGGTTTACACATTGACAGCTTAACTCACCTGTTCACACCACCTGGTCATTCCACCTGGTCTTACCACATGACCTTACCACCTGTTCACACCACCTGGTCATTCCACCTGGTCTTACCACATGACCTTACCACCTGTTCACACCACCTGGTCATTCCACCTGGTCTTACCACCTGACCTTACCATCTTTTTACACCTTTGAGTGTGTGTGTACTCACCTATTTGTGGTTGCAGGGGTCGATACTAAGCTCCTGGCCCCGCCTCTTCACTGATTGCTACTAGGTCCTCTCTCTCCCTGCACCATGAGCTTAATCATACCTCGTCTTAAAACTATGTATGGTTCCTGCCTCCACTACATCACTTGCTAGACTATTCCACTTCCTGACAACTCTATGACTGAATAAATACTTCCTAACATCCCTGTGTGTGTGTGTGTGTGTGTGTGTGTGTGTGTGTGTGTGTGCGTACTTCACAGCCTTGGCGTTGTTTGACAATAATAATAATAATAAAATAAATAATAACAGTAGTACAATAATAAAACAATAGTAATAACAATAAGCAGCTGCACACAGCTGTTACTTGAGCAGATGCACACAGCTGTTACTTGAGCAGATGCACAGCTGTTACTTGAGCGATGCACAGCTGTTCTTGAGCAGATGCACACAGCTGTTACTTGAGCAGATGCACACAGCTGTTACTTGAGCAGATGCACACAGCTGTTACTTGAGCAGATGCACACAGCTGTTACTTGAGCAGATGCACACAGCTGTTACTTGAGCAGATGCACACAGCTGTTACTTGAGCAGATGCACACAGCTGTTACTTGAGCAGATGCACACAGCTGTTCGGTGTCAACAAAAAGCTGGAGGTCTGAGAGTCATGTCCAAGATGGTCACCGCTCCCTCACGTTCCTCATGATGGAGGAGGGAGGAGGAGGGAGGAGGGAGGGAGGGAGGAGGGAGGATGTGTTTCACCATGCACTACCCTCCTCCTCCATCTATACTGAGTGTTGCACTGCTACAAGTGCCTCAGAGGGTGATGTGATGAGAGTCTCGGGTCTTGCAAGACTCCTCCTTCAAGACTCACACTCAGAGACTCACCTGTGCTGAGTTTCTTATTGTGGATCCGCCCAGGATACCCTACTTAAATATCTTTATTATTATTATTATTATTATTATTATTATTATTATTATTATTATGCACCTCTCCTGTGGGTAGTGGTCACCACATACCCCCTGTAACTTATTTATTACCACTGTAACTTATTTATTACCACTGTAACTTATTTATTACCACTGTAACTTGTTTAATATCACTGTATCTTGTATTTTACAACTGTAATTTGCTTATTACTACTACTGGAATAAGCAAGTTACCGTTGAAATAAATAAGTTACAGTGGTAATAAGCAAGTTTATATCTGGTTACAATGGTAATGAGTTATTTATACAGACTTGAATTCAGTCAAAAAACATTATATTGTAGCTTATTTCTGGGTTTGAATTATTTATATTATATTTTAGCAAGGAATGGTTGAACTTCAGTGGTTGTGAATTATTTACAATGGGCAAAGTCAGGGTATTTTTCCAGAATGGTTGTTGATATATCACTGTGGATAAAATACTTGGACATTTCTTCAGCATTTGTGAGTGAGTTCTCTCTGAATTCATTATTTTTTTTCTCACATTCCAGCACATAATGACGCAAGGTGTGACAATAATTCATCTTGCAAAGTTTACATTTAGTTATGTGTACATCAACTGGTGATGTAACCTCCCAGAGGTACTTGTAGCCCAGCTGGAGCCAGCTAGTAGTGACATCCAAGAGTCTGCTTATGTTGTTATATGCATCATAGACATGTGGCTCCTCCTACATGATAGAATGATGATAGATGGACCGACTGGTATCATTCTCCCTCAGTCTCAAGTCAATGAAGTTCCGTTAAAATTCTTTTCGTATTACTGTTGTCAAACTTCTAGTTCACAGCCCAAGGTTGTACCTTCTCCCTCCTTGAACTTATATACCTTGCCAATTCATTAGTTCTATCATACATCTGAAGACCAATATGAGATGGAATCCACCAAAGGTGTACTCTGACTCCACTGTCTACAATCCTACAATATCTGAGTCTGCTTTTGGACACAAACAGATACTCTTGGATTTATGAGTATTTACGACAGAGTTTGTTACAGTTAAGATGTCAGCTTGAGCTACCTGGGTACATTTGAGAGCAAGGAGTATAACAAACAGTTCAGTTTGAAGGGTAGAGGCCCAGTTACTGATGGGTGCTTCAGTTTCTATATGGGAGCCATCACTCTGATAATGGCACCACCAGCTGCACCAGTGGATTGGTAACCAGAGCCATCAACATGCATAAGAGTGTGTTGTGTGACTAAGGCATTAATGCAACTTAAGGCATCGTGCTTGGACTCAAGACGAAGCCTTGCTTGTGCTTTTATAAAAAAAAACTGGGAACAAGCGAAAGATGGTGCTGTTGAGGGAGATAGTTTCACATGGTGCAAGGAAGCTTAGCTCTTGTCTTTCTTGGAAATAGGTCACTTTGTCTGACTCTTTTGGGCTATCCTACTTAATTTGCACATATGTTACTATATATGATAATTTGTGTAACTGTATTTATGTGTACTTGTACCTAAATAAACTTACCCATAGATCATATATCCGAGGCATTTGGAGGTCAGGTCCCATTATTATAATCCTTTCAGATGAGTGCTCGCCAGTGGTGAAGTTCCTGGACCAGGGTTTGCATGGGTTTGCCTGAGCTGATTAAAATGGTACTAGAGTGGATGGGAAAAAGAGGGAGTGAGTGTGGGCGGTGGCCTTCCATCCAGCCCACAGACCGTGACATTCTCCATCACACCTCACCTCCCTCACTCTCCAGCAACTGCTGCTGTTGCTGTTTCTGCTGCTGTTGCTGCAACTCCTTGGCCTGCTGTTGCTACTGTTAAGGTGCTTAGCGCTTCTGTTGTTTACACTGATGGTGCTGCTTTCCCTGAGACTCTGAGACTGCTACTGCTGCTGCTATGGTAGTCAGTGCTACTACTGTTGCTGCTCTGCAGGAACAGTTCCTAAGACTGTTACTGGTGCTGTTAAGACCGTGTTGCTGTTGTTGCTGTTTCTGTTGTTATTACTACAGTTCCTAGGCCTGCTGCTAAGGGAGTACTGCTGTTATTGCTGTGTCTGCTGCTGTTACTGCAGTTCGTGCAAGGTTGCAAGCTACAGCCCCGTTCTTGGCATGCAGAGATCCGAAGGCAACATCATCGAGTTGAAAATTACATGCAAAATATTACATTCTTCTGGCTTTTTGGGTGGCTTGCTGGCTGGCTGGCTGGCTGGCTTACTGGCTGGCTGGCTGGCTGGCTGGCTTACTGGCTTACTGGCTTGCCTGTCTGGCTGGCTGACCGGTAAGGAGCAGAGTGGTACTGGCTGCTATAGTATTACATTCTTCTGGCTTGCTGGCTTGCTGGCTGGCTGGTTGACCGCCTATTAGCTGGCTTACTGGCTTGTAGCCTGGCTGGCAGGCTGACTGGGAAGGAGCAGAGTGGTACTGGCTGCTACTTTCACTCTGATACAGTGGAAGAAGTCGCTAAGGACGAGTGTTGGCTTCCCCTCCCCTCCCCTTCCCTCACACGTGCACTCTTATAGCCTTCAAACACCAACACAGAGGCACTCAACATCCCTCACTCTGCCTACTTGCCCATACACGTTGCCGAAATGCGACCCCTGTCAAAATTTCAACTCCATGAGCGCCATTATAGCGTCACTTTCCCCCCTACAAAGAAGGATTTATAGCGCTAGTTTGATACGCCCATAGTAAGAGTTGTACGCAATTTGTCCTCCCCACTGCAAAATTAGTTGCGTAAACTTGAAGAAAAGCGTACTGCCGACAGTAACAGAGGGGGAAAAAATAAGTGCAGGACAACGTTTCGCTCTGTGTGGAGGTTCACTGATGTATTTCTTCACTGGGCGAAACGTTGCCCTAGTGAAAGCTTGTTCTGCGAGCACCTGTCTTTTGCTTCATGAGTTGCGTAAAATTGATTGCGTAAGTTGCTTAACTCGTGGTCCTCTTGCGCCAGAATGACCCCTCCAAGTTGCCAAGTAATTCATTTTTTTAATTCATCAATCATACGTTAAAAATTAATAATGTATATGAACAATGTATACCTGCCAGTGTTTATACACAAATGTACACAGATAAATAATGCAGTTAAATGCACACTCACATTTAATAATAATAATAATAATAATGAAATGTTTTTGAAGAAGACAATAACAGTGGTATAATTTGCTACATTAAGACAGAGAGATGAGAGAGAGAGAGAGAGAGAGAGAGAGAGAGAGAGAGAGAGAGAGAGAGAGAGAGAGAGAGAGAGAGAGAGAGAGAGAGATTATTATTATTATTATTATTATTATTATTATTATTATTATTATTATAATCATGGGGGAAGCGAGAGAGAGAGGAAGGGGCAATAAACAGTGATACAGAGACGTTACACAGGGACCGCCACCTCTTAAATTCAGTTAACCCCAAACAACACACTGACAAAAAAAAGAATTTGAACTCTATTCTGAGTGAAGGCTTCCTGGAGCAGGCATCAACAACTGGGCTTCCATCCTTCATAATGAACTGCTTGGTATATTGCCTGCACTCAAGTGCCTTCATGAACGATTATCTAAAGTTGACACTGAAATTCTAACTGATTCTCATAACATCTGTAAATGTTCTTAGCTCTATAAGTGGCATGTCAATTGCGGCATGTTTGTGTCTGAAAAGACAGACACAGGTGTGGTAGGATTGTAGAAAGAGGTTGAGTAAACATGTGGATTCCATCTCACATTGGTCTTCAGATGTTTGATATAAATGATGAATTTGGCAAAGTTATATACGTTGAGGGAGGGAGAAGATTATACAGTCTTGGGCTGACAACCAGTACTCTGAAGACAATAATATTGAAAAGAACTTCAATTGAACTTCATTAACTTGAGACTGAGAGAAATCGACACCAGCCGGTCCATCTATCATCATTCTATCATGTAGGAGGAGCCACATGTCTATGATGCATCTAACAACATAAGCAGACTCTTGGAGTCACTGTGGCTCCAGCTGAGGCCCTAGATGGTTCATGCACAGTTGAGATCACAGAACTTTGCAAGATGAATATTGTCACACCTTGCGTCATTATGTGCTGGAATGTGAGAAAAAAATAATGAATTCAGAGAGAACTCACTCACAAATGCTGAAGAAATGTCCAAGTATTTTATCCACAGTGATATATTAACAACCATTCTGGAAAAATACCCTGACTTTGCCCATTGTAAATAATTCACAACCACTGAAGTTGAAATTCAACCATTCCTTGCTAAAATATAATATAAATAATTCAAACCCAGAAATAAGCTACAATATAATGTTTTGTGACTGAATTCATTACCATTGTAACCAGATATAAACTTGTAAATTACCATTGTAACCAGATATAAACTTGTAAATTACCATTATAACCAGATATAAACTTGTAAATTACCATTGTAACCAGATATAAACTTTTAAATTACCATTGTAACCAGATATAAACTTGTAAATTACCATTGTAACCAGATATAAACTTGTAAATTACCATTGTAACCAGATATAAACTTGTAAATTACCATTGTAACCAGATATAAACTTGTAAATTACCATTGTAACCAGATATAAACTTGTAAATTACCATTGTAACCAGATATAAACTTGTAAATTACCATTGTAACCAGATATAAACTTGTAAATTACCATTGTAACCAGATATAAACTTGTAAATTACCATTGTAACCAGATATAAACTTGTAAATTACCATTGTAACCAGATATAAACTTGTAAATTACCATTGTAACCAGATATAAACTTGTAAATTACCATTGTAACCAGATATAAACTTGTAAATTACCATTGTAACCAGATATAAACTTGTAAATTACCATTGTAACCAGATATAAACTTGTAAATTACCATTGTAACCAGATATATACTTGTAAATAGTTCATTTCCACTGACTTGCTTATTACCACTGTAACTTGCTTATTAACACAAACTTGCTTATTACCACAATAACTTATTTATTACCACTGTAACGCTTATTACCACTATAACGTATTTATTACCACTGAAACTTGCTTATTACCACTATAACTTATTACCACTGTAACTTGTTTATTACTACTATAACTTGTTTATTACCACTATAACTTATTTATTACCACTGAAACTTGCTTATTACCACTATAACTTATTACCACTATAACTTGTTTATTACTACTATAACTTATTTATTACCACTGTAACGTATTTACTATCACTGTAACTTGTTTATTACTATTGTAATTTGTTTATTAGCACTGTAACCTATTTATTACCTCCTTTCGAATCCCCAACACACCCTCACAGCTGTTCCTGTTCCCCCAGCTGCTCCCCCATCACACCCTCACAGCTGTTCCTGCTCCCCCAACACACCCTCACAGCTGTTCCTGCTCCCCCACCAGCTCCCCCAACACACCCTCACAGTTGTTCCTGCTTCCCCACCAGCATCCCCAACACACCCTCACAGCTGTTCCTGCTCCCCCACCAGCTCCCCCAACACACCCTCACAGCTGTTCCTGCTCCCCCACCAGCTCCCCTAACACACCCTCACAGCTGTTCCTGCTCCCCCACCAGCTCCCTTAACACACCCTCACAGCTGTTCCTGCTCCCCCACCAGCTCCCCCAACAACACCTGTCTTACAAACACATGAAATCAGCTAAACTGAGACTCTCACATTTCTCACCTTCGTCATCCCAGGTGTCAACAGACCCGCACATTAAGTGACTTATGACTGAGTTAACACTTACATGATAACACTTCGCCCCTGTGAAAACACTTCAAATGTGTTAACTTGTTAAGTAATCACCACCATCTAACCATCTAACTTATCCTCTAACTCACATGAACGTCAAGATTTAATGAACGTCAGAATTATATACACGTTCTGATATTTTTGTTGTCGTTGCTGCAGAGCTGACCACACGTTGAAATTTTACACGTTTTGCCATTTGGGTGGCGTTTTATGGTCCTTACAGCTTTAGCGCTTTCCCGTGGATTTATTAACGTAACGTAACGTAAATTAACGTAACGTAACGTAAACTAACCTAACCTAACCTTATGTGTCATGAATGATGGCGGATCTGAAAAGAGCACGGGGTGTATGTAGCTTGCAATGTGCAGGTATACTCCAGGTATACTCTAAGTATGCTCCAGGTATACTCCAGGTACACCAACAATATTTACATCACACCAAAAAAAAAATACAAACTAAAAAAAAAGAACACGAAATATTACGAACACACAGTGTAACACTTGGGTGTCATTAATGAGTGAATGTTTCGCCCGCTCAATGAGTGAATGTTTCGCTCGCTCAGTGAGTGAATGTTTCGCCCGCTCAGTGAATGAATGTTTCGCCCGCTCAGTGAGTGAATGTTTCGCCCGCTCAGTGAGTGAATGTTTCGCTCGCTCAGTGAGTGAATGTTTCGCCCGCTCAGTGAGTGAATGTTTCGCCCGCTCAGTGAGTGAATGTTTCGCCCGCTCAGTGAGTGAATGTTTCGCCCGCTCAGTGAGTGAATGTTTCGCCCGCTCAGTGAGTGAATGTTTCGCCCGCTCAGTGAGTGAATGTTTCGCCCGCTCAGTGAGTGAATGTTTCGCCCGCTCAGTGAGTGAATGTTTCGCCCGCTCAGTGAGTGAATGTTTCGCCCGCTCAGTGAGTGAATGTTTCGCCCGCTCAGTGAGTGAATGTTTCGCCCGCTCAGTGAGTGAATGTTTCGCCCGCTCAGTGAGTGAATGTTTCGCCCGCTCAGTGAGTGAATGTTTCGCCCGCTCAGTGAGTGAATGTTTCGCCCGCTCAGTGAGTGAATGTTTCGCCCGCTCAGCAGACTTCATGTGTCTTACTTATTAATAAAAACAGCTCCAGCAGCAGCAGACACCACAGCAGCAGCAGCAGACACCACAGCAGCAGCAGCAGACACAACAACAGCAGCAGCAGACACCACAGCAGCAGCAGCAGACACAACAACAGCAGCAGCAGACACCACAGCAGCAGCAGCAGACACAACAACAGCAGCAGCAGACACCACAGCAGCAGACACAACAACAGCAGCAGCAGCAGACACCACAACAGCAGATACAACAACAGCAGCAGCAGCAGACACCACAGCAGCAACAGCAGACACCACAGCAGCAGCAGCAGACACCACAGCAGCAGCAGCAGACACCACAGCAGCAGCAGACACAACAACAGCAGCAGCAGACACAACAACAGCAGCAGCAGCAGACACCACAGCAGAACCCTCAGGTTCCTGCCTCACCAGAGGAAACACCAGTCAAACCAGTATTGAGGGTTGCAGTGAGGGAATATTACCCGCCCGGTGAGTCGAACTTGTGTAAGTGGATATTTGAGAGTTACTGGTAGTGGATGGTATTGTTTGTTGTGTTACTGGTAGTGGATGGTATTGTTTGTTGTGTTACTGGTAGTGGATGGTATTGTTTGTTGTGTTACTGGTAGTGGATGGTATTGTTTGTTGTGTTACTGGTAGTGGATGGTATTGTTTGTTGTGTTACTGGTAGTGGATGGTATTGTTTGTTGTGTTACTGATAGTGTATGGTATTGTTTGTTGTGTTACTGATAGTGGATGGTATTGTTTGTTGTGTTATTGGTAGTGGATGGTATTCTTTGTTGTGTTACTGGTAGTGGATGGTATTGTTTGTTGTGTTACTGGTAGTGGATGGTATTGTTTGTTGTGTTACTGTTTGTTGTGTTACTGGTAGTGGATGGTATTGTTTGTTGTGTTACTGATAGTGGATGGTATTGTTTGTTGTGTTACTGGTAGTGGATGGTATTGTTTGTTGTGTTACTGGTAGTGGATGGTATTGTTTGTTGTGTTACTGGTAGTGGATGGTATTGTTTGTTGTGTTACTGGTAGTGGATGGTATTGTTTGTTGTGTTACTGGTAGTGGATGGTATTGTTTGTTGTGTTACTGGTAGTGGATGGTATTGTTTGTTGTGTTAATGGTAGTGGATGGTATTGTTTGTTGTGTTACTGGTAGTGGATGGTATTGTTTGTTGTGTTACTGGTAGTGGATGGTATTGTTTGTTGTGTTACTGGTAGTGGATGGTATTGTTTGTTGTGTTACTGGTAGTGGATGGTATTGTTTGTTGTGTTACTGTTTGTTGTGTTACTGGTAGTAGATGGTATTGTTTGTTGTGTTACTGTTTGTTGTGTTACTGGTAGTGGATGGTATTGTTTGTTGTGTTACTGGTAGTGGATGGTATTGTTTGTTGTGTTACTGGTAGTGGATGGTATTGTTTGTTGTGTTACTGGTAGTGGATGGTATTGTTTGTTGTGTTACTGGTAGTGGATGGTATTGTTTGTGTTACTGGTAGTGGATGGTATTGTTTGTTGTGTTACTGGTGTGGATGGTATTGTTATTACTGGTAGTGGATGGTATTGTCTGTTGTGTTACTGGTGATGTGTGGTATAATCTTGATGGACTGTAATGAAGGGTGGTATTATTCTGATGGGCAGTAATGAAGGGTGGTATTATTCTGATGGGCAGTAATGAAGGGTGGTATTATTGAAGGGCTTGCAGTATTTACAGCAGGTGGTCATAGCGTGTAGAGGTTTGCTACAGCGAGATGGTGTTA